>PVJH01001564.1:0-203159 GCA_004026705.1 Nesogale talazaci | reverse complement strand
AGTCCCTTCTGGTAACACGCCCAAGGGTCTGTGAAGGTGTAAGCCATACCCAAAGCTGTAGTCTTTGCTCTTCATCAGCACATGCTTCCAGGCCTCTTCCCTTCGAGCCAACGACCTGTGTCATCTGTCTGCCTGTCACCAGCTGTTAATGAGTCATCCTCCCCTCCCTCGTCATCTGGCCCAGCTTCTCGGATGATTTGCTCAGCCTACAGATTGACTGAAGTATGAGGAAGGGATACAAACCTGACAGCCCCCATCTTTCCTGACTATGCACTGCATGACGTTCCCCTCTTGTGTCCAAGGGACTCCCGCTCAGGTTCTGCAGAAGCACAGCTGTCCTGGAACTCCCCTCCTTGCCAGCCTTGTCCCCAGAGTGCCCCATGTAGTTAAGCAGTTATTGAAAGTTGCAAAGGTGGGATAAAATGTACAGTTTGGGTTAGCTGGAAAATGTTGGAAGATTTGAGACACGGTATCAGAAGTGGGACTAGGGTAGCGTCACTACCAATGGCCCGCTCAGCCCCCTCCCCTGCACACGCCCAATGTTGTCACCTAAACAGATGAGACGCGCTGGGGGCGGTACCTGGGCCTCTGGACACTCAACCTCTCTCTTTCTCTGCTTAGGTGTTGAGAAAGCTTCTCTAGAACTCTGGAAGGCTGAATGGAGTAAACATGAAGAGCCTGAAAGCAAAGTTCAGGAAGAGTGACGTAAGTAAGGCCTGACTCACTGTCTGGCGGCGCCCCTGGGGCTGCCGAAACAGGGCTCCAGCTGCACCTTGATAAGGTGGTGGGTTACCGAGCCCAGCACCTTCAGCCCCAGCTTCGTGGGGGGTATGCTCCAGGCTCTGTGCCACGTGTGTGCGCCTGGTTTTCCAAAACGCTGTCTGCGCTTGCTTTTTATTTTGATTCCTGGCATCTGTGCCTCGTCGAGAAAAGAACAGTCAAACATCTTCGTGAAAAGCAGACGTAAAAGCCTCCGTGCTTCTACAGTTACCAAGATCCTGGTTCACGGTGTCAGTCTCTGGAGGCCGGTCTCAGGACGGTGATTTAAGGAATCCCACATTACCACGTTCATCCTGGTTCTGGGAAACTGGTGCTTTCTTAACCCTCTTGGTTGTCATTGGCAAGCAAGGGCACCTACTGCTGCCTGCACCTTTTTCAAAAACCCCAAAGCCCAGACCCGTGCTTCCAAACTGTGTTACACACATGGCGTTTTCTTAGCCGGAGCCCTGGAGGCTTGGTGGCTACCAGTTGGGCTATTAACAGAAAGGTTGGGCTATTAACAGAGAGGACCACAGTTTGAAACCACCATGTTCCAGTTGAGAGAGGGACTTTCTACCCTAAAGAGTTACAACCTCGAAAACTCACAGGGACAGTTCAACTCTGCTTTGTAGGGTCACCAGCATGACTCCATGGTAGTGAGTTTGTTTTCGTTTTTTTTTTGTTGAAGTCTTTACACAAATGGATCACCAGGCCTTTTCTTCACAGTGCTCTTGGGTGGGTTAGCACTGAGCACAAGTCATTTGCATCACCCTGGGACTTACTCCCTCTGAATTCCTGGGATTCTTACACATTAATCATCCATCATAAAAGACCGGACTATAGGAACTGGTTGTGGTGTCAGAATTCTGAAACAAAGGCTCCCAGAGGAGAAGAAAAACATAGCAGAGGGATTATGCACAATGCTTTTTTAACCCAGGGTCACCTTCTAAGCCTGCCATGATCCCAGTCTGAATTGTTTAATGGAGAAGTTCCTGGAAGAGGATTAAAAGGAAGGCCAGATTCTCCTGCCTCCCGCACAATGGGCCTGCTCAGCTGCCATCTAGCAGAAGGGAATTCAGTGTAATTACAGGGTTGCCTCAGAGAGCTCTGTAGTACTCTGGCTACGTGCCACGATACCATCCAAAAGGCTGATTGTTCGAACCCACCCACATCTCTGTGGAGAAAATCACATGGGAGGCTGCTTTCAGGACAATGACAGCGTGGAAACCTTAAGGGATAATCCTGCTCTCAGGTACCGTTTTGCTTTGACTCTGAGTTGCCTTGATGACAGTGGATTTGATCTTCTGCTGGGCGGGTGGTTGACATGATCGCCGCAAGCCCAAGTCAACTTGACAATGGGGAAGAAACCCTGGCAGTACATGGACTAAACACCAGGCTGCTGACATGAAGGCTGGGAGTTCTAACGAGTCAAGCATTTCTGTGGAAGGAAGACTGATGACCTGGTCCAGTCGAGATCACAGCACAGACGACCCCACAGGGCAGTTCTCCTGGGTCACATGGGCTGGCCGACCAGGTCGGGCGAGGTGTGGGGAGGAGGATAAAATTTCTCTTAAAAAAAAATTTTTTTTGAAGTCAGTACTAGAAAAATTTCACAAGAGAAAATTGATCAAGTCTTCTCACTTCTCGGGTTAGTAAGTGAAGAGTCTGGGAAGGGGACGGACGGGCTTGGCCAGAGTCGGATGACCTCTCCATTGGCGGGACTGACCTCCGTCACCTGACTTTTTACCCCTGGGCTCCTGCCTCCACCCTTCAACCTCCTTCCATTTGGTCTTGCTGCCAGATGAAACGACCACTTCTGAATCTCACCAGGCTTCAGAGAAGAAGGGAGAAATCACTCAGTAGGAAAAGTTACTCCTTTTGGTGGAGAGGGGTTTGTAAGTGGTGTTCCCGATGTCTTTTGTCTATTCCAGGGGCATTTGGGTGGTTTGCTTTTAGGCACGATGATGAACTCGTTCCCGCAAAAAGGCACCTTCCTGAGATCACCGTGGTCTAGGGCAGGGGTCGGCACACTCTTGAGACTGAAGAGCCAATCCTGTCCTTAACAACTTTAAAATCACTCAAGAGCCTTAAATATGTTTTCCCACACAAATGAAATCACTGTGATCTGCAAAGATAACCTTCACATGTTTTCAATGTGACTTCAGAGCTGCACGTTCACACTGAAAGAGCCGCAGTTTGCTGACCCTTCCTCTAGGGCCCAAGGCTGCAGAACATGAGGGGTGCATCGTAAGCCTTTGGGTTTAGCAGTATACATGGGAAGCACGAGGGAGGGGATTGCTGGACCTCCATTTTAAAACTAAGAAAAAGGAATATATCCAAGATTTTAAAAAAGAAAAGAAAAATTTCTATCATAACACCAGTCAAAGCTTCTGGGATTTGGCAGCATGGGGGCCTGGGATTTGGTGCGAAGAGAAGAAATGTCCCAGGAACGGGGGTGTATGCATTTGGGGGGGGGGGAGGTGGAGAGGAAGGGGCAGGTACAAGAAATTGGGATACAGGTAACCACACTATTTCTGATGGCTCTCTGAGATCCTCCCAAATTATTCTCCACCACCCACCGCACAGTGAAAGGGAGAGAGCAGAAACAAAAGCTCTGGTTGGTTGGCCAGGTGCTAGAATGAGGACAATAATGAGCCATTCGGAAGTGTGTCCTGCAGGTCCGCTGGGGTGCCAAGCTCTCCCCAGACCGGGGTGTACTGGAGAGCTGTGAGCGTGAAGCTCCTCTGGCAGACGGGGGACAGATGGCCAGGAGAAGTGGACTAAGCAGACTGGACTCTTAGAACTGTTCATTGTGGAACCCATTTTTTGAATTGAGCTCATCAAATTCTAGAGGCACTTTGGATGGAGGTTACATTTTCTTTTTTTCCATTGCAATGAAAATATGCCTTCCCGAAATAATAAATGCTACAATTCCTACATGGATCATTCTGTGACATTGATTCCAGTCTGCAGACTGTCCAACCATCCTTGCTGTCCTTTTCTGAACTGTGCCTCGGCCACATACAAGCTCCCCGCCATATCAGTCCATCCTGCCCTTCCTTCTCAAACCTGGTAACCATGGGTCATCTGAGTTCAAGCCCGGGAAAGCCTTTGGTATGTGTCTTTGTGGCTGTCATCACCCTTTGCTCAGAAGTCTGTTTCTAGGGTCCATCTAGGTATCAGGATTTCCTGTCTCTGTGGCTGAGTAAGTTCATGGGGTGCATGGGCCACCTTATGTTTAGTCATCTGTTGATGGTCCTTTGTTGGTTATTGTGTGTGGGAATGAACATAGGGCTGCACGTGTTCTTTGGTTCACGGTCTGTTCATGTTAGGCTTTCAGGTCTCCTGGGGATGTATCTGAGAGTGGAATAACTGGGTTATGTGGGAGTCCTCTCTTCTATTCTTTGAGTAACTAACTTTTCACGGGGGGCTGTGCCATTTTACATTTCCAAGAGCAAAGAAGGAGGGTTTCTGTTTCTTTGCAACCTGGTCATCACCTGTGGTTTTGTGGTCTTTGCCAGTCCATTGGCACATGCAGTGGTATCTCATTGTGGTTTTGATTTGCATCTTCCTAATGGCATTGTGGCACCCACGATGGCACTCTGGATAAGGCCCTGGGTGCCAACAGCAAGGCCAGGAGTTTATACCATCAGCTGTTCCTCGGGAGAAAGAGGAGACAGTCTGTTTCTGTGAAGGTTGGCGATTTTGGGAAACTGTATTAGCACCTGATTTGCTGGCGGTGAGCTTGGCATGGGTGTTTCGTGGCTGATGAAAGCATGAGCATCTTTTTGTGTACTTGTCCGCCGTTGGAATGTCCTCTAATGAAATGTCTCCTCCTGTCCTTTGCCCATTTTTTTGGATTGGGTTGCCTTGATGTCACCAAATTATAGAAGGTTGTGCTACATTTTGCATGTTAGACCTGTCCTAGATATATCATCCCCCCAATGCTCTCCCACTGTGCAGGTTCAGCTTAGATTTTAAGAGCCAAGACAATGTAGATGCCATAAATGACCATGGCCACATGCGACCTCTTCTGGCTTCCCCACTGAGACGAGGCAGGAGTCGGGCAGGCTTCCACGCTCCGTCCTTCTCCACCCACTCTGACACCCAACGCTCTCCTCACGGCACTACCCCGGGCTGCATCATTCATTATAGTGTCCTCACAGAACTCACAGGCAGCACTCACATTTAAGGGGAGTGTAGAAGGGACGTTCATTGCTGTTAGGCACGAACGAGTCGATTCCGACCCACAGCCATCATGTGACAGCACGAGAGAGCCGAGCGCCGTCCTCACACTTGCTGTGGGTGAGCCTGTTGTTGCAGCCTCTGCATCTTTCCATCTCGTGGAGGGCTTCTCTCTGTTTGGCTGGTCCTCGTGTAAGTTTCCACAAGACGGGAAGGATACAGTCTAAGGTCCCAGTCACTGGTCCACAGCAGCCCCGCTGCTCAGCCAGCAGCCAAGTCTCTCTCCGGTTCTCAGCCTTTCAGCCATGGTGACCTGGGCCATGGCCTCCATGGGCCAGCAAGGCAGCCCTCCGGTTGCTCTGTCTCCCAGGTCATGGGCTTAGGCTAGATGATGCTCCTTTCCATTCCCGTGCCACAGTGTCCTTAGATAGAGATCTTGGACGTGTTCTTCCAGCCACGCCTGGGCTTTCTCTGTGTGTCTCAGATGGGTCTGATACCCGGAGGAATGGCTGTCATGGAGGTGTGGTTTGTCTTTTAGTTGACGCTACCTCCGAGGGAAAAGAAGGATGGTACCCTCAGTCCCAGCCTCTACTACGGGGAAGTCAAAGATGTCTCCAAAGAAACAAAGGGCGTGACTCGGTTTACACCCTCTACCAAGGTCAGATCTTAATCCCAAAGGATGTTTTGCCTAGGGATCCTTGGTGGCATAGTGATTACCAAGCGAGTTGCTAGCCACAAGGTCAAAAACACCAACCACTTCTTGACAGAAAGACAGGACTTTGCAGTCCCCTAAAGAGTTCCTATCTCAGAAATTCCTGGGGGGCAGTTGTGCTCTCCCCTATTGAGTTGACCTTGACTTGATAGAAGTGAGGGAGAGAGTTATTTCTGGTGGAGACTACCCTCCAATATGGGAGTACAGCCACAAACTTATAGAGTCCAGAATCATTTCAGATTATAGCTAGAGGGGCCATATGAATTGACTGTATCTCAGTGGGGAGCAGTTGGAAAAATAACTTTGACTTTGGACATGACTGAGTGTCTGAGCCTGAGCCCCAAGTTCCTCACCTCCAAAGTGTGGGAAAGAATATCACTAAGACATATTATTGTGAAGACTTATGGCGCAAAGACAATACATGTTAACACACACTTCTGAGTGTATTCCTTCCCCTTCACCAAAAAGCCCACATTTACCCCAGTGAACAACAAAACCAAAACAATAGTAGCAAATTAAGAACAACAACAGTGACATCAAGAAACAGCCTCCCTGGCTGGAAAAACAAAGAGGCTAATTCCCTGAACTAGAATTATTCAGGCAATGGGGAAAATATATCGGCCTTGAAAAGTCTAAGTCCTGTGCAGTTTTTCAGTTTGATCTTGAGGATGAAGGATCCAGCAGCCTGTTCCTGTCTGGGGCTTGAGGGTGGATGAAGCAACTGGGTGCCTGTGAGGGAGGAAGACTTGATTTTTTGTTCTATATCTTTCTTTTGGTCTGCATCTGTTCATCAAACTGTCATTTGTTAAATGAAAGACATTTAAAGATGTTGATGTTGAGGTGGACGGGTGGGTGGTTCACTCTGAGCCTCAGCCACCAAATGCTCCTGCTTGCCTTGGTGCGAGACGGCAAGAAGAAAAAAAAGGTCCTCTGTGTTTCTAGGGGGCAGGAAGTAGAGGGCTAGCAGCTGAGGTTCAGCTTTTCTAAAGAGACCGGGGACCTGTAGGTGAGAAAACACTTTTCAGCAACCCCTTCTGGGAGGTCTGTAACCAGACCCACCAGTGGCCATGGGCCCAAAATGGCCAAGGTGGACAGCTATTGGTCACTCTGTGATGCTAGGACCACCTGTGGATAGAGGCATCACCTGAATGCCCTTCATGAACATCAGTTGTAGATCTGAGATCATGTCAAGGGCAAACTTAGGTGAACGGAGTAGAGACATGAGTCTGATTCTGGAAGCTTGACAATGCCATTGTCTGCTTGTCTTGACCCCTAAGCACATAGGTGCTCCCTCTCACTCACTGCCATCAAACCAGTAGTGACTCTCCATGACAGGGCAGAACTGTCTCTTCAGTTTTGAGGCTGTAAATTGATCCACGCGGGAGCAGAAAACCTCATCTTTCTCTTGTGGAGTGGCTGGTGGGTTCGAACTGCTGACCTTGCAGTTAGCAGCCCAGCACAGAACCCACTATACCACCAGGCTCCCTCTCCCCCCAGCCCCCAACAGAGAGTCCACAAAGATCAATGAGAGCGATGGTGTTAAACATTTTCAGTTTACATGGAAAGCTTTATTTCAGAAAGCTCATAAACGTGGGTTAGACACTAAAGGGTATATAGGAGAGATGTAAAAAAGCCTTCCAGAGGCTTAGGTCAGAGGATTAGAACTACACGGAAACTAACTAGGGAAAAATACAAGCAACAGAGAATATAGAACTGAACTACTGCTCCTGAGAAGAAAGAGGAGGCTTGATAGTCTTGTAAGGATTCAGGCTCATAAACCTGAGAGGCCATTCTGACTCTGGCCTTGGGGGTATCACTGAGTTAGAATGGGCTTGATAGCAATGAGGTTTATCTTCTTATTTCCTGAGAACTTGTTGGTTCAAGCAGACCTCCTTTTGTGCCTACCTCTGCAACACTTCATAGATGTGATGTGGGGTTTCTTGATGCTTGTTGACAAATTGAAGGCTGTGTCAGACTGGCACTGAGCGAGTTCCTGGCGAGATCTGTCCAGCAGCATGTGCTCCTATGGTAGTCATTCTCTCTGTCCTTCACATGCTTCCCCACATGCTGTGACATATGTCCTAGGCTGCAGTATCACATGAACATGACTCTGAGATGCACGGTATTTCCCAATTGAAGAAGAGAGACTTGACTCAGGCTTTGAGACAGGGACTACTGGCAAGATGAGATGACAGCATGCTCATCGATCCTGATTCCTGGAGAATGGAGGAGCCGGAGGAGAGGCCACATGGGCTTGCCCTGATGGAGCCAAACCTCTGGGGCCAGAGAAGCCATGTGGAGACTCCTGCCAGTGCTGAGATGCTGGAGAGGCAGGCTACAGGGAGACCCCTGTCAGCACTGAAATGCTTCTACTGCCACTTGACACACAAGACTCTGCAACCACTGACCTGTGATTGTCCTGGTGTCATTGCATGCTTTGTAAATCGGGAGGAGGCTTTACAGACTGGTATCAGACATAAGGGCTAATATTGGACTTGTGACTTTGGACTGGACTGGGTTGGGATACTTTCTCAAAGTTCCATTCCTCTTGTTTATAAACCTGTCCCTTATATCCATATGCATGTTTATGAATTTGCTTCTCTAGTCTACCCGGACTAACACAATAAGTAAGGTCACTGAACTGCCCATCTGAAAAAGGGCCGAAATGGAGAATGTTTTTGTTGTACATATACTTAACCCTATTTCTAAAGCTTGTCCCTGACAGACACAGAGGAGTACTTTGGAAACCCAGGACAAGAAGAGCGTCTGGAGCCTGGCTCTGGATGTGTTAAGGGCATGCTTGTCTTTTACCCAGACGGACTGAGCATGGCATTCTAAGTGATCATTATTTATATCTTTAATGACCGTAGTTTGAAAGTGGCTTCCTCAGCTCTTTAAATATTTGCAACAACTAGACTGTGGGTTTCGCATGGAAAAATGAGCTGTCATCGTGAGCAGGGCAGCCAAGGAGGCTGGGGTTTTCCTTGGCTATGAAAATGCTCAAGCTTCTGGAATTTCTTTGTAAACGCCAACTCTCAGTGCCTGGATGTGAAATGGGTGGAGGACTCCGGGTGGAAAGATCTCTGTGCTGAGTCTTGAGAAACACATCTCCAATTTGATTGAGGGACTCGCACTGTTTACTTTGAGGGTGTGCACTTTGCTTTCTGAAAGACTGATTCCCGACCATGCTTTTCATGATCCCGGGAAAGCTGTGTACATTCCATTTAAGAAAAAAAAAAATCCATCCATCCATCCAAGCAGCCAGTTCCAAGCGACTGACTCCGTGAAAGATTAACTCGGTGTATGTTTTTACGAAGCAGCTACTAAGGATTGCAGCCATCGGTCAAGGAAGGGCTCTCCTCCTGAATCATGAGGAACCAGATGCTTCCTGTTGAGACAGGGGTTTGAATTTGTAGCTTGTTGAGATAATGGCTGTCATGAAGTTTGATAACCTCCCTGTCTGCCTCGTCCACCACGCCTACCCCGCCAACACAAAAGGTGGGCCTGAGGTGGGATCACATTTCACCCACAAACAATTTGAGGGTTGAGGTCACCGACTCTGGTGCAGTCAAAAATCTGTGTGTAATTATAGATCCCTTGACAACTTAGCTAATAGCTCTATTGATAGTGGAGGCAGTGGGCTGGGACATCTTTTTAAAAGCGTGTCACTGGGAGTCGGTTGAAGGTTTACAATGAGTTGTCTGTTCATCGCTTCATCTCACCGACTGCAGCTCCCCCGAGGAAACATCGTGGGCCCCACTTCCTCTGTTTCCTCTTTCTGCTGCTTCTCTTCCCTGATCTTTGACTGAATGCTTCCCTTTTGATCTCCAACGGGCGATCCTTCTAAAGTGTGCAGACCACCCTCTGCAGGAGAAAGATGAAGCCTTCCCCTCTTGTCGAGAGTTACCATGTGGGAAACCCACAGGGGCAGTTCGACCTTCTCCTGTGTGGGTCCTATGAGTTCAAGGTGAAGTTGCTGGTTCTTGGGTTTTGCACTTTGGTCTAATTCACTGGACAGACAAAGTGCTCTCACGGATCTAGATGTCTGCATCTAAGTGGACCTGTGCAGATCAAGTCCATCTTTTGGGGTCATCTGTATTTGAAGTTGTGTTAGTCTGAGAAGACTAGAGAAACAAATTCATAAACTTGCATATGGATAAAAGGGAAAGGTTTATATGCTAGAGGAATGGAACATTGAGAAAGCATCCCAACCCAGTCCAGTACAAGGTCATAAGTCTGATATTAGCCTATATGTCCAATACCAATCTATAAAGTCTCCTCCCAACTTACGAAGCATGTGCAATGTCACCAGGACAACCACAAGCAAGTGGGTGCAGAGTCTTGTGTATCCAGCTGAAGTAGAAGCATCACAGCATTGTCAGGGATCTTCCCATGGTTCCTCGTTTCCAGGGCTCAGGGTCCACCAGCAGTATCCAATGGCAGTAGAAGCAACTCAGTGCTGACAGGAGTCTTTCCGTGGCTTCTCCAGCCCATGGGTCTGTTTCCATCTGGGCAAGCTCATGTGGCTTCTCTTCCGGCTCCTCCAGGTTCCAGGACTCAGGATCGATCAGCATGTTGTCATCTCCTCTTGTCTCTCGGAGACTGAGTCAAGTCTCTCTACTCCAATTGGGAAATACCGCAAGACTTCCCAGAATTCTTAGAAGAAAACCATGCCCACCCAGAGGCCTCATTGTCTAGTGACAGGCTAGACTCCACCCCTACACTCCCTATAATGAATTGACACACAAGTCCAAGACTGCCACGGAAGTCAAGTCTCACTGTCAACCTAGGAGCTAGAACCAAATCTATTGTAAAACCATGCTGGCTTTTTTTTTTTTTTAATGAGGTATGATGGGAGAAATCCAGTCAGCCTCGTGGTGCTGCGAATCTCCCAGGGCTGCTTCAGTGGGAGCGTGTTTGCTGCCTGACTTTCCCACCCTAGAGCAGTTACCTCAAAGTCCCGGCCCTCCTCACTGGACACATGCACTCTGGGACTCCAGAGGGGATGATCTGTAAAGGGTGAGACCACCTGTGTTTAGTGATCGCTGCTGCTTCCCAGCCAATATCAGTGGCACAGCTGAACACGGATTGGCCACAGACCTCCTCCAGCAGGAATATGGAGTAAGCACCTAACCCAGGCTTACAATCCGACAAGTGCTCCCCCCTCCTTGGACCTGTGCCCCATCATGCACTGCTGCCCTAGCTGTAGCCATTCAGGACCAGTTTGAACAAAGCATCTTACAGGGAAGAAATTCAGGTGGCGGGAATGTCAGCAACTTGCCCGGAGCCATGTATTTAATAGTGCTAGCAGCGAGGTCGAGATCCCAGCTGTTTTTGACACGAGACCTGGTAGTGCCGAGCACCGTTCATGCCTGTAACCCCGGGTGCCAATATTTCTAAAGTCTGAAGCTTCCAACTTCGCGTGGAACCAAGTCTGCCCCATGCTCCTGAGCACAAAGACCCAAGCAAGGATGTGACATCAGTACAAGCTCCCTCTGCAGCGCTTGGGCTTGGCCTTAGGAGCAGAACTCCTTGTGGTGGGAGGGGGCAGAGGAGGGGGCGGGGGCGGAAAAAACTCGTGGGTTGTTTGTTTCCTGGGAAGCAAATGCTCCTCAGACTTGAATTCTAAAGTGAAAGGGAACAGATGTTCCTTCTGCCTCTCCGCTGGAGCCAATAGCACATCTGTATCGAGTGGAGCCTCCCGGCTGACTCACTGGGTCACAGCTCTGTGCTTGGCCCCCAATCCAGAGAACTGGGTAAGCACGAACCTTTCCCGCGGCAGCTGGAGACTGACAGGCGGGAATCCCACGAGCCAGGCCCTGCGTTGGAGGAAATCGGAGTGTTCAATCAAAGGGAGATCCTTTAGATGGGTTGACCGAGTGGCTGCACCAAAAGCCCCCGGTGCATTGGAGTGGTCGTGAGGCTGGCGCAGGAGCGGGCCGTATTTCGTCCTGTCGCTGTGATTCGTCACCCACTCAGTGGCACCCACCAATAGCCCCACACTAGCAGTCACGCCTCCAGTTTACTCTCTTTATACTGACGTCATCACCTAATTATGTCAAACCAAGAGCACCGCAGACCTACATGCTTTTTTGGTTGAACCAATTCTACGATGCAATTTCTCTTGAGCAGCGCAAACAGGAATTTCTTTGGAATTCTTTTTGTTTGTTTGTTTGTTTTGTTTTTTGTTTTTTGTTTTTTGGGGCATCACGCTTTGGAATTCCTATTATGGAGCTGTTCTGTTCTTGACTTCCACCCAAGGATTTGCTATGTAGAGGTAGTTACTGTTCACTTAGGAGCTCCTTCTTGGAAACATGGTTAAGGTGCTCAACTGCAGACTGGAAAGTTGGAGGTTCAAGTCTACCCAAAGGTGCCTTGAAAGAATAGGCTAGTCCTGTACTTCTGAAAAATTCAGTCCCTGAAACCCCAGTGGAGTGGTTCTACCCTGACACATGCAGGATGTCCATAAGTCAGAACTGATGGCAGTTGGCGAACGGATTACATTTTGCTAAACAATGGAGCCCTGTGGCACAGTGGTTACGAGTCGGGCTGCTAATGCGAGGTCAGCAATGCAAAACCACTCAGTTGCTCTGTGTGAGAGATGTCAAGGCCTTCTCCTCCTCTAAGAGTTATGATCTCAGAAACCCATAAGAAACCAACCCTGTCCTGTAGGGTCATCGTGAGCCTAAATTGCCTCAATGGTAGTGAGTTTGCTTGAATAAGAGTTTTATAAACATAGGTGCCTGCATTCCCCAGAGGTCCACGATGCCAGTACACAGTGACATTAGTAACTAGCCGTGGCTGTCTTTTTGCTTGTGTCTCTGCCCCCTCTGGGCACAGGAGAGTGTTTCCGATCCACGTGACTAGCTATCATGACATTTATCAGAAGGGTTTTCCATTTGGGGCTGGATCGTTTCTTTTATTTTCTTGGGAGACCAAATGATCAGGATGGTCCCTAGCTGGCCTTGTTGGCCTGAGTGTGCAGTGACTTGATTGCTTGGGGACTGTAGATATTTGTAATGTGAGAGCAGAACTAGAAACCGTGTTCTCCCTGGATATGCTAATCCTGACACGGATTTGCCAGAAGCGAGGCTGTTTCTATGAAGATTTCCAAAGTTGGGCTACGCTTCGCAGATGTTTTTTGGTGGGAGTCCGTGTGAACTCCTGGGTCTGCCCATTCACAGAAGGCTTGTTTCGTAAGTGAAAATCCCAGAGTCCTTCTGAGAAGTTCCGGGGAGTGCTAATGACGGTGCAGGATTAACTGGTGTAACAAAATAGCCCAGAAACAGTGGCTCCACCAACCAGGAAGTTGTTTTCCTTTCAAATCACAGTTTTGAGCACTCCACGGCCAGCCAGGCAGCTCTGCCCCAGAGACTCCCTTGGGGACCCTGGTTCTTTATGTACTGTGCTCTTCCACCCACACGACACTGCACTGTAGCCGGCGGCAGAGACAGTGCGGCTGGGTAGCACAGAAGTGTGGCCACTCCAAATGGAGATGCGCTGAAGGGGCTGCGACAATGGACTCTCACACAACAATGATGCTGGGGGCGATGCAGGACCGAGCATCATGACCTTCTGCTACACATGGGGTTGCTAGGGCTCTAGGGCCCCTAGCAACAGCAGGTGTAGCACCCACACCAGGCTCCGAAACCTTAGTATGTATTATTTATATGCCTGTACATGTTAATATGTTTAAAGATGCAGATATAAAAATATCCTGTTATAGCCTTCCATCTTGCTCCTGCACATTCTCAACAACACCCTGCCAAGGAGTTGATTCGACGTCATAGAAACCCGGTAGGACAGGCTAGAACTGCCCCTGTCACTTCCGAGACTAAACCTTTTAGGAAGCCTCATCTCTTGGGCCATGATGGAATAATTAAATGCATTAAAATTTGACTTTAACAATGTAGGTCTAGGTTATCTAGTGCTGCTGTAATGAAACGCTGCAAGTGGATGACTACCAAGCAGAAATTCACTTGCTCCCCCTCAGGAGGCTGGAGTCCTGAGTTCAGAGTGTGGACTCCGGGAGAAGCTTTCTCTCCCTCGTGGGTCCTGCGATTAGTCTTTTTCTCTTTGGCTTCCGCTCGTGTCGTGGCACCTGTCGTGCCCCCATCTCTGCTTCCTAGCTTGCTTATTGAAACACTTCTGTATCTCAAAAGCGATTGACTTAAGAAACACTGCATGCAAATGCTGCCTCGTGACCATAAGACACAGTCCTTTCCCCAACGGGATTATAACCTCAGACACCGAGGTCAGGGTGTACAGCACATATTGAAGGCCCCAGGTTAATCCATAAACTGGTTACAAGAAGCTTAAGATGACATGCACCATGCATTGTGATTTCATTGTTGACAGCATTGTTCTACACGTGTTGCATGATATTTTGTGTTTGGGTCTTCAGGAACCACGAAGAAGAGGAATGGTGCACACATATTTGACATTTTTGTTCTGTTTTGTTTTTTGGGCATCACTGCCCTCTGGCGCTGGGTGTAGGAGAACCAGCCTTTGCTCCTGTGGAGCTGCTGCTGGAATTGAACCTCCATCCCAGTGGGCCGCAGTCCCATGCACAACCACTACACCACTGGGGCTCAGCCCATTCAACTTTTTAAAGGATGTGATTTCTGAATGGTTCTGTGTTCGTCCGAGTAGACTCGCCAAACAAATTCATAGACACTCATATGTGCATAAGAAAGAACTTTATAAACAAGAGCAACTGAATATTGACAAAACATCCTGACCCAGTCCAGATCAAGTCCCTAAGTCCGATATTAGCCCATATGTCTGATATCAAGCTATAAAGTCCTCTTCAGATGCATGAAACACATGTAATGACACTGAATGCAGAAAGATCACAGGCCAGTAGGTGGAAAGGCTTGTGGATCCAGTGGCAGTAGGGGCATCTCAGTGCTGGCAGGGGTCTCCACGTGGCTCCTTCAGCTCCAGGGCTCGAGCATAGCTCCATGTGTCTCATCAGCAAGCATGTCTGGCAGGGAGTGAGTGTGTGTGCTGCCTCCACCTAGCTTTTTATCTCCTTAGCACTTCCAAGTGAGGTCATCAAGCTGTGACCTGATCGATAGGCTAAACTCCACCACTTCACTCTTAGGTCTCAAACTGATGACAGATTATTGAACTATCACCGCTCCTTAGGAGTGATGATGAGTTTTGGTCTCACATACTTTGGACATGTTACCAGGAAAGGCCAGTCCCTGGAAGAGGGTATCGGGCTTGGTAAACTAGAGGGGCAGTGAACAAGACCCTTGATGAGATTGTGTGTTGCTTTAATTAATGCTCTAGTTTATTTCCCTGTGTTCTAATATCCATGGCAATGGCTACATGGAACTCACAGATACAATTCATGATTACAGGGGTTATTAACATGATTAAAGGGTTTATGAAGGAAGTCTAGAAGGTGCAGTGTCAGTGGGAAATGCTCAGGGTAATTGTTAATCAGGACACATTACATGGTTCTTTAAGATCTGCTAATGAATCTCTGAGGGGCATACCATTCCACTGGGAATCTCAACCATACGCCATTGGCTCAAGCTCATAGGTCAGCAAACCCAGCTTCCCCAACTAAATGCTCAGAGGCACTCCACTCCACAAGCCAGCCCCCTGCACAAAAGCACTGAGCTTTACTTGACCCGTGGACTGAAAGTCCACCACTTGGTTCCGTGCTCTGTCTCCTGGTTCTGCGGCTGGTGCTATTCTGATGTTATAGCTGTGTTCTGGATCCAGGAGGTTCACTGTGTAGGTATGTTGGGTTCAGAGCATGTGTTCCAGTGCTGGCTCATGCTGGTAATGAGGTCCTTCCTCCTGCTTCTCTGAGGGCTCCTTTTCTACACGTCAGGGTGGCACTCCAGGGAGTCCTGGCCACAATTACTCAGGTGAATCCTATTAGTATCTTTCCCTACCTTCTTGCCAGACCCAAGCAGGAAAAGGTCATTGGGTGGGACTTAGTGACTTTGGTCAGAGACTCATATTAAACATATGGGTTCAGACAGCAATTGTGAGGATGACAGGGGCGCCGTGCATTGGGACTGAATCCACCAGCCTCTAGCAACAGCAGACCCTGCAGGTGAATAACGTCCCTCGCATGGTCCTGACTGGAACTCAGTCACGGTTCTTATTGAGCTTCAAAGGAGGCAGGAAAACATATTCTAGCTGGGCAGCATCGTAGTTAGAGGATGGTATGTTAACTAGACATTCCCAGCTAAGAGTGGGTGGATTAAAATTTGTCAATCAAGTTGCAGCCTGATGATTCATTGACTGAATAAGAGTGTGAGACACTGGAACTGCTTTTTTGCTGCCCTTCCGCCTTTCTGCTTTCTGGGACTCTGCTACTCACGCTGAGAGGTGCCAGCTGCCTCACCATGTTTCTATTGACCTAGGATCCATGCGGCCCTTCACTTAGGAGTCTGAGATCCTGCAGTCTGTATCATTGCATGTGGCTGAAGAGGGACATATGGACTAGTATTGGACTTAGGGACTGGAATTAAACTGGGCCGAGATGCCTGCTGGATATGGGATTACTTCCTTATACACAGATGAGTGTCACTGGACTTGTTTCTCCAGACAACTCAATCTGACACTTCAGTCATGAAACCTCCCAAACCTCAAAGAGAAGGGAAGGGGAGAATGGTTAGCAGAGACTGGTACTTCAGCCGCGAGAAGTTGCCACAGAGGATCTTGTCTGACATGTGAAGCAGAATGGGGTGTCATGTGTTCACAAACACTGTCTATAATTTGGATTACTTTTACCACTGAAGTCAGCGTTTCTCAATCAGTGGGTCACGACCCCTTAGGCGTCTCAAGACCATTTCACTGGGATCATCTGTTTCATCACAGTAGCAAAATTACAGTTATGAAATAGCAGTGAAAATATTTTGACGACTGGGGGGTGTCACCACAACATGAGGAACTGTATTAAAGAATTGTGGCATTAGGAAGGTTGAGAACCACTGCCCTAAGTGATCATTGGTCATTTCTTTCTCAGTTCCCTAATTGTCCTGTGGTGGAAGTCTGTTTCAGCCTTTTACATGCGGTAAGAGTTAAAGGAATTTTCTACATTAGGAATGGAAATTCTCCTGAGTGCTACCAACTAGTCTTAGAAGATTATCGTTTAGGCTTTTCCTTTAAAGTCAGGTAACCTATTAGGGGACCTGAGTTGATAAGAGAGGGATTAATGGGAGTCTGTTTCTAGTGGACCATTTTGCGGTTATAATTTTGGGATTGCTTACAAAGATAGGGGCTCCCATGATCTGGTTTTTCACCTTCATGGGAACACCTGGGAATTAATCAAAGTAAAATTATATGCTGTAAATTTAGCTTCGGGTTAGATGGAGTCCATGTATTTAGTTGGCATGTAATTATAGAATTGTGACATCTGATAACTCTTTATAATAGGTTTTCACTGTCTTAATTATATCAGTTAACTTCATCTGAATATATATATCAGCTGAACTTTTCAATCATGAGACTTACAATTCTGAGCAGAATTAGAGATTTGTTCTCAAAGTGCTTGAGATTGTGGAATGTCTATTGCCTAGATAGGAATGTTTTGTGAACATAAAGGGACCCTTGTGGCCTTGTGGGTTGAGTTGGGCTGCCAACCATGAGGTCAGTGGTTCAAACCCTCCAGCTGCTCCAAGGGAAAAGGATGAGGCTCTTTCTGCTCTCCTGAAGACTGTCAGCCCCAGAGACCCAGCGGGGCCAGTCTGGTCTGCCATGTTGTGTTGCTCTGAGCCAGAATTGACTCCTGGCGGTGAGAAGAGCCTGTTAGCTATTTTCGGTGGCAATGTACCCCTTTTGATTCATATAGAAGTTATTGTTGACTTTCTTTCTGCAGATATTGTAGAACCAGGCCATCTCGATCGTGCAGTTGTCCTGACTAATTGTCCCCCGCTACAGAGTACAGACTGATCCCAGTTCAGTGTTGCTGCCGTGGTTGTGCGGTGCCCCTGAGTCAGCTCTGAGTCTGTTGTACAACAGACGAGAGCACTGCCCAGCCTGGTGCCACCATCACCTCATGTTCTCCTGGCCAAGCTCATTTGTTGGAGCCACTGGGTCAGCCCGTCTTATTAAGGGTCATCCTCTCTTCCCTTGAATCTGCTTTACCCAACCCAATGTCACTTCTCTGGCAACTAGTCCCTTTTACTGACGTTTCAAGAAAAACTATGTGGGACAAAGTCTCATCATCTTTTTTTCTGGGAGTCTGTAGAATAATTAATATTCCTCCCCAACACCATGATTCAAATGTATTGATTCTTCAGTCTCGTGTCTTCTTTGTCTAGCTTTTGCATCCATATGAGACAAATGAAAATACTGGGGCTTGGCTCAGTTGCTTCTTAGTCTTCATGGTGGCATCTCTGTTCTTTCACACTTTAAAGAGATCTTTGGCAATGGGTTGCCCAGTGCACTGTTATTTGGTTTTCTGGCTGCTGCTTCCTTGGTCCTGTATTATGGGCACAAGTAAAATGAAATCTTTGGCAACTATTGTTTTTCTCCATTTTTCATGATAGTGAATACTAGTCCTGATTTTGAGGATTTTTGTTTTCTTTACATGAGGGTGTAATCCATATTGAAGATTGTAATCTCTGGTTATCATCTCACTTACTGCCATCAAATCATGATTCATGGTGGCCCTATAGTATAGGACAGGGTAGGACTGTGAGTTAGTTTGGATAGACTAGAGAAACAAGTTCATAGAGATACTCTTGTGTGTAAGAATGAGCTTTATATACAAGAGCAGTTGAATATTGAGAAAGCATCCCAGCCCAGTCTAGGTCAAGTCCATAATTCTGCTATTGGCCCATATGTTCGATACCAATCTATAAAGTCTTCTTCAGACTAACAAAACACAGGCAATGATGCCAAATGCAGGAAGATCACAGGTCAGCCAGTGGATAGTCATGTGGATCCAGTGGCAGTGTAAACATCTCAGCATTGGTGTGAGTCTCCATGTAACTCCTCCAGGTCACGCCTCTCACTGCTATCAGCATAGCCCCATGTGTCTTGTCAGTGGACAGTCTCTCAGAGAGTGAGCAGAGAGTGATTGGCTCCTGCATCTAAGGAGGAAATCCAGGAGATTCCAGGATGCTCAGGAAGGCCATGCCCACAGAGAAACCTCATTGGCTATGATCCGATTGGCAGACTAGACTCCACCCCTTCACCCTTAATCCTCTCAAGTCCCAAATTGGCACCATATTAATGTAACTACCGCAAACTGCTTCTGTGGCACTGTTACTCTTTATGAGAGGAGAAGTCCATTCTTTCACCAGAGGAACTGTTGGTGCTTTCAAGCGGCTCACCTTGCTCTTAGCAGCCTAATGCAAAAGTACTGCCACCAGGGCTCTCTGTCATCACTAAGTGCTTCAGAGCACTTCTGTCTTCCAACGAACAAGGTTGGATCATCTGTCTATCACAGATTGTTAATGAGCTTTAGTCCACGCTTGTCCATAAATAGTACGTCTTCTCAGATTATTTGCATAGCATATGGATTGAATCGGCATGGTAAAAGGATACAGCCACACCTATCTTGACTTTAAGATTTGTAGTGACCCCTTTGTTCTGTTTATCTAACTCCCCCTTGGTCTATGTACAGTGTTAGATTGGGTTGGTTAGAGAAAAAAATCCAGGGACACCCATATATGTAAGAAAGAGCTTTATATCCATAAGTCATTATATATCAAGAAACTACCCCAGCCCAGCCCACATTAAGTCCACAAGTCCTATTCTAGTCCATAAATCCCTCTTCAGATTCATGTAGCCAAAAGCAATGATTCAATCTGCAGGAAGATCACAAGCCAACGGGTGTAAAGTCCTATGGCTCCAATGGTGCCACAAGATGCATCTTAAGGGCTCTCTCTGGCAGGCCTCCAAGTGACTCAATGACAGGAAGGTAAAGGCAGAGAGAGGGGAGGAGGTTCCCATGACCCACAAGGAGACACCATCAGACTGTGACCTGCTTGTGGGTTAGATTCCATCCCTATACTTTAAGTGGACTTGAAATTATGTTGCTGCAACATACAGGTTTATATGAGGAGACTTAAGTATTGTGGACTTCCTGTTAATTCTTGGCAATGTTACCCACAACTGACGGTCTACATGGTCGAATGCTTTGTACGATGTAGAAGGAAACATCTTTCTGGTATCCTTTGCTTTCAGCCAAGATACATCTGATTGCATGCCCTCTTCTGAATCTGCTTGAATTGCTGTTGATGTATCATGACAAACTCTAGTTAATCATTAATAAACGTATTGAGCAGCTGAAGGAAATCTGCCTTCCTGCACACACACACACACACACACACACACACACACAATGGAGCTCAAAGAGTTTGTAGAAAAATAGTATTGCAAGATAACGGGTAAGCAATGTGTTCTCCTGTGTAAGTAATGCTGTCCATTCCATTGAGTTGACTCCAGCTTGTGCCAGCCTTGTGTATGTACAACAGAATGCGGTGCTGACTGGCCGTGCTTTGAGATGCTCAAGTCCATTAGTGGGACATTGTGGAGTTCAGTGCCTTTCAGCTTAGGTGGCTCGTCTTCCATTTTGGGTAATATCCTGTTGTATACCTAGGTTTTCATTGACTTTTTTTTTTTTTTCAGAGTTCGGTAGCTGGGCTCAGTTTATTTTGTTGCTACTTGCTCCGAGCCAGCACTCGTTCATCGTGGTTAGTGCTCAGTGTCTTCCAGTCAGCTCTGATCCAGAGCAATCCTGTGCCCAAGCCAACAAAGTAGTGCCCAGTCTTGCGCCGTTCTCACAGCAGTTGCTATGTTGCAGGCACTGGGTCAGTCCTTCCCCTTGCTCTTTCTTGCTGTCCTTCTCCAGGGACTGGTTTCTCTGGAACCAGTGCAAACTCCTGAACACGCTGCAAACAACGTGTCTGAAGTTTGCAAGACGAAGTCTCACCCTCCTTGCGCTGAGGAGCGCTGTGGGCACAGTTCTCTGGCCTTTCAGCAGCCCATGTGCACAGAGGAGGATACACTTGGCACAGCGCCTTCACGATTGTTGCTCTATCGAATCCATGTCTGACCACTATGTCGCTCTGTCTCACCAAGGGCCTCTCTTGCCTTCATGGGCCTTCTACTGTACCAGCCCTGATAGCCCTTTCCTGGTAACGTTTCCAAAGCAAGTGAGCCAATGTCTCCCCATCCTCATTTCTAAAAAGCGTTGTGTTTTATCTGCCCCCCCCCCCCGCCTTTCCCTTAGACTGACTTGTGTGCTTGTTCTGCTTGTGTGTGGTGTAGTCGATAATCTTTATCAGTAAGTGCATCAATTCTTCTATCTTTCATTATCCAGCTTTGGCATGCATATGAATAAAGTGACCAGATGTCCCTCTTTTGGCGGGACAGTCCTGACTTTAAACAATTTTTCCCGCGTCCCACGGTGTTTTTAAAAAGTCCCGATTTTTGGAAAGAATGCATGACAAACTAGGGAACAGCGGGAGAATGGGAAGGGAATATACCCCCTTCCCCCCACCCTACCCCCCCATCAATGGTGTCCTGCTTTACCAATGACAAAATCTGGTCACTTTAATATGAAGCAGTTAACAAGCCCATGGCTTTGGTTGGGTGTACCACAGCCATCAAAGTGAATGGGGTGTGCCTTCTGTTGAAGTCCCAATCTCCTGGCATCCTTCCCATTGAACATTGCGTTAATCCATGTTCTCTCAAATCTGGTTGTTCAGCTAACTACCCTATCTACTGTATACTTTCCCAACTGCGATAAATCCCTGTTCCAGTTTTATCACTCACTCTCAGTATATTGGGTAAGCTGCCTAACCTGTCTGACCATTGTTTTCTATGTTTGTTTGTTAATGGTAGCCTGGGTGAAGCCCAAACCAGAAAAACAAAAATTAGCTGCCATCGAGTCAGTGCTCACACAGGTGAGTTTCTGAGGCTGTTACTGATTGTTGGAATAGAAAACTCAGTCTTTCTCCCTCAGAACTGCTGGTGATCTGCTAGCTATATAGGTCACAGACAACATGTGGCCCACCAGGGTTCCTTGTAAGAACCTTCTTAATGTCATCATGGTAAGAGTTAGGATAATGTTTGTGCTCAGTAAATTCTCAACAAATGGCAGCTAATACTATTATCCCTGGTAGTTGTGTGTTCAATGGATGAGCAACCCAGTTGAGATCATGTGACTGACCCCCATGATGCAATCCGAATACTACAAGACCATGGTCCTCCAAACAAAATGTGGAACACGGGGGAATAAGCATCTTAATTTTGAGATGGGCCCACCAACTGCAGAGCAGGACTCTGAATTGGTTCTTGCTCAGAACTGGTTCTTCCCAGTTGGGTCATAGATGAAACAAAACTGGAAGAGAAGCAAATTTGTAAAATTGTTTTACAATTTTGTTTTACAACTGATATCTAGAACAGGAAAATTGTGGTCTCTGGCCTGTGCAATAGTTAACCTTCCTCTTAGCAAACATGGACAACGTGCCTATTGCATAGCAACCCAAACTCTTAATTGACAGAGTCAGAAGTAACAGTGCCCTTCTCAGAGATGGCAGTCACTCTCAATGAATGTTGCTCTCTAATGTCCAGTGTCAGTCTCCTGAAAAGGGCTTAACTATGTCTCCTTCAAGTGAGTCTATCAGTCCAGCTTTGACACATGACTATTGTTGGGGTTCACCCAATTTTCAAAAAAATTGCAACTGTTCTGATTTCACTTTGTTGGCCATGACTGAATTGGTTCTGAGCCCTGCTCTGACGCTGACTTTGATTGGGTTCAAGACCAACTTACTGCCCCATAATCAATTCCGACTCATAGGGACCTGATGCCACGGGGCAGAACTGCCCCTGTGGATTTCTGAGAAGGAAACTCTTTATGGGAAGACACAGCCTCGTGATTCTCCCACAGAGTGACTGGTGGTTTTGAAACGCTGACCTTGTGGTTAGCAGCCCAGGACATGGCCCACTCTGCCCCCAGGGCTCCTTGATGAGGGCTAAGTGAGGATTAATAGAGAAGAGGGGAGGAAGCATCTACCTCCTGGGGGGGGGGGTGTCAAAGGATGTAGAGTTGCGGCTCCCAGTACTGTGGTACTGAAGGAAGGGCAGGGAGCAGGGGGATGAAGCGGAAGCATGAGGTTTAAAGAGCATTACATTGTTGGCAGTCGGAAGACTGGGGCTGTAAGTGCCTGCAATCAGAGAGGGACCGGGTGGGGTGGTGACTGCTCCAGGGAGCGGAGGGGCGGGGAAGGATGTGGTGATTGGAGTGGGTGTGGGGATGAAAAGCCCAGACCAGGGAATCTAGATTTCTGTAGATTCTCGAAGGGAGGTTTCTAAACTGCTGCTCCACCCTGCTCTTAGCCTCTGGCTAACTGTCAGTGCCCTGCATCTTGAGAAATTTGGTGTGGGTTTACCATATTTACATTGCACTAAAGCTACATGGGAGGAGCCCTGCTGGTGAGGCATGTCAGCAGTTCAAATCCCCCAGCCACTCCTTAGGAGAACGGTGAGGCTTTCTACTCCTGTAAAGAGTTAAAGACTCAGAAACCCACAGGCGTGGGACTGCTTTGCGCTCTTGCAGTGGTTCTCAACCTGTGGGTCGAGACCCCTTTGGGAGTCAAACGATCCTTTCACAGGGGCTGCCTGATTCATGAACCAGAGCAGAATGATGGTGATGAAGTAGCATCAAAATAATGTTATGGTTGGGGGTCCCCCCAACACAAGGAACCATATGAAAGGTCACGCGGCATTAGGGAGATTGAGAATCACTGCTCTCTTGGGTCACTGTGAGTCTAAGTGGACGTGATGGCAGTGAGGGGGGTTTGTTTCGTTGTGTTTTTAAGCAGCTTCATGGGAAGAGAGCTTGCTGTGAGCCTTCCTCCCAACTCCAACTCTGAATGACCCCACACTGCCCACAGGGGCTCTGCCATCCTTCTGTGTGGAGGCAAGTGGTCAGGTCCTTTCTTCCCTGGAGCCCCTGGAAGGTTCCCGCTGCTGACCTTTGGTGCCCCTTTGTCATCGGAAGAGAGATTTGAAACCTGACGTCACTTCAGAAAAGTGAGAATCCATTTGATTGCAAAGGGATGTTCGGAGGAACATTTGTTTAACATTTGTTTAACACCAGAATGTGCTTACTTGTCAGGGACTATTCTGAACCGTTTAGCACATTGCAATTTATTCTTGGCGACTGGAGAGGCACTATGTTCGTCCCCATTTTCACACTTGGAGAATCGGAGACATAGTAACTTACCCAATTCCTAAAGGTAAACCAGGAATCCGGACATGAACCTGGGGGTGCTAGCTCCAGGAACCACCTGTAGCTTCCAGGCCCTATTCCGGCTGCGCTGCAAAGGAGTGTATTGCTGACAAAATACAGATTATGATCCCAGCCAACTGAGTAAAGGCCTGCTGTTGAATTTCAAATTCCTTTTGCTAGTGGCCGCTGACATGATTTTTCAAACTACAAAATCCCCCTGCCATGGAGTGAGTTCCACCTTCTGGTGACCCTGTAGGACAGGGAATAATTGGCCCTGGAGGTTTCCGAGGCTGTAACTATGTGAAGAGAAAGCCTCTTCTCTCTCCCACAGAGTCATGAGTGGTTTGGAACTGCTGAGTTTGCAGTCAGCAGCCCTCCTTCTTTCCCCCCACCCTGAGCCGATGATGGCCAAGGGTAAACTTGGGCTAGAGTGCCCCGAGATGAGGGTGTTGGTCAGAGAGTGGCCAGCAGGAAAGCAGTGGGTGCCTGCCATCAGAGTGGGTGGGGAATTCAGCCCTCAAAGCAGCCAAACCTGTTTGGGAAAGGAGGGGAAGGGACAGGAGAAATGGGGTGGAGGATCTAAAAAAGCAAATTGGGACCTGAAGCTTAAGGAATGCCCCTATTTGAAAATAACAAAGGGTACTACTTCGTGTCACCCCCTTCATGCCCCACCCCCCATGCTGTTGCTGGGGACAGATTTCCTGGGCTGGGCAGGTGGTTTCTGTGCTCTTCCCAGGTCCCAGGGAGTAGCTGGAAAGAAGATTGCTGTGTAAGCTCAGCCCAGGGTTGAGCTAATAAACCTTGAGTGCCCTGGGAGCACAGTGGTCAAGCCTGGGATGCTAACCGAACAATTGGTGGTCTGAACCCACACAGGGGCCCTGCAGAGCTGTGGGCCCATTTCCACAAAGATCTCAAGACAAGCCCACTGCCATTGAGTCGATTCATAACAACCCTATCTAGGTTCCCAAGGCTGTAAATCTTGACCAGAGCAGACAGCCTGATCGTTCTTCCCAAGAAGCAACGGGTGGCCTTGAACCGGCAGCCTTGCAGTTAGCAGGCCAACATTTATCAATAGCCTTGCCAGCTCTATTCTATCAGAATGGGCCCAAGGGCACCAGAGAGTGTGACCTGAGAACCCTGTTGGAAATCCACTCAGTGCGTCCCTCCAGACTCGCTTGTGTGGGTGGCAAGTGTCAGCGTGATGCATGACTGGCAGTCAATGGGATCCTCGTCCCTGCCCTGCTTCCAGCATCTGTCCAGTGAGTGCCAGTTGCTGTGCTCTGGGCACCAGTTGCTGCTGAGTCAATGAGTGACTAAGTGTAGAAAGAAAACTTGGACAGTTCGTTGCAGCCCTTTGCCCCCTTTCCGCTCAGTATTTACCCTCCGCCCCTTGAGATGGGAAGAAATGAAATGGTGGGGCGGGGGTGGGTGAGTGGGTGGAGGAGGTGTGGTCAGGTTTGTAGGGTGGCCTGATTATCCTCTGAGCTAACCTCTAGTCGTGCTACAGTTCCCCTGTGAAATCAGCCAGTGCAGAGACTGTTTGGAACCTCAAGCGGGTTAACTTCAGTGGCTGGAAAACCGTGCCACAGGGAGCACAGCTGTGGATCCGGGGCTTGGTGTGTGCGCCTTAAGGAGCGTGCATTCTATTGTCAGAAACTCCCTGCCAGTGAGTGGCCTTTTGAGTGAAACTGAGGAAGAAGAGTGCTGCTCACTTCCAGAGACACAGCAGTGCAGGGCCTGCTGGGGGAGGCTTTGAGCCTCTAGTGGACAGGAGCAGATCCCCAGGCTTGCCTTCCCCAGCATATCTGCATGAGTTTAAACAGCCAGTCTTTTGCTAGTAGAGGTATGCTTACCCCTCTGCACCACCTGGGGATAGCAGCAGGATCTTATCAGTACACACACCATCTAGGGAGGTCCTTAAAAGACACGATCATTATGAATCATGATTATTTCATGTGTATAAATATGTGAGTCCCTTGTATACCTGTGGTGAAGACCCTTGGCAACCCATATCAAGGTTGACAGTTCTAATCTACCCTGCCTGAGGTGGATGAGAAGAATGGCCTGGCGATCTGCTTCCTAAAGGTCATAATCTTGCAAACGATGCGCCATGTTCTACTCTGACAATCACACGGTCACCATGAGTCAGCTTCAACTCAGTGCCTGTGGGTGGGTCATTTTAGCCACCATAGGTCAAAAAAATTCCAGCCTCGAGGACCCAAGCTGGGCAAGAGGGTCTCCAAAAAGATCTTGTAAGGCGCATCCCGCAGATAACGGGCCTGGGCTGATGACATGAGGCTCATCGCAGGGAGGCTCTGAAGGAGTCCTGGTGGCATCCTGGGTTAACTGTGGGGCTACTAACAGTAAGGTTGACAGTTCGAAACCACCAGCCACTCTGAGGAAGAACACTGAGACTGCCTGTTCTCCTGAAGGCTGTCAGTCTTTGAGACTTCAAGGAGTAGCTCTGCTCTGCCCTAGAAAGTCGTCATGAGGCAGAATCAGCCAAAGGACAGTGGGCCAGGTGAGGTTGAGCTTCTGAGACTGTGGGCCTGCTTCTAACTGTAAGCTTGGCAGTTCAAACCCACCAGCCACTAACTAGCTGGAGAGAGTTAAGGCTGTCTAGTCCTATAAGGAGTCACAGTCCCAGGACCCGAAGGAGCCCTTTTGCTCTGTCCTGTAGGATCGCTCTGAGGGCAGTGGGCAATGGGCAATTAGTCTTTTATTTTTCTATCACAAACTTGTACCTCATTACTATTGTTATTTTAAAATCTACATTTGACATCAAATAATAGTTGACTGTCCACTGCTAGATTTTTTGACCCGCTTGAGGACAGTACATAAAAGAAATCATCTTATGAAATGGATTATGTTTACTGTTGTGTTCATTTTAGTCATGAAAAATTGAGAGTCACTCATATGCTACAGTAAGACAATAGATTATGTTACATCCATAGAGAGGAATGTTTTAGAGTGATTAAAAATGCTTAACTTGAAAATTATGCATCAGCTGGTAAGGTGCATATCATAACTGAACTAGATATTACAGTTCTAATAGTGTAAAAGCCAGATGCATATGGTACACTTCAACACTGCTACCTAGAGAAATACTAAGGACATTAGGTGGCATAAATATTTAGCTTGAAGGATATTCACCATGGCAATACTTTTAAGTGTAAAAAGTTCAGAAACCACTTTAAGGGTTTGTAGTGGAAACGTGGCTGGCTGTATTTGGGGGTACATGTAACATAACGGTTAAAGAGGGTGTAGAAATCTATTCGAAGTTATTTCCTACACTGCTGCCAGGATTAGGTGCCATCCTGTCAGTGCCAAATCACACCAAGCCCGGGTGCAGCAGGAAGACACACTGACCTCACAACGTTTTTAGGGCTGAGGGCATCATTCCAACCGCCGTGTCAACCCACCTTGCTGACAGTCTTTCTCTTCTTCCCGGACCCTCTCCTTTACCAAGCATAACACAACGGTCTTTCCCTTCCTGATAACGTGTCCAAAGTACACGAGACGGAGTCTAAGCATCCTCTCTTCTAAGGAGCATCTGACTGACTGCACCTTTCCGAAAGCCTCTGTTCCTTCCGCTAGGAGCTCAAGTGTGTTCTACATGCTTCGTCAATACCATAATCCACTCAAATGCAGTAATTCTTCTTCTCTGATTCTCCTTATTCACTGTCCAGCTTTATGAGGCGATCGAAATTACCGTGGCATGGGACAGGGACACTTTAGATCTCAAAGTGACGCCGGCCACTTTAAAGAGGTCTTGTGTAGCAGATGTGGCCAATGCGATATATGGTTTGATTCCTTGACTGATGCTTCCTAGAGCATTGGTCATGCGCCTAAGCAAGATGTCATCCTTCTGACGTCATTCTTTTCGCCATTTATCGTGATGCCATCTATGGGTCCATTTGGAAAGGTTGCCTATGGATGAGTGAGAGGTAAAAGTGGGTTGCAATCATACCTGAAACTAAAAATGATATTCATAGTTTTCTTTCTAGAAAAAGCTGAGTATGAATAGTAGAGTCAAGAAATCTCTGAGGACAGTTGTACGTTTGGAAGAACCTGACATTTATATAAAAGTACAAAGGAGTCTTTTAAAAGCAAGTTACCATCTAACTTTTGCAAATTATAAAAAGGGGAGGGACTATGAGCATATTACGGAGCCCTAGTGATGGGGTGGGTTGGATGTTGCGCGGATAACCGAAAGGTTGGCAGTTCAACCCCCCAGCTGTTCCTCAGTTCAAACCCACCTGCCTTCTCCCACCAAGCTTTACAGTATCGGAAACCCTCTGTAGAGTCGCTGTGGTGTGGAATGGAATTGGTGACTGTGGTGCTGGTGGCTGAGCTTATTGGCAGGCCTGTGATGTGGGAGGATTTTAAGCGACAGTCCTTGTCGCCAAGACCAAACCTGTTGCTGTCAACTTGCATTCAGCTCACTGCAATCCTGTGGGTTAGACACTGAGCTGCTGCCCAGATTTTCCTTGGCTGTAAGCCTCATGGAAGTCAAGCAGAAGTCTCCCTCGAATGGTGCCTCTGGTTCAGTCCACGGGTGATTCCTTATGAGTTGAGTTCAAACCCCTTGAGACGCTCAAGAACTTGTAGCTCCAGCAGAAGGGAATCTGTGGACCTGGCTCTATCTGTATTTCTGCCTCTTCTTGTGCATGCCCAAGCCCTCTTTCTAAGTTACTTACCCTCTCTGTACCTCAGTTTCCTGGTTCCTAAAGTGAGAAGTTTAAACCAGGACCTCCTTTGGAGAGGAGCCAAGAAGATAAAACCGCACCATCTATGTTCAACCTCCTAATTCCATCCCTACTTGCAAAGTCCATTCATCAGATCTGTCTCCTTGAACAATGTTCTTTCCATTCCCATATTCCAGTCATGAACTGGAATTTCATCGTGGTTTTAGATAATGATGGAGTTATTTTCTTCATTTC
The DNA here is from genome assembly GCA_004026705.1 of Nesogale talazaci. Lineage (NCBI taxonomy): Eukaryota > Metazoa > Chordata > Mammalia > Afrosoricida > Tenrecidae > Nesogale > Nesogale talazaci. Next base: position 174,340 of record PVJH01001564.1, on the reverse strand, counting down.
CCTATGGGCTAATTTCAAGTCTTGTTTATCGCCTCACTTGGTGTTTCCTGGGATGTTGGAAAGAAAGTGGAAGACTTTACTCCTTCCCCAAGGCTGGGCCATGGGTCTGTGCTGGTGCGGAGAGCGCCCTAGCTACACAGAGCCATCCTACACTTGAAACATAGGGTGACATAGGAAACATAGGGTGGTATGTAGGGTGACCTGGGGAACCGGGTTGCACATTTATATTTACCTGTTTTAAATCTAACAGCTGGTACTCCATACAGTTACTGGTAAGCTTTTCATTAATTTCGGAACCGTTTAAGAAGATGTATTTAGTTTTATCCAAATGTCCATCTTTGGAAATTTAAATAGAAGGGGGATCTCCAGAAGTGTGTAGGGGACAGTGGGGTGGAAATCCATGGTCTTTTTGTTTCATTTGACCACGAAATTTTAACTTTTTTAAGAGTTTGAACAGAAATAGTGAGTTTATTGAAGGGGGATGCTTTGGTGGGAAAGGACAAAGGGCCCCGTAGTTAGTCACATCTGTGGCATTTTTGAAGCCTCCTTGTACACACCAAGTGTTTCCCAAAGTGAAGCTCTCTCCTGAGATACACTGGAAGTGTAAAACCTCCAGAGGACTTTGAAGTTTGGGTGTACGGAGTGAATCAAATAACCTGTTGATTTTGGTCTTGAATTTGGAGAGACTGAAGTGGACTGACCTACAGTGACTTCAAGTCTGTCAAGAAGACCTGCCCACCACATGGGGGGTGATGACTGAGTTTTGTGCCAGACTTTTCTGTTAGCAGCTGGGAGGATTTCACTGGCTTCTTTGACTTTTTTTTTTTTTTTTTGTAAAAATATCATTTTATTTTTGGGGCTCTTACAAATCTTTGGGCAATCCATCATTCAATTCCATTAAGCACACTTGTCCACAGGTTGCCATCAACATTTCCAAAATATTTTCTCCCTACTTGAGTCATTGCTATCAGCTCCTTCTGACAGGAGGAAAGGACTGTCCTTGGGTGCCTTCAAGGTCTGCTGTTTGCTTTCTTGACCGCTGCTGTTTCCATGGGACTTGACTGTCGCTGGAAGTAAAATGAAGTCCTGGCACCTTCAGTGTGTTCTCTGTCATCATCATGTGCTTTATTGATCCCATTGTTAGGATTTCCAGGGTTTTTTCCTTTTGTAAAAAGCCCTAATGGCGATGTAGTTTAGGTATTGTGTGACTAAACACAAGGTCATTGGTTCAAACCCACTAGCTGCTTCCGTGGAGAAAGGGGAGGCTCTCTGCTCTTAGAAAGATTTACAGTCTCAGAACCCTCTAACCAGGAGTAGGAATAGATTCCATAGCAGTACAGCTGGGTTTGGTTTGATGTCTGTTTAGGTGTAGTCCATACTACAGGCTGCAGTCTTTGATCTTCCTGAGTAAGTGCTTCAGGTCCTCTCCTCTCAGCAAGCAAGAGTGTGTCCTCTGTGTGTCACATCTTAATGGGCCTCCCTTCAATTCTGACACTTCTTCTGCTTCCTGTGGTCCAGCTTCTTGGACCATTTGCTTAGCATACAGATTGAATCAATCCAGTGAAAGGATACTACCTCGATGCACATTTTTCCTGGTTTTAAACCACATGATACCCCCTTGTTCTGTTCGGCCTGTGTCCATGTTCTGCCTGAGCGTAATTGTGCCTAATATAATATTTTCATAATAGAGGATAATCTATACAGTCACATGCTTTTGGGTAGGTAGTTATACTGTGCTTACTTGAAAATCTGGCATCATGGCTGGCGCACAGTTTCTCTCTGATAGCACATACTCACTCACTACCACGGGGTCAGTGTCCACTCACAGCGAGCCTACAGGACAGGGTCTACCCTGAACTGCCCTTGGGGAGTTCTGAGATTCTAAGTCTTTATGGAAACAGAAAGCCCAGTCTTTCTCCCATGCGGTTGCTTGTGGTCTCAAACTGTTGTCCTTGTGGATGGATTGCAGCCCATGGAGTAACCACCCCACCAGGGCTCCTTCTGACAGCACGAATGTGCCCTAACAAGAAAACAGAACAAGTGGATGACAAAGTTCCCATCTGTAGGATGGGACAGAACCTGACCTGTCTCACATAAGTGGTCTCTTCCCAGGAGACTTTAGACTTGGGGACTGTGAACCCCCTGGAAAGGGCTTTTCTGAACCACATGGATAAGCATTTGCCTTTTACTGAAGGCAAATCAACCTTGGTTTGACTAAATGATAACTTACAATTTGTCCTTTGAATAGAAGGAGGCATTTTTCCGAGCTACTGGCTAACCCACATTAATTTCAATCTGGTATTCACCAAGAAAAGCATTCTTAATGCTATGATTTGGGCAATTAGGGACTTTATATAAAATATAATACTAACTGTTTTCTTAGCCTTGGAATGTAGCTGTTCTCTCCTAGTGTTTTTCTCTAACCGTACAAGGGAGTTAACCATTCTTGGAACTCAGAATGACTTATAACCACTTCCTTGTTTTTCATAATGTCTCCTCATATACTTTTAAAAGGGGACTTGACCTTCACATAACATAACTCATAGTTTTCCTTGAAATGCTGAAGCACCCACTTTGGCCGTCTTGGCTTTCACCATCACATGGAATGTGGGTCATCTTCCCATATTAAAAGTTACTCATTAAAGTGGACACAGGATATTTTTTTAAAGGAGGCATAAATATAATGTTTCTTAAAAGTTTATTGTTTTGTCTTTTCATAAGGCATTTCCTCTTTTGGACAGACCTTTATTCAAAAAATCTTAGACTGACTTGAGGCAAATGGTTAGCCCTTTATGATGACCTGTTAAAGATGGTGCTTGTGCTGTGGGCTTCTGGACTTAGGAAGAAATTCTTTATTGCAGAACATAATAGTGCTGGGGCACTTTGTAGCCTCATCTGTGGATTCAGTCTTCATTGCTGAATTACAGTAGGGTTTCTGGTTTTTCATTTTCTCACCTTGAAAAGCCAGGTTATCTGCCTTTTCATGGACATGGAAACAGTATTAGTGACCCCTCTGGTCTGCTCCCCATGATTCTTTGACCTTGAACCTTAAACCGCAGTTTGGCGATAACTGAGTCACTCCTTCCAGTTTTTGTCCCTGCTCCATACCCAGAATGTTGACACTTCCACCAAACCAATTGTCCTCCAGTCAGTCCCAGTTCTCCCAGTGACCCTGCTTGAGTCAGAGGAAGACAGCCCTCCGTGCACACTTCATGACCTTGACCTTTCTGCTCTGGATAGCCTCTGGGTTGGGTTGGACAGGTTGGCTCCACTTCCGGGTTGTAGCTCAGCAATTGACTGCATGCAACACCCTGGACTTGCGGCGTTCAAAGAGATGATAAGTGTATGTGGCATGAGGCTGGCACAACAGTGATCTTGGCTCTGCCCACAGCTCGTGTGGGACTCTGCCTCCTTGAGTTTTTTCATGGCTACAATCAGCCACTCTTCAAAGTCTCCTTCAGCTTAAAGGTCCTGTATTGGTGATTCAGGTCTCCTTGCAAACCCCTGTGCTCCCATCCATTTCTGTGCCCCCGATACTTGCTTCTGTAAGGGAAGTATGATGAAAGCAATCCATTTCTGTTCACTCGTATTAGTCCGGGTTGACTAGAGAAAAAAATAGAGAGACTCATCTGTGTATCAGAAAGGGCTTTATATACAAGAGCAGTTGAATACTGAGAAAACACCGCAGCCCAGTTCAGATCAATCCCATAAGTCTGTTATTAGCTATATGTCCAATACCAGTGTACAAGTTCCTTTTCAGGCTCACGCAACACATGCAGTGACGCTGAGTGCAGGAAGATCACAGGCCAGTGGGTGCAAAGTCTGGTGGATCCAGTGGTGTTGAAAGGATCTTAGCACTGGCGTGGCTCCTCCAGCAGCAAGGCTCTGATTCCATCAGTGTGTCTCTGTGTGGCTCATTGTCAGTAATATCTCCCAGGGAGTGAGTGTGTGCCCCGCCTCCAGTGAGCAGTTATTTATCCTCTTAGCACCTCCAAATAAGGTCATCAAGCTGCAACCTGATTGACAAGCTCAACTCCATTCCTTCACTCTTAAGTCTGAAGTTGACTAAAGATTCACTGGAGCTACGCAAAGTCCCAGGGATATCTGGAAAAGGAAAAATGACACATCTTAATTGCCCTGTGTTTGTTCATCCTCATGCTTCTTCTTCTTCTTACCACTGACTTTCCTAGTTCTCTCTACTTCTTCAGCACAAAGAGGGAAGACTATGACCCAACTACCGTATACAGTGGTCAAAGTGACCCTCCTTTGAAATAAGTGTTTTCCCCATTTCCTTGAATACCAAGGGCAGTTGTACACAAGATATCCGCAAACCTGTCCTTCTCTCCAAAGGCAAAATCAAAGCTTTGAAAAAGTGAAGAAAGAAAATAGAAGGGTCAGGTGGGGGTGGGGCTTGGGGGGCGGAGAGGAAAAGAAGGAGTGAGAAAGAGAAAGGAAGGATGGAAGGGGGTCTTTCTGTCTTCTATGTCTACTGTATTATTTTGTTTTATTCCTGGTCTGGACCAATGGGAGGTTATATTGAAAAGATGGCGCAGTTGTTGCTGTTGTTGTCGGACGTCGAGGAGTCATGACGTTCTGACTCATAGCAACCTTTTGTCTAACAGAAGGAAGCACCAGCAAAATAGGGCCCGGTCCTGTGCTGTCCCGACCGTTGTTTGAGCCCATTGTTACAGCCACTGTGTCCGTCCATCTTATTGAGGGACTTCCTCTTTGTCACTGCCCCTCTGCTGTGTTAAGTAACACAATGCCCCTTTCCAGTCACTGGTCTCTCTCGGTAACATGCCCACAGTACAAGTCTCACCATCCTCCCTTCTCAGGAACATTCTGGCCCTACTTCTTTGCAAAACACAGTTGTTTGCTCTCTGGGCAGTGCGGGGCACTTTGCCTAGCTCCGGTGGATCTGTCGTCAACTTCAGACTTAAGAGTGAAGGAATAGAGTTTGAGCTTGTCAATCAGGTTGCAGCTTGATGACCTTATGTGGAGGTGCTAAGAGGATAAATAACTGCTCACTGGAGGCGGGGCACACACTCACTCCCTGCGAGATATTACTGGCAATGAGCCACACAGAGACACACTGATGGAATCAGAGCCTTGCTGCTGGAGGAGCCACACCAGTGCTAAGATCCTTTCAACACCACTGGATCCACCAGACTTTGCACCCACTGGCCTGTGATTCCTGCACTCACCAGCACCATCATTCAGATGCATCGATTCTCCTTTTGGAAGACATGCCTCACTGCCAGCAAGACACTGCAGATTCATAGTGACCCTGGGTGGGTTTCCAAGACTCTAACTGTTTAAGGGAGTTGAAAGCCCCATCCTTGTCCTTGTCCTGCTGGTGGTTTTGAACTGCCAACCATGTGGATTGCAGCACAACACGTAACCAACACACTCACACATCCCTAGTGCTATATGATTATTTCTGACTTTGAGTCAGAAATATGTAGTGTTTATTGAAGCTAGACATTTTTTAAAATAATTTTTAAATTTTTTTGGCATCACTGTCCTCTGGTGATGGGAGTAGGATGCCCAGCCTTTGCTCCTGTGGAGCCACTGCTGGAATTGAGCCTCCATCCCCTTGGGCTGCAGTCCCGCGTACAACCACTACACCACCGGGGCTCAGCCTGAAGCTATACATTTTTATAGGAACAGATACCCTCCTCTTTCTCCCTCAGAATAGCTGATGGGTTTGAACTGTGGAACTTGTAGCAAAGGTCTAACGCTTATCTGACAGCACACCCATGAGGGGTGGGGGAAGGACTTCAAAATATTCATGAAAAAGTGGAATTAACATTAAAATTATGATGTTTTTCTATAGCCTTCTCGAAGAATCTTTAGACGCACATTTGCTGGAATAAAACAGCCAAGTAGGAAGAAATTTAAATGGGTTTCCGAAACCTCACAATAATCATCATGTCAGTTAGACAATTGCCAAAGAATAATCACTGAACAAAACAGAAGAAAAAGGTGTGTTTTTTTCCCGTTAAATTTATTTGGAACAGACTTCAAAGGTGGTAACTATTTTGAACCAAGATATTTGAAGTTTTCACCAAGTTGCAGCGGTAGAACCGCTGGCGGCGGCTTATTTTTCATTAACCCGATAGAGGAGGGATTGAATATAAAAGACTCTGAGGCCACAGATAAGATTGCCTGGAACCATATCATTAGAACTTGCTAGTCAAACATGGGAAAACATTTACTCACATGAGAATCTAGTTTCCAAAGCCGATTGGTTCAGCCCGTCACTTCCTAGGAGGAAAGCTGGACGAGCTGTGCAGGGTGTTCCCCACAAGGTCAGCGAATCAGGCCGCCAGCAGCCCTGGGTCCATGGGTTTTCTGCTCCTCTGACGGTTTTCAGTCTCAGAAGCCCTGCGGAGCGGCCGTTCTCAACCTGTGGATCATGACCCCTGTGGGCGGCAAACGACCCTTTCACAGAGGTCTCCTAAGACCATTGGAAAACACCTATTTCTTAGGAACTGAGACACTGCTCCTCTCTCGTCTACAGACAGGTCCGCCCACAGGCAGACATGCCACCCACGCAACACCGTGCTTCAAGACACACTTTCATCGATTTGTCATTAGAAATAAATATCTCGCGATAGAGAATTGCATATTGTTTTGTGATTCATCGCGATGCCGTAGTTATGTTCAATTTAAAATACATCCTGCATACCTGAGGTTTACATGGCGATGCATAACAGCAGCAACGTGACAGTGATGAAGTAGCAATGGAATAATGTGATGGTTGGGGGTCTCCACCCATGAGGAGCGGTATGAAAGGGTCTCGGCCTGGGGGAGGTGGAGAGGCGTGGGGGATCAGATGGACTTGGGCTTTGGTTTGTTCTTGGAGTAGAGCCCCATCAATCTGCTCACCAGCGGGCAGGTTAGTGGTTGGAACATCCCCCCACCAGGGACCCCTCGGCTCCCTCCCTAAGAAACACCCCCCAGAAGCCCTGGGACCGATTCGGTTTTGTCTTCAAGGACTGCTTTGGGTCGGAATGGACTTGAATTTTGTATTTCCAACAATAGGCTTGGTTTGGCGTTGGTGTACAGATAGCCCAGGCTGTTTGGGCATTCACACAGGAGAGCCGCCCCTGGACCCTCCTAGACTACGGCCCACTGTGGGCGCAGGTGCCCAGAGCTTTTCTCCTGAACAGCCTCTGCAGAGTTTGAGCCATTTTTTTTTTGGGGGGGGGGGGGTGTTAGCTGCTAAGCACCTGACCACAGGGCCACTGGAGCTCTTTCCTATGAAGCCAAATCAAGCCAGCAAAAATAGACCTCTTCCTGTCAAGCTAATTTCTGCTCATAGCGACCTTATCTAGAATCTCAAAGTCTGTAAATGCTGGCGCAGAGCAGCTCATGGGTCTGAATTGCTGATCACCTCATACTCCACGGTGTCACCAGGGCTCCTTAACGCAGCACCTGTGGCTATGGTGTCGTCTCTGACGCACAGGGACCCTGTAGGGCAAGGCAGAGCTGCTCGTCGGTACTGACGCATAGCCACTCTGTCGGTCGGCGTAGAACTGTCCCTGTGGATTTCTGAGACTGTAACTCTTTGCTAGTGAAGAAAACCTTGTCATTCTTCACGGAGCACCTGGTAGTTTCAAATGGCTGGCCTTGCAGTTAGCACCCCACTATATAAAAGTTACACCACCAGGGTTCCTTAGTCTTAATTAGAGAAACCAAATTTGACCTTGACGATTGTCAATAATGACCTCTACTTTCCTTTACTACTGATGCCTAAACATAAAACTAACATGCCACCAAGTCAGGATTTTCATTTTTAAAAATTTGTTACATTCTGGCCATATACGTCTTTACTCATAAAGAAACAGACCACTTAGAAGTTGTAATCATTTTCCTTTTTAGAAAACATGGCAGGGGTCAATGTGAAAAAAAAAAAAGCACGACAGGGGTCATGCCAGGAGAAAGCATTGGGCTGCTAATCACAAGGGCAGCAGTTTTAAACCACTAGTCACTCCTAGAGAAAAAGATGAGGCTTTCTTCTCCTGCAAAGCTTTACTGTCAGATTTGAGTTGGAATTGATTCGATGGCTATGAGTTAGGTTTGAGATTTCTCAGTATTAGTTTGGGATTCATCCATCTTGGGGTTCACTCATCACAACTACTTTCTGCACAGGGTCCCCCTTGCTTGTAGAAGGAATGAAGATGGTGTATACCAGAAAATACATGACATCATGTTTCATGCATCATGTTTGGAGGAAATTAAAGCTTCTGAGAAACAGGGCCATGGGAGCATAAGTCAGTAATAGCTGACTCTTAGATGCTACAAAGTACAAAGTCTGCTTTGGACTCTGTAACCAAACCCATTGTCAAGTCCAGTCCAGCTCAGGTGTGCAGAGTGGACCTGCTGTGTAATCTTCAAAGAGAAACCATCCACCACCCACTGGGCCACTAAGGAACCTGAGCGATGTGAGAGTAACACACACACACACACACACACACACACCTCTGACACTTCTCAAACTCTTATCCTGGCTGATAAAATAATATTGAAAAAAAATGAAGAGTAGTTATTATATTACCATTCTAGAGAAGCAGACTGATTTTGATATGACTTGGTGGCATTTGTTCACATGACGGGACTAGCTGGATGAGGCCCTGGGATGCTCAGTTCATGCTGACTCAGTAGATTCTTTTTGGTGAAGCTGGCCTCGTCTCTTTCCATCTGGTAGACTCTCCGTCAGATGGTACAGAGTAGGAGAGAGAAATCCCATGTGGGGCTGGTGGCCTGAACCTCGTCGTAGGCTCCAGGGCTCCAGAATGCCCTGAAGAATCACCAGGTTAGGGGGAAGATCAGATCTCAGTGTTCCCTGATAAGAATCACTTAGAGGTTGGTTCCAAAAGGGATCCCTGGTCCTCTCCTTGCAGGTTCTGGTTCCATAGCTGCAGGTGGTACCTGAGAATCTGTATTTGAGTGAGGCTCCCTGCCCACCACCACCACTCACCAAATGTTTCAACTGGGAAACTCTAGACTAGATGTATTCTGATCAAAATGCTGTGAATGTGTGATTCTCAGAGGTACAAATTCATGATACATCCCATATTTCTTCTCCTGTGCTCTCTGAGTCATCCAAACCAGACTCATCGCACATCATGTCCCCTTAGTTAGCTTGCATAACTGCCTCTTGTTCTGCATGAGCAAGTTATGTGTTCAGGGATTCTCATTTTTACCAGTGTATCCATAGTTTGTCATCCATTTAGTGAAATGTCTTTACGTTTTCCTTCCTCGTAAAGATTACAGCCATAGTGGATGTCCATCTTGTTGAGAGCCCTCCTTTTTCCCACTGACCTTCTGTTTGACCAAGCAGGAAGTCCTTCTCCAGGTTCTGATTCCTCCTGACCACCTATCCAAGGTCAGTGAGACAAAGTCTTGCCATCCTGACTTCTAAGAAGCATTCAGGTTGTATACTTCTTCAATACCAACTTCTTTCTTCTATTGACAGTTCACAGCATATTTAATATTCTTGGCCAACACCACTGTGGGAAGACATCCATTCTTCTTTGGTCTTCCTTATTCATTATCCAGTTTCCACCTGCATACAAGGCAGTCAAGTGTACCACTCCTTGGGTCAGTTGTAAATGATTCTTCACAGTGACATCTTTGCTTTGTGACACTTTAAATGAGACCCTTTGCAGCAGTTTTACCCAATTTACTACATCTCTTGATTTCCTGACTGCTGCTTCCCTGAACATCATGTTGACTGGATCCAAGTTAGTTGAAATCTCAGACAACCTCGGTGCCCACATTGTTTCCATCTTGTCTCAGTGCTTCATGGAACCCATGGCCAATTGGATTTAGCATCCACCCCAACGTCCCATTGGTTCTCCAGGAGCCTGCATACCTAGGTTTCAGCGCCTTCCTCATGATATTAGGAGGCGTTCCTCTGCTTCCTCCCTAAATTCCATCCCTGTTTTGGAATGGGTGCAAAATTATGATGACACCGTCTGGAATGACAATTTCTTAGTTGACATAGTGGTTCCACACTGGGCTAAGATTTGCAAGGTCAGCTGTTGAAAGCCAACAGGTCCTCTGCTGGAGAAAGACAGGCCTTTATCTTCTTGTAAACAGGGACTCTCTCAGAAACTCACAGGGCTATTTCTACCCTGGCCGATAGAGACAGTTTGTTTTGTATTTTTTCAAGAATCATCTGGGTGTGTTGTGGTCGTTACATATTCTGGTGTCAATTTGAGACTACTAAGATTGAAGGGGTAGCGTTTAGTCTGTCAATCAGGTTGCAACGTGACGATCTCATTTGGAGGTGCTGTTGAGATGAATAGATGACTGGAGGCCAGACCCCCTGACTCGATGCTTCGTGTTCCTGCTAACAAACCACATAGAGCTAAGCTGCTGGAGTCAGGGCCCCGGAGCTGGAGGAGCCACATGATGACCTATATCAGGGCTGAGATACTTCCACCACCACTGAATCCACGAGACTTTCCACCCTGTGGCTGATGATCTTCTTGCATTTTGAGGTCATTGCATGTGTTTTGTCAGTCTGAAGAGCAATTTATAGATTGGTACCTGACATATGGACGGATATAAGACTTATGGACTTGATCTGGACTGGGCTGAGATGTTTACCTAATACACAATTACTCTTTTATATAAACCTCTTTCTTATACACATATAAGCATTTATGAATTTGTTTCTCTAGTTTACCCAGACTAACACATGTGTATAAGATAGAGTGACCAGACGTCCAGTTTTTTTTTTAACAATTTAACAACTTCCCGTGGCATTTTAAAATTAAAATAAATATATTACAATACAATTTTTGTGTTCTCTGAACATTTTTGTTACTCCATAGAGACCAAATTTTTAATCAAGAACCCCACCACCATCCCCCAGTAAATGGTGTCCCGCTTAAAATTTGATCGCTTTAGTATAAGAACATCTTGAGGGGCGGGGGGACCAGACCAGATGGTAAACTCAACAGTACTTCTGGGTCAAATGTATCTGTGCTAGTAGTATCCCAGCCTTTGGAGCAGCAAGAGGAGAAAGAATACATACTAGCCTAGTGATATATTTTTAAAATACATGTTCTTGGTATACTCAAGATTGATTTTTAAATAAATTTAATAAGCATCGAGTGCTGTGGAAGATGCAGCATTCAATAAGCAGAATTCAGTCCTTGCCTTCTGAGAGCCTGTGAGGTGGGGGCTACTGTTCCTGGTTGGAGTAGATGCTAAGGAGGCACATGACTGCACAGGGTGAACATGGAAGAACGAAGACAGGTGAGAAGGGTCAAAGAAGGATACTCTCACACCCAAGGGAGGGAAAGAAGGACTCACTACAGGAGAGGCCTTGCAAGATGGGCAGGCTTCCAAGAAAGAGAAGCGGCTGAGGTATCCTTCATAGCACAGCCACCGGCCCCGTAATGCTGCGGGTGGCATGCTGAGTGTGTGCTCCGGTGGTCCTTGTTCTCCGCAGTGGGACAACCTTTGGGGGAGTTGTGATGTTGGCTGCCTTTGGGTTGGACCCTGATGCCTGGTAACCCCATGCCCAACCAGATTGAAAAACAGCGATCCAGAGGAGTCTCATCGCCAGATTCGAGGAAGGGAGTAAGGAAGGAAACTGTGGGGAGGCATCCGGGTCCCTGATCCTTGGGATGCAGTGGTTGTGCGCCTTTTCATGAGCGTGGAAGCATGTGAATCAATGAGCGATGTTCAGGAAACTGACGATGGCAGGGCGACGTGAGCACTGGGCTATTGAGGGAGGTTGGATTTGGAAGGGGAAGGGATGGTTAGCAGGAGGACATGTAAGTGAGAGAGGTTGTAAAGGAAAGGAAGTCGGGCACAGATGGAAAGGAGAAGGGATATTTACAGAGGCCTGTTGGAGATAGAATTGATAACTTTTTCGATGTCTGGATGAGAGAGATAACACATGACTAATAGTTTGGGTGGGAGAGAATTGGTAAAAGAGCCAGCTGATTAATTTGATAATGAGAGATGGCCAAAGGATCAGCCATGGCTGCTTAAGGAAGGAAGCAGTTAGAGCACATTGGTTTTGGGAGTCAGATACGCTGGATTTTAGCTCTTTAGGATACTTGGCTTTGTTGCTTAACCCCTCTGTGCCTGTTTTTTTGTCCTCATGAGATTTGAAGGAGGATGATTTCAAAGCACTGATGATAACACTGTTGGATAAGCATTGGGCAACGAATTGCAAGGTCATTGGTTCAAACCCACCAACCACACTGAGGAAGAAAGTTGAGGCTATATGCTCTAGTGAGGATTTAAAGCCCCACGGGTCCCTGTTAGTCAGAATGGAATAGGTAGCAGTGGATGCATGAATTCAGCGCATAGGAACTCTGACTACTGCTCTTGCTACTGTTTCTATTTGTAATGCTAAGGAGGTTACAAAAAATGTGCCATAATTTAAAAATAACAATGAAAAAATCCCTTTAGAAAAAAAAATGCCATTAGGCTTAACCTCTATCTTTTGAGGGCCACTTTTTCGAGAACCCTAAATAATTCTATCTCCTTTGGTTCTCATTTTGTGAGAAATCCAAACTGTCATCGTCTGTGTTGCTCTGTTAGTGTTTGCGGTTCATTGTGAGCAATGATTTGTAGTTAGATCATAGCCTGGTACATTCTTCAAGTGTATTTCTAAGATGTAAGCATGGGGGGTCTACCACAAAGCGTCTGTGTTGTGTTTTGTGTCTATTCATAAATCTATGCACACCCTGGGTGTATTGTTTCTGCCCCTTCATTCACTGTTCTCAGTGTAGCTTGGAAAAGTCACCTCAGCCCGAGGGAAGTTTACAAAGCTAGTTTCACATTTTAGAGATGAAGCCCTGTAAAACGTGGCATGGGATTCTTTGGGGTGGGGGAGTGGAGGACACCGAAAGTCAGTGTGTCCATGTTCTCCTGGGTCAAGAAGCCAGAGGCTGATTTTTCTATTTGATTTTCAGGGCTGAGTGGTTTCGCTGGGTGCTGGACTCAGGGTCATGTGATCTTGGTCAGCTGTTGACATAACAAAGAGATATTGGCTCAGCTCTTAATTATTAGACAGTTAAAGGAGTCCAGGGCTCTCAGCTTTGAAATCCAATAACTTAGAATAATCATTAACCCCATGATCTTGAAGGTAAGACCAGGAATGTTGAATATAAACGATGTTACACCCCTGCGTTGTCAGCGTCTCTTAGCCCCAGGATTCTGTTTTTCATTTACTATTTCCGCCCCATCACTCTGATAAGGGCCCTCGATGGCATTTGCTGATTCCATTAAGATTAGGACTGCAGTTGCCCAGCCCTGAAAACAGCAGCTATGCTGGAAGGATAGATGTGTCAGGAAAGTCAACTCCAGCCATCCAAGCAAGGAGGGATCACAGGGGTATCTGGGACCATGATGGCCCCAGGTGAAAGTGTTCCTGATGCTCCCTGGTCCTTCCAGAACATGGCTTTGTTGAGGACCCAGGAGCACATGGAGTGGCCAAAACAACAGAGAATGTTTGGCCAAATGCAGCACCCACGTTTTGTTATAGGAGTTTACAGTATCTCTACCTTCAGTGTCAGTGGTCATGTCCCCATTTTACAGAAGAGGGAAAAAAATGGAGATGTGAGGAATTTAAAACACTTGCCCCACAATCACAGAGCTAAGAGGTGGCAGAGCTTGCATTAGATCCCAATCGCCAATCTCTGAGTCCCATCAGCAAGTCATAATAGTGTTAGTCCAGGTAGACCAGAGCAACAAATTCATGGACACTCATGTGTGTCTAAGAAAGAGCTTTATGTTGAAGAGCAATTATACATTAAGAAAACAGCCCAGTCCAGGTCAAGTCCGTACATCCGATATTAGCCCAAATATCTGATATCAATCTATAAATTCCTCTTTAGAGTCACACAATACATACAATGACGCTGAATACAGGAAGATCACAGGCCACTGGATGGGAACTCTGTTGGATCCACTAGCAAGGGAAGCATGTCAGCACTGGCGTGGGTCTCGACACGACTCCTCCAGCTCCAGGGCTCAGGCTCTATCAGCGTAGCTCCACGTGGCTTGTCAATAGGAATATCTTGTAGGCAGGAATGAGTGTCCCATCTCCCACAAACTATTTATCTCTCTAGTGCCTCCAAATGAAGTCATTAAGCTGGGACCTGCTTGACAAGTTAAATTGCATCGCTAGACCTTAATAGTCTCAAGTTTACAACAGATCATGTAACTACCACAGTCCCCAAGAATTTCACCACATCCACTGCCAGCACGCGCTGTAGTCTTCCTCACCATGTCTCCCAGTTATGGTTTGCATTGCATCCCTTTAAAAGATGTGTTGACAGTTCTAACCTCCCACACCTGTGCATGTGACCTCATTGGGAAGTCAGGTCTTTCCAAAGGAAATCGAGTGAAAGATGGGGTTGTTAAGATAGCCACTAATCCTCTAGGATATGTGCCCATCCAAGAACAAGAGAATGGGCCTAGACAAGAATGCCATGTGACTCCCGTGCAAGCCAAGGAGTGTCATTGCTGGCCCTCACAGAAGCAGGACTCCTCCTCACTGCCTTCAGCAGGACCAACCCCGAGGGCATGTCACTTACGAACTTGGCAACTCCAGACCTCAAACAACCAGAATGAAACTCACTGCCATCCAGCTGTTTTGATTCATAATCACCCTGTAGGATAGAGGCAGGTCAGCAGTCCATCGCATAATGCACTACACCACCAGGACCCAGGAGAGCCTGAATCGCCGTTGCATCAAGCCACTCAAGGTGTGGCCCTTGATAAGGCAGTCCAAGGACACTCTACTTTGTCTCTGTGTGTACAGGTGTACACACACACACACACACACACACACACACACAGTCCTTCCCAGCAGCTAGAATGAATCTTCTTGGCGTTCCTCTGCATTTGTTCAGTGACTTCCCATCCCACTAGGAATAAAGTCCTCCCCTGGTTGTAGCTGCTGTGGCCCTGTCTGCCACCAGCCTCCTCCGGTTTGCTCTGCTGTGGTTCCTGGAGCCTGTGGAGACTGCCTCAACCCAGGCTCTTATCTGTGCTGCTGCTCCCAGACTGGAGAACCCTCTCCCCCCTTCCCCCTTGCCTCTCTCCCCGCCCCCCCCACCAGCCTGCACGGATACAGGTCTGCAATCATACCCTGAAGAGTAGCCTCCCTTGACTTCTCAACTCCACATAAAATCACACACTCTCCCCACTTCTTTATATATGTGTGTGTATGTGTGTGTATATATACAAACACATGTATTACATAATAATTTTATTGGGAACTCTTATAGCTCTTATAAATATCCATATATCATTTGTATTAAGGACATTTATATATATGTGGTCATCATCATTTTGAAAACATTTTCTTTCTGCTTGAGGCCTGGTGTCAACTCCCTTCCCCCCTCCCCCTAAACCCTTGGCAAGATATAAATTACTATTGTTTTCATATCTTAAACTGCTCTCCCTATTCACCCACATTTCTGTTGTTTGTCAGCCTGCCTAAACGTTGATCCTTGCCATCGGTTCCTTGCCCTCCTGGTATTGCTCCTGAGGGGTTTATCTGTTCTAGATCCCCTGTGTTTCCAGCTCTGATCTGGGCCAGGCCACATGCTCCAGTCTAGCCATATCTGTAAGATAGAACTGGGGTCATGCTTTTGGGGAAGGGGAGAAGCATGAAAGAAATAGAGGAATGTTGTATGTTTCCTCGGTGCTATACTGCACCCTCGCTGGCTCACCCCTTCCCGGTGAACCTTCTGTGAGAAGACGTCCAATTGTCTAAGATGGGTTTTGGGTCCACTTCGACCCGCCTCATTCGCATTGATGTGATTGTTTGGGGTCTTCTGATGCCTGATCTCGCTGACCCTGTGTGCTGCTTCCCTGTGGGCTATGTTGCTTCCTTGCTACATAGCCGCACTGGCTTCTCTTCCTCTAAGCTTTAAGCCTTTACAGTCTGCGATGGAACACCTATCTGGGTTTGCTGGATTTATTTCCCGGCGAACCAATCAGTTGCTCTAAAGTGGATTCGGGTCATGTGTGTCAGAATAGAACTGTGCTCAGAGAAATATCTGTGGCTGATTTAGCACCCCCACCCCGCAAAAAAAGTAGTTTGCTAGGCCTTTTTTATGAGGTGCCTCTGAATAGACTCAAACTGCCGGTTTTGTTGCTTGGCAGCTGAGCGCTTTAGGTATAGAGGAGACGCTCATAGGCTTCCCTGGCAGACGGAGCACCTGGGTGAGTCCCCAGCCTGTCGCCTGGGAAACCCCGTGCCTGTTGAGTTCACCCTGCCAGTGAGGGTGAAGAAATGGATGCATATATCGCACCCTCAGGTAGAAGTGAAGGATGTACCTCTCTGTTCTGTCTTCCCAGAATTCTTACGAGATCCGACGCCGTAACGGAAACTGGATCGGTTTTGTTTTGGAAAGCATTTCCTGGCATGAATCTACGCATTTGCGTGCGGCATAGCGCAGGAAAAACAGCTGTATTTCCTGCCCCTTAGAAACTTGAGCTCTGTAAAGGACTATCATGGGCCTGCCTGCTAATGCGCATCTGGAGGTGATTGAAAGCAAATCAGCAAATATGGTGTCTGTAACACAGGAATAAAGGTCTTCTCGGATCAGTGCAGGTGAACTTCCCAGGCCAGCAGCAGTGGAGCTGCGCGTTCATTTAGATGTGGTAATTGGGTGAAGCTGAGGGCCCCCCTCCACCTCCCTCGTGAGCAGTTTCAGGGAGGTTCATTCGCCTGTGCCAGCCACATGGGGTAGAATCCATCCTCCATTCACAAAGTGCACTGGCCTGGCCAGTAGTCAGGAAGTTCAGCAGGCTTTACTGTGCTGCTAGCTAATTACCATTCCCCTTCTCCCTGTTCCTTCCCTGGGAGGAAAGAGGGGGTTGGGTTAGGCTGAAAGCCACCCATGGGGTTGGAGTTCCTCTCCTGACCCTCATCATGGTGTGTTAGGCCAAATTGACCAGAGAAACAAATCCATAGGCACTCACATGTGTGTCAGAGAGAGCTTTACATACAAGAGCAATTGTATGTGGAGACAACCCCCCAACCCAGTCCAGATCAAGTCCGTCTGTCTGATATTAGCCCCTCTGTCTGATCCTCGTCCATAATCCTCCTTAAACTCACATAGCACACGCACTACTGCCAAATGCAGGAAGATCGCAGGCACGGGTAGGTGAAACGTCTTGTGGTTCCAGAGGCGGTGGGAGCATCTCCAGGGCCCTGGCTGCCATCAGCGTGACTCGTCAACAGGAAGGTGGAGCAGAGAGTGCGAGGGAGGATGCCCTGTCTCTTCTGATGGCAGAAACGAGAGAAAATTCCCAGAATCTTCGGGAGGCCACGCCCACAGGGGGGGAGCATCAGGCTGTGGCCTGATTGACAGGCTAGACTCCACCCCCTTCATCATTTTATCAAATTGGCATGGTGTGGAGGCTGGCCTGGGGGAGAATGATGGGAGGTCCCGCCGACTGGTGCGCATCCTGTTTCCTGTGGCCCCCCAGGTGCATCATCGGTCGTGGATGTGGGAGAGGTGTTTTGTATGTGGATCCTGACTTTGCGCACCCACCTCGGTGCGTGCCACATTGTGCGCATGCGTTTAGAGAGGCCAGTTGCGCAACAGGAGCCCCGCGGTGTAGGGGGTGAGATGTTGGCGGCTAACCTCGGAGTCAGCGGTTTGAAACCACCAGCTGCCTCTCAGGAGAAGGATCAAAGGCTGACAGCGTTACAGTCTTGGAAACGCACAAGGGGCTATTCTACTCTCTCTCTCTCTCTGTGGGTCTCTGTGACATACAATCCACGTGGGAGGCCGCGAGATGATGTTGTTGTTCATTGTGAAAACTCTGTGCGATTACTCAAAGGAAAGAGAAGACAGTTCCTTCCTTTGTGAATTGTTGTTGTGGTGGTGGTTGTGGTTGTGGTTGTTGGGTGCCGTCAAGTCGGTCCTGACTCATGGTGACCCCAAACAAAAAAACCACCCGTCCTGCCTCGTCCACGTACATGCTGTCGCGTGGGAGTCCCGTGTCGCGGCTGCTGTGTTAATCCGGCTCGCCGAGGGTCTGCCTCGCTTTAACTTTCTTGCGGACCCTCCCTTGTAGCACACATGATGTTTTTCTCCAGGGACGGGCCCCTGCTGAGACCATGCCCAGAGTATGTGAGATGGAAGTGTAGTGTCTCCATCCTTGGTTCCGAAGAACATTCCTCTTCGACTTCCTCCGATACAGATATGGTTTGGTTCTGGCTGCAAACTGCGATTCACTGGTGCTTGGGGCTCTCCGGGCGGCCCAATTGTTAAACACTTGAGCACTAACGGACCGATTGGTGGTTCAAGCCTGCCCCGAGGCTCCTTGGAAGAAAGGTTTGAAGATCCCCTCCTGAAAGATCAAGGTCATCAGCTACTGAAATCCCCATGGTGCAAAATTTGACTGTGATGCACATGGAATCGAGGGGCGGGGTCGTAAGTCAGAATCCACATGAAGGCAACTGGTTTTAATTGGTCGTTCACTTAAGACATTAAGAAAGGGGGTGATGTTTAGTGCAACAGATATCTGTAGATTATCCTCATGCCTAAAGTTACAGATAGTACGAATCAGGATGTCTAAAGTCACATTTCTTATTTTCCACAGTCCTCATTTAGCAAGAGCTGAACAACCCACGAGTTAAAATCATGGGTTGGGGAACATAGACCTACTTGAGTTGTGGTTTTAATAAAACGTGACCTTACACATTGGAATCCCTCGGTTGTTTTGGCAAAGGCCTGCTTCATTAAATTGCCTACTACTCCCCTTTGCTTCTTCCATTTGCGGGGGGGGGGGGGGGGGGGGGGCATGGGAAACACTGTGGAATGCAGTGTTTTAAAGATTTACAGGGGCACCAAGAGAGTAGTCTTGGGGGAATCACAAGTTAGGGAGTGAACACCCTCGTGAAACAGGGCTGGCTTTCTCAAAGGGATTGGCTTTGGCGGTCAGACAAGAACCGAGAGAAGAGGGTGTGTGAATCCCACACCACCCCCATCCGTTTAAGGCGGGGTGCCCTGGGTGTTCTGCTCAGCACCCTCGGAGAAGGTGAGGGTAAAGGACTGCTGGGCAAAGAAGGCTTTATCAAAGCATAGTGAGCCCTGGCATTCTGGGCTCCTTAGCACAGATGCCCCCATGTCAGGCAGGGCAAGGAAGCAGCTCCACCCATGTGATGGGAAACGGACCTGGTTCCAAGTTAGCACTGCCTTTTCCAAACCAGATTGAATCTTCTATTTCCACAAAATCAGAATCCTTGTGCCCTGGGACACGGTGAAGGACAGAGTGGAGGATGTTTGAGGGGGGAGTTGGAAGGTCAGGAGAGGGCAAAGAAAAGGCTCCTCTGCCCACCACCACCTGTGAAGACCAGAGTGTCCCCGTCACCTCCAGCTGGACTGAGAGCCGGTGCTCAGTGGGAAGAAACAATTAGCAAATGATTGAATTGTGTCTGAGACACCATTATTTAAGAGAGACCCTTCATTTACCACTCTGGTAAATGAAGACGGACTCTCAGTCATTCATAGCTCATGTTTTCCTGGGATGACACAGTTGTTCAACCTACCAAGTATGAATTATGAATGTGAATTACTCACCACTAGGTATATGTAGTTTGAGAGCCCCAATCTTTGTTGCGCATGGAAGAAAGGTTTCTACTGGAGAATGTTCAGGAAATCTTAACTTAGAGGTGTCGTTCTGTTACCATCTGTTGTAAGTGGGAGGGGGAGACAAAACAAAGCATCATAACTAATAAGGTGAATTCTATGGTGTTCTAAATGGAATTTTTAAAGATCATTTTATTGCGGGCACGTATAACTCTTACCACCAGCCATCCATCCACCCATCCATCCATCCATCCATACATCCATCCATCCATCCACCCATCCATCCATCCATCCATCCATCCATCCATCCATCCATCCATCCACCCATCCATCCATCCATCCATCCATCCATCCACCCATCCATCCATCCATCCATCCATCCATCCATCCATCCATCCATCCATCCATCCATCCATCCATCCATCCATCCATCCATCCACCCATCCATCCATCCATCCATCCATCCATCCACCCATCCATCCATCCATCCATCCATCCATCCATCCATCCATCCATCCATCCATCCATCCATCCACCCATCCATCCATCCATCCATCCATCCATCCATCCACCCATCCATCCATCCATCCATCCATTGTGTCAGGCACATTTGTGCATTGTTGCCCTCATCATTCTCAAAGCATTTTCTTTCTGCTTCAGCCCTTGGTATCACCTCCTCGTTTCCCCCTCTTCCTCTCGAACCCTTGATTTGAATGGCAATTATTAGGGAATGTAATGGATCTGAAACTATGGTGGTGGTTGCTCAGTGCCATCGAATGGGTTCTGGCCTGTAAGGACCCGACGCACGACAGACCCCAACATTGCCCGGTCCTCCTCCGTCCTCACAGTACTTCCTATGCTTCGGCCCACGTGGCAGCCCCAGTGTCCGTCCAGCTCACGGAGGGCCTCCCTTTCATTTTGACCCCCTGCTTCACAAGCATGATGCCCTTCTCCAGGGACCCGTATGTAAGACCAAGCTTCACCACCGTCACCTCAAAGGAGCCCTACTTCTGGCCCTACTTCTTCCAAGACAGAGGACACAGAAAAGGGCAGGGTGGTTTTGTGTTGGGCTGCTCACCGCAAAGTCACCAAATTTAAAATCACTCGCCCCTCTGAGGGAGAAAGACGAGGCTTCTGCTCCCACGGAGTTACAGTCTTAGACATCTAAAGGGGCCACTCCACCTTGCCCTACAGCAATGATCGGCCCTTTGGGTGTGAGCGTGCATCTCTGAAGTCACATGGAAAACACGGGAAGGTGATTGCTTCCGATCACGGTGATTTCGTTTGTTTGGAAAAGACATATTTAAGACTTTTGAGTGATTTTAAAGTTGTTAGGAGGGACAGGACTGGCTCTTTGGCCTCAAGAGTTTGCCTAGAGGCTGGCCGTGGAACAGAATCCTCTCCAAAGCCGTGCGTTTGGGTTTGAGTTGAGGCAGTTACCAGATCCTCTCTAGATTTATGATGGGGTGAAATAGACTCTGCTTTGTAACAAGGGGCGGGGAGAACCCCCAGCCCAACCAAGCCACTGTCGCCGAGTTGATTCTGACCACCATCCACTCTGCAAGTCAGAGTAGACCAGCTCGGTGGCACGAGCGAGGTGGTGTGTCTTAACAGCCGCCGATGGCCTCCTCTCTCACAGCACGAGTCTTGAGGTTAGCAGCCCAGCGCTTAACAAACTATCCCACCAGGGTTCTCTCTAGAAGAGTGTCTCCAAGACTTACTGCCAGTACTGCCCCTTAGCAAGTCTCTAGAACAGAGCACCTCTGCCCCCGTGAGTTTCCAAGACTCTTCACCGGAGTAGAAAGCCCCGTCGGTCTCCCGAGCAGTGGGCTCCTGGTTTTGAACTGCCAACCTTGAGGATCGCAGTCCTACTCATAACCACTTCGCCACCGGAGGCCCCCTGGGAGAGCACAGGGAACCCGGCACTGGGTGCCACTGTGGGGAAGTCAGCATGCATGTATGCCAGTTGCAGGTTTATAGGGGGAGGCGCTCCTGGGATTCTTGTACGGCTAGTCTTCTGACGACTGCAGGAGTGAGCTTGCCAAGAGCCGAGGCCTTAACATAAGGGCCGGGAACGCAGCACTTTGAACTCTGTTCCAGGACATGTATCACCTTCCAGCTTTGAACTGGAACCTGCCTTTTCATCAGCAAACGAGCCTGAAACATCTGATTGTCCACAGCGTGTTGTTGACAGAACTCTCCGGGCTGTACTTGTCGAGGGAGATGCCACGGGTGGACGTCATGCTAGGGAAGCCAGTGCCTGACACTTTCTCCAAGCACCATCCATCACCTTTTTGTGTTTCTTGACAAAGACTTACTGGGGGGGCCTGCATCCTGCCTGTGCTCATCAGTAACAAATTCACCGGTTGCATATCTTTTTTTAACTTCCGAAGATTGTTTTTGTGATGGTGGGTTTTAAACTCAGATTGTGGCAGAGAGGTGTTTGGAAAGTTAACCCTGAAGTAGAAGACTTTATCTCTAATTTAGAGTAAGAGATTCTCCTTCTAATATCGCCCCTGTCATTTTTACACCAGTATATTTTCACTTACTTCCTCCTGTTCTGACAGAGTCTGTTTAAAAGCAATCTAGCTTTAAAGTTGAGCAACCTGGTGGCAGAGTGGTAATGGATTGGGTCTCAATCCCCAAGCTCAACATTTTGAAACCACCAGTAGCCACTGCTCGGGAAAAAGACAGGGCTTTCTTCTCCCATAAAGATGGAATACAACTGTCCTGGGATTATCACTCTTCATGGGAGACACTCTTACCCCAAATTTGTACTTAGAGTTATGTGTAAACCAGAGGATTTGAGGGTAGCATGGTAGGTGGGGTGAGAAAAGTAGTTATCATTTACATGGGCCAGAGTTTGTCTATAAGGAAACCTGGTGGCGCAGCGGTTACGAGTTGGGCTCCTCACTGTAAGATCAGCAGTTTGAAACCACCAACTGCTCGAGAGAAAAAGACAGGGCCTTCTACTCCCATAAAGAGTTAGCATCGGGCTGAGCCCCGGTGGCGTAGTGGTTGTGTGCGGGACTGCGGCCCACTGGAATGGAGGTTCAATTCCAGCTCCACGGAGCAAAGGCTGGGCCTCCTACTCCCACCACCTGAGGGCAGTGATGCCCCCCACCCCAACAAAAAAAAAGAGTTAGCATCTTGGAAACTCACAGGACAGTCCTACCTTGCCTTACAGGATCACTAATCAGCATCGACTCAGTGAGAGTGAGTTTGGCTTTGTAGTTTGAGAGTAAGTCTGTAAAACTTTCGATTGCTTCCAGAAACTTTCAGCCTAGTTTACCTATCAAATAAATAACTCTATTTCCTTGAGGTATCTCTGGCATCGGCAGTGGAAATTTGGGTGAAAAGTCTCTAAAAATATGCTCATACTGTCCACCTAGAAAGTGGGAGCACTTTTTGTTATTAGTCAGGGGTGCTCTGTGATGGGGCAGGAAGCCTCCGTGAAATGAGGGATAGAGGCAACACCTGCCTCCCCTGTTTTAAACTGCCTCCCTCTTCCTTTTTCTTCATTTCTGTCTTCCATCTCCTATGTCTTCCCCCCACCCCTGCATTCTTCTCCTCCTATGGCCTCAGTTTCCACTTCTGTTTTCTTCAAGGCTTTCCATCCCCCACTGAAGCTGGCAGGTTTTGCCCATCCACTCCAGACTGAAAAGAATATGCATATATGGGGAAAATTCTGATTTTAATATATCTTTACAAGAATCCCACATCATGCCTAGCATAGGGTCAACGAGGGTTCTGGCCATTGAGTTGACAATTACTATCTAGCCTCCAGGGAGCATTGTTTTTGATAGTTGCCCCCACGTCAAATTGCAAGTAATTCCAACTCCATGGGACAGAGCACTGCTGGGTGGCCAGCTGAAGGTTGGTGGTTCAAACTCAACGTCCTCCCTGTGGGAGGAAGATGAGGCTGCCTAATCCCTATATAAAGACGTATCGTCTCAGAAACTTTGTCCAGAGTTGCTCAAAGTCAGAGTCAACCCGACGGCCATGCATTTGGATACGCTGGCAGATCTCCAAGTGTTTCTGCTGCGGAACTCTAGGTAGGTTCTCACTGCTAATCTCCTGGTTAGCAGCCAGATACAATAACTGGCGTGCCACTGGAGACTCACAGGTAGACATATGGAAGCACATGTTATTAACGGCACCATTTCAGAGCTAACTTTTATGACATCAGCTCCTGAAAATCATGACTTGGTCCTCAAGGAAGTCACTCTGGACTTGCTCGTGCTCCTGAGAAATGCCACCAGATGACATGCCGGCATCCTGAGGGTTGGGAGTCTGTGCCTTGGATGTGGGACTTACATTGAAAACCGCCCTTCCTCTGCACAAGGTCTAAGTGTATTTGCTAGTTCTTCTCGGATGGGTCCTTGTGGCTTCTCTTCAGGAAAACTGTCCCTTAGAGTCCTCTCCTGAGAAGTGAATTTCTTGTCGCCTTCTAATGCCAAGCAGACTTCTCCAGATGTCTATTTTAGTGGACTTATGTGAAGCCACTCTGCATAATATAGTAACAAACAGATTATCGTTGCAAACTCAATTTCAGATGCAGGGTGCTGATATCAGTGCCAAAGAGGTAGTAGATTGGACCTCTTGGTAAGCAGAGTGGAATTTCGGAAACGAACTTGACCAGAGGTAACTTTTAAATGTTGTCATTCATCACATGGGCTTCTACATGTATACATCTAAGAGTATCTGAGAGGTGCAACCAGTTAAGCATGTGACACTGTTAGCTGTAAGGTTGCCCAGAGTCTTCTTGGAGTGCAAATGAACCATCTCCTTCTTGGAACCACTGTCGTAAGACATAAAGAGTCACCATTGTACTGTTAGAAGTAAAGGGAAAAGCTAACTTTTATGACATCAGCTCCTGAAAATCATGACTTGGTCCTCAAGGAAGTCACTCTGGACTTGCTCGTGCTCCTGAGAAATGCCACCAGATGACATGCCGGCATCCTGAGGGTTGGGAGTCTGTGCCTTGGACGTGGGATTTTCATTGAAAACCGCCCTTCCTCTGCACAAGGTCTAAGTGTATTTGCTAGTTCTTCTCGGATGGGTCCTTGTGGCTTCTCTTCAGGAAAACTGTCCCTTAGAGTCCTCTCCTGAGAGGACTTACTGCTTAAGGTAGGGAGCACTAAATGCAGAACACTATACTGTACGTGAGAACCAAAGAAAAGAGTTAGTGATTGATTGCAGATAAGGATCAGCTTCAATCTGAAGTTATTTGGAATGCAAAAGCCAACTGCTTTGCTTAGGATGGAGAGACTTATACCACCTAGGCCTACGTTTTATATATGACTGCAATCATGAACACCTTCCCCCATCCTCTCTCTGGGAACAGATTGTTTACATCTTGATGCATTCTTCCCATCAACAAATGGTTTAGACCTTAACCTTTGCTTCCTGGATATGCATGCTGCTTATAATTCTTACCTATGATACAAGTGCCTCCCGCTAGAAACTTTTCCATACCACTGCCCACGTTTTCCATAGGGGATCCTGAACACCTACCGCTTTTCTTCTGCAAAGACTGTTTATAGAGGGGTTTTGGTTAAGAGACATGATTTCTTACCTTGTTGAGCTAATAGACCTCATATTGAAGGCCTATTCAAGAGAGCAGGTTTTATGAGAAAAATCTTCAGGGACATATTTGAATTGGGCCAGAATAATAGAGGTCAAGTGAAACATACCCAGGGAAATAAAAGGGATGCAATTCATCAAACAGCATGCTTCTTGGTAAAACCTATGAAACTATCATACCTTCTATGCAAAAGTTGAAATGGTTCTGAAATACAGCATTTTGTGAACAAAATGCTTTGGGCTAAAACAAAGGATCATTTTATAATTATCATCATGGAAAATTATAAGATATATAAAAAGTTTAAAATAAAATAGTTTTTTTTAACCACCCACCCTGAGAGAAAAAAACAAAACAATTCTTTATAGTGCCAGTTAGGAAATGAATAGAATTTCTTAGGTTGAGACACAATACAATACATAGGGTTAACATTGCATGTTGTATTCATTCCCTGGTCAGGAATCACATTGTACGATGGCACAGGCAGGCCCCTCCTTGGGCTGTAGTGAGAATGTCAAGGACCACTCTCGCGTGAAGTGCTACAATTCAACATTGATCTTGACGCCCTTGGGAGTTGTCAGGGCAGTTTTATATCTATTTAGGTAACATTTCTGCATGTGCCAGAACATCTGAGGTGCACCTGATGCCTCTAACTGATCAGGCCAACGAAACACGTTCAAGGTTATTTTGATATGAGTGCAGCAGCTGGTCTAGGGAGTTTAGCTAAAATATGCCCTTGCGTCCAACTCAGGACCAGACAGTGTTTTCTAATCCAACCTGGCTGAATCCAGGGCTAAAGGTTGGATCCATGTAACCAGAAGGCACTGTATGGGGCTGCTGATAGGTATCTGAGCATTGTAGTCAGTTGGCAAATGAGCCAGTAGTGTTATAACTGATGCACATTCATATATTGCAAGCCTTCTCCCAGCTCTGGTGACAATGGATGCTGCTGGAATGTTCCCCTCTAAGAGGGGAATCTGCCTTAGCCTAGATGTTGTTGCAGACGTCTAAGACTAGGACTGCTCGTGGATTTGGAAGATCATTGGCTAGCTCATCTTGGGTGATTTTATTTGGTAAGTAGAAGTTAGGTTAAGAAGAAAGGTTAAGGGGCTGAGCCCTGGTGGCGTAAGTGGTTGAGTGCAGGACTGCAGCCCGCGGGCTTGGCGGTTCAAATCCAGCGGCTGCTCTCAGGAGGGGTAGTGCCCACGACCACCAGAGGCAGTGATGCCCCCCTCCAAAAAAAAAACAAAGCAAGAAGAAGAAGTAAGGTTTAGTTGTTGTGGCCATTTGTCAGCGAAACTCTAACAGTAGTGACTTCCTGTCGTAATGAACAACTCCTCCATTTTTCTTATAGCAACAGCTGGTCTTTGTAGTCAGTGCACCTGGTAAGGTGCAGCCAAATCAGCTTGAGGTTGGGCGCCAACACCCAAACTGTTAAAAGATGAGAATAATTAAGAATAAGTTAACTAGTCCGTTGATAATAAATTAAAATTAATCATGACATTTAAAAGAAATTAGAAAAGAAAGAAAACATTGATGATGTGAATTAGAAAGCATAAAAATATTGATAGGAAAAAGAAAACAAGATGAGAGTAAGAATCTTCCTGGTCTAGAAGGATGCTAGTGGAGGCATGGCTGTGATCAAGGACAGGAGTGTATCCGAAGGCCCAGATGGGAGTCGAGGGTCAGCTGCCTACCTCAGATGATGTTTGCTTCTGACCTCAGGAGCTTTTCTGTTTCCGTTCTCTGATGGATTGCCGCATTCAAAAAAGAGCCTTATTTTAAAGGTGACAAGTGAATCCAAGGTTCTCTAGCTTCTAATTACACTGCAAGGGGCCTCTGTGGCAGAACGTGTTAAGTAGTGGGCTGCTAACCACAAGGTGAGTGGTTTACACCCAGGAGCTGCTCTGCAGGAGAAAGAAGAGGCTGTCTGTTCCCTTAAAGATTTACAGTCTCAGGGACCCTCGGATACAGTTCGGATTTGTCCTGTGGGCTTGCTGTGGGTTGGAATCAATTAAAGCCATTGGATTTCTGTTTTTACTCACCTGCATTGGTGGGGAGAGGACTATGTATCGTCCTTTCTCAGGAGTCTCTTTTGTGTGCTGTCTCTTCCAACGTACGTACTCTAGGAAGGTAACGTTAGGCTAGAGTAAAGACTGGCAGTACTTCATTCTGACGCCAGCGATGCTGAGAACGAAGATGCACCACTCTGGCTATGGAGTCAAAATTGACTTGACAGCGGTTTTTGGCTTGAAGAGGAGTGAAAGAATACGTGGACTTGATTGAGGAAGAATACAGCTCACCCTGTGCCATGCTAAGGAAAAAAGACAGCACTCAGTGTTCACTAGAGGAGAGTCTATATAGAGAACGAAGGAAAGGTGGAGGGTTACAGACTGATAAGTTCAGTCGGCTTCAGACAAGAAGTGAGTTACCTTTGGGGGAGTGGTGCCAGTGCGGTCATTCATCATTGCCATAATAGACCTATTTTTGGGCTGGGAACAAACTGTTTTAAACCTAACATATTCTCTTCATGCACAATTGGTGCACGTATGCATTTTCTGTTTTGTTTTGGGCATCACTGCCTTTGGTGGTCATGGGCGCTACCCGGTGCTGCACATGAGAGCCGCCGCTGGATTTGAACCGCCAAATCCGCGGGCCACAGTCCCGCACTCAACCACTTACACCACCGGGGCTCAGCCCGCCAGTATGCATTTTTTGCTTGCAGAGTATACCTCTTGGGTCCGCCATTCTTTTGTATGACTGTCACAAGTACCTCTAGTTTGAAACTCTTCCCTTTGCACAGAAACAATTAAATGGTACCAACCTTTTGACTTGATTCCAGGGTCAACGGACTACACGTCAAATCGTAATGCCCTGGGTACCTCTACGTTTCTGTCGCTGTCTCAAGCACGAAGTGTGCTGTGCAGATTGTTAGCCAGCATTTTAAAACGTGCTTCAAAAGTTCCAGCGAGCTTTCTACACTGCTTTCGTCGATCTCTAAGAGGGATGGTTTTTCGCCTGGTTCTTCAAGAGCAGATTCCTACGCACAACAATAGCGAAGGCCCTGCATACTATTTGAGTTTCTGCTCAGTTGGTTTGATGGAAACTTACAACACTGGCCTTATAGGAAGTAGAAGCGACTTTTCTGAGACTCTGGGAGAATGGAGAGGCGGGGTCTCCTAGGTGACCAAACTTGTGCTGCATAAATGCATTCCTTTCAAAGGGTCTGCATCGATTTAAGATGTGTTCCTGTTAAAGGAGAAGCCATTAAAAAAACTGCATTAAGTTAATCCCCACATTTCATTCTTGCATAGAACTAATGCCATGATTACTTAAGAGTGTTTTAAAACCGAGTAACAAGACTCTCCTTTTATCAGAAAGGGACTAGGACTTTTCCTGTTAGGAACAAGTGGGAATATCTTTTTATTAATTCTCTGCAAAGGGATTCAAATAAAATACATTTAGAAATATACCCTTTGTGCAAAACACTCTTTTCTGGGTGTTTCTACAACCTAGAGTTTTTACAACTCAAGCAGATTTCCAGAGAAATAAAGCCTGCTTGTAATTACTATATATGTATATTTTTAAATAACCTACCTATTTTAAATAAATTATGTGCATGTGCATATACCATACAGAGGAAGCTAATGTGCAAGGGGATTGCACGGAATGCAAATACCGTACAATGCACACATTATTTGTGCAAAATACGGTAGCTGTGGATCACTTAGAGAAATGAAAGGGGGAAAGAATTGAATATTCATCATGCTTTTAAAGAAAGGGAGACATTCTAGAAACTTGAGGAAGAATCACAAAGAACACTTGAATGAGTAAGCTGTAACGTACTGGGTAGTCTTGACACACTCAATCGCCAGCATCCCCTGCAGCAAGCACATGGCAGGCTGAGAAAGTCATCGTAGCAAAAGTAGCCGTGAATATTAGTGTCAGCCTAATAAGTCAACTCAGTGAAAACCACAGCAGGCCCAGGACATCAGGAGACAGTTCACAGCCAGGAACTGAACTTGACAAGATTGCTCTTCATAGCATTCGGAAGCTGCAAGCTATAATGCAATGCTGAAAATACTTAATACTGCAATCAAAGAAATGCAGGCACCAATTGGATGTTTAGTGCTCTTAAGGAATTATTCTTGCATTTTAGGTGTGATAGTGCTATTTTACTTTCCCCCTGTCTTGGAGAGCTACACTGAAATCTTGAAGATAAAATCATATGATCTTTGACACTTGTTTCTAAATAACCTGGATAGTGGGGAGAGATGGAAGAGTGAGGGCACAGATAAAATAAGGTTCAAAATGAGTTGATGGATACATGAGGATTCGATATATTATCTTACCTACTGAATATGAGATTAAAAAAGAAACCAACAAAGCACAAAGCCCTATTAGCTTCCTTATCGAAGTATTGAACACGTCCTCGGAAGTATTCTTGTCCCCAAATATGTTTTACTTGAACCTAATCTACTTTCTGGAGCTTCCTCCTAATTTACAGAAGAAACAGCATATAGAAGGGCATGTCACATTCCACTGAGATGCCATCAGAACCAAAATAAGCCATGTGGGAAACTGTAGGACAATTGACTACTTTTTTATTCAAAGTTGGGGGGTGGGGCCTGAAAAGAAGAAGAAACCAAACCGATAGATTGAGGAACTGGAGAGAAGGAGGCACCATTTTTAATGTATGGCCTTTCATTCCATCCTGATTCCAGCAAAGAATTTAAGGGACAGCTGGGAGCATTTAGACACTGATAGGATATCATGCATGCACCTCTAAAGAGATGATCAAGATAGTGTACAAAGCTTAAAGAGTTATCTTTTCTAGATCTATACCAGAATAGTTATTGATGCTGTGCATTGTGAAATCTGGCCTTTGCTTCAAATAATAGAGGGGCAGGATCAGAGGGACAGGAATTGGGATGCAGCCAAGCCAGAGTGGTACCAGTTGAAAGTCATTGAAGTGGGAAGGCAAGTTATTATATTCAGGAATATGGTTACATGTTTCCATCATAAAATGTGAAGCTGTTTTCTGCCCCTTGACGTAAGATTATAAACATTTCATCATAGGGATGCTACTTGGTACCCTCACATTTTTGGTTTTGGTAAAAGCCAGTAAGTCCTTTAGGAAAAGCAGTTTCTGTAAGCTACTTCTGGAAGCCATATGCACAAGTGTGTTTCTGGCTGTATCCTTTATATCACTTTAGTGTAAATGACTTAGATGCTCAGTCACCCACGCCCGAGAACCATCAACCACATGTGGCCAAAGGACAAGCACATTTGCCCATGGATAAAGCTGAGGAGGCGGGAAGGGGCAGAAAAGCACAGAGAGTAAGTACAGAGAGGGTGGGAGAAGCGAGTTATCACCCTGGAGGCATTGCAGTCCATGCCATGGTGTGTGAAGTGTCTAACATAAAACCAGTTTGCTCCGTCAATTCTCCAAAACCATGATAAACTGTTGAACATAAAAACATGATGTAATAAATATTCAGCAACCAAGCATGTAAGCTAATTAAAATTTTAGTAAACTTTGTAATCTTATATATTTGATAACAAATAGTTTGTTGCTTCATACAGGTTCTCTTAATATATGGGAGAAAAAGGAATAGAATGAATATCACCGTTTCATTAGAAAAGAAACAGGAAAGTTCACTGAAAGGAAACATAGCTAGCAGCATGCTAGCTTCATTTTTCATAGTGTATCAAATTATGGGTGTGGATTTTTCTTGTCTCTCTTTTTATGGTTTTTTTTAATGTTTTGTTTTAAAATGTTAAGGCAATCACAATCAAATCTGTACTGTTGTTAATTCAGGAAATACACTCCTAGACACACACCTTTTTTGGTATTGTCAGCTGCACACATTTAAACCACATTTTTCCTTTAAAGATACTTCCTTTGCCTACCAAAGTAATGTCCTAGAAGTTTATTTTCTATTTTACATGAATGGCACATGATTTTGCTAATTACATATCTTAGGATAAATTCTTCTGTGAGACATCTGTTTATCCCTTTGTATCTTGCTATTATAGGTCTTAGAATAAACTCTTCTACTCGACATGTTAACTCCTTTGTACGCTAACTGGAGAATAAGCTGGAGCAGATAGTCTTGTACATGTACTTGTGGAAGATTTGGATTTGTACACCTGGATATGGGGAGGCTACCAATAACATCTTCTTAATGATGACTTTCCCATTTTCTGAGTCTTGGCACTCAACCACCTAAACCCTTCTTCAAGACAGTCTGTGAGGGGAGGCCTGCAAAAGCAGGCAAATAACTCTGCTGTGCCCAGCCCATCAGCAACAAGGGACAGTGGAAGGGATGCACTCCATGCTATACCAAGAAGAACGGGTTGATGTCCTACCATTTCAGGAGGTGTAGCACATGATTAAGAACTGAGGGCGAAGGACACAATCCAAGCTGCACTAAATGCCTTGGTGAACAGAGTTGGCGAACACCAGTTGAGATAGCTCAACAACTGGATGCACAATTCTGGAAGCAATTCTGGGTGCAATGCTGGAAGCACTCGACTATGCCGAGAAATTTGGAAGATAGTTACCTGCCCAACTGATTGGAAGAGACTCGTGCGCATACCCATTCCAAAGAAAGATGATCCAACAGACTGCAAGAATTACTGAACCAGGTCATTATATGTTGTGTTAAAATTATGAAGATAATTTTAAAACTGTCCCAACAGGACATCGGCAAGGAACTGCCGGAAATTTAAGCTAGATTCAGAAGCTATGTGAAGAGGATGTTAGATGGATCTTGAAAAAAAGTAGAGAATACCAGAAAGATGTTTACTTTGACTATGCAAAGATGTATTATTGTGTGTATGGTAACAAACTATGGCTAGTATCACAAAGAATGAGAATGAAAGAACATGTCATGGTGCTTATGAATAAACCCTACATAGACCAGGAGGCAGTCAATAAGCTAAAACAAGTAGAGACTGCCTTGTTTAAAGATCAGGCAGGGTGTTTGTCAGAGTTGTATCTTTCCACCATCCTTATCTCACGCATCTACTGAGAAACTGGACCATCTAAAGAAGAATGTGTCATTAGAACAGAAGGAAGACTCTCTAACCATCTGTGAGGCCCAGGTGACACCACCCTTTGCTACTGAAAGGAAAAAGAAGCCCACAGATGACATCGTTTCATATGGATTGCACCTCAACATAAAACAGTGGTTCTCAACCTTTCTCATGCCACAAGCCTTTGTAGTGACCTCATAACCATAACATTATTTTGTTGCGACCTCATCACTGTAATTTTGCTATGTTATGAATCATCATGTAAATATACAATATGCAGGATGTGTTTTCATTGTTACGAATTGAACATAATTAAAGCAAAGTGTTTAATCACAAGTCAATATATAATTGTATATTGTGAAATATTTATTTCAAGTTACAAATAAATGAAATTTTATCTTGAAGTGTGGTGTGGCATGGGTAATGGTCTTCACACTGGGTACTCGTTTGTGGGTGTATCTGCATGTGGGCGGACCCGCCTGGAGACTGATAGAGGAGACGTGTCTATGGGAAATATGTGTTTTCTATGGTCTTGTGAAAGGGTCACCCAGTTTATAACAGTAGCAAAATTATAGTCATGAAGTAGCAATGAAAGTAATCTTATGGTTGGGGGGGGGTGGTCACCACAGCATGAGGGACTGCATTAAAGGGTCATGGCATTAGGAAGGTTGTGAACCACTGTCTTAAAGTGTTAAAAAGCAAAGACGTTCATGTGAAGACTAAGATGCCTTGGACCCAAGGCTTGGTGTTTTCACTTGCCTCATCTGCATATGAAAGCTGGATGATGCATGAGAATGGTCAAGGAAGAATTGCTGCCTTTGCATAGTGGTGTTGGCCAAGAATATTAAAGATGCCATGGACTGTTCGAAGGATAGCCAGAATGCTCCTTCGATTTTTACCCGCCAACATTAGACAGAGGATTAGGCGGGTTCCAAACCTGGAGAGAAGACATCATGCTTGGTAAAGCCAGAAGGTCACTGGAAAAGAAGACAACTTTTACCTAGATGTATTGACACAGTGGCTGCAACAGAATAGACCAGACATGAGAACAAATGTGAGTGTGGGTGGCAAAGGCCCCAAACGATGGTGCCCAGCGGGTAGCTATGAGTTGGGACGAGCTCACATGAGCTCAGAACAGCAACAACAGAAGACTTTGAGAATTCTATCCAGGAATGATGATCAGGCCGTCACCTAGAGCCACTTCTCAGCCACTCTACTCTGAATACCCCAAGCAAGAGTTCTCTTTTTAGAAGCTGATGTGTGGCTTTGGCTTGTACTTCTTTAACACAAGCCGTTTGGTGGCTCTTTTTAGATTTCTAAAGAGTCTATAGAAGTTCCTTTTATTCTAGCTCCATGAAATTCATTTTTGTGGTGAGCTGCAGTTCTGTTGGCCCCAGCCCATAGCAGTCTCAGGAACAACAGAAGGAACTTTGCCGGGTGCTGCACCATCTTCACGATCTTTGGTGTGCAGGAATCCAGGAGGTGGAGCAGCAGAACAAGATTTTGTGAGGACGCCTCAAATTTCAAGAAGGTTAGGGAAGTTCTGCAAAAGTACCCAGGCACCCCTGGGATTAAGAGTACAAGGCTTTGGTCTCCTTCTCAGCCCGAGGAAATAGATGCTGCTCACTAATCTTCAGATTGCATGGACGGACAGACATATGAATGGATGGGTTCTTTGGACAAGTTGGAATCCAAGCCCCTGTCTAGGTCAGCACAAACATGTCTTTTATCTGTCTGTGATGCAAGTGATTTGATGAACTGTCTGGAATACATGAGGTATAATTTGAAAGCTTCTTTATATTTCTCCAAGGAAACTTGACGGCGGAGTGCTTATGATTTGGGCTTCACAGTGCAAGGTCATCTCTTTGAAGCTACCAAGTGCTCCACACAAGAAAGATGGGCTTGCTACTTTTGTGAAGAGTTACAGCCTTAGAAACTCATGGGGGCAGTTCTACCCTTCCCTATAGGGACTCTATGAGTCCTCATTTTTATTTCTCCAGTTACTTCCATTACTTAGAGTTATCCTCAGACACAACACATAGAGTTAACCTTTTCTGCCCTTTAATAACATACAGCTTCATAAATTTCAGTCTCTTTCAGTCTGAAAACTCAACCACAAACTTGCTTGAAATGGTCATTTATCTTCCCTCAGTATAGCTGATCCTGAAGAGGATGGGAGAAGGATGGGACATTCTATCTTCTGATTATTTTTTAATACTGTATTTTATTTATTTTTTAAATTTTTATTAAAAATCATTTCATTAGGGGCTCGTACATCATTTTTCACAATACATAAACATATTGTGCCAAGCACCTTCACATGTCTACTGCTGTTATCATTCTCCAATCATCCGCCTTTTCCCTTGAGCCCTTGGTATCAGGTTTTCCATCCTTTCCACTCTTCCCCATGTCTCCCTTCCCCATCAACCCTCAATACTTTATAAATTATTATTGTTCTGTCATATCTTACACCGCCCGACCTCTCTCCCAACCCACTCCTTTGATGCCCGCCTTTCAAATAGGAGCTTACGTGTATATCCTTGCAGTTGGTTCCGTCTCTCCACCCCACCTTCTCTTCACCTGTCCAGCAGCAACAATCTCACCACTGGTCTGAAGGGGCTCATCCTTCCTGGTTTCCCCATGTCTCCAGCTCCCCTCTCTACTAGTGTACCTTCTCCAGTCCATCTGGATTTGTAAGGTAGAGTTGGGACTTTTAACCCACAGTTCTTGAAGTTGGGGCTAGAAATCAAGTCCTGGGGTCACAGGAAAGGGGAAGGAGTCTCAACATGATGTAGACGCTGCTTTCTTCTTGTTGGTCAAACCTGTCTCTCCTTGTTGGTCCTGGTGAAACTTTCTTTGGCCAACACTCAACTTTATTTATATTAATGACCACTGTGTGACTGAGAGGCAAATTTTGGCACAGTGTCTCCCCATATGACAGGTGCTTGTCTCAGAGAATTGGCCTCTGGCTGTCCCTTTTCTAACTCCTCTTGCTGCTAAGGTGTTATTTAGCTGGCAGTAGCCATTTTGGCTCCATTAATAGTCAAATAACTCAAAAGTCAGATTTCATAACATGCTACCACTTTGATTTCCAGGAAGGGCACTCATCCTGAGGGTATGTTGACTGTTTCCCTGGCAGTCCCTCTTTTTTCCCCTGTTCTCTCTCCAGCTCTCGCTTCTTTGTTCAGCAGGACACTGGACTGCTTGGGTAGATGGCTGTGGTAGTTGTATGATTTTATATCAAGCAAACTCTCCTGGGTAGGGGGTGAAATTCAACCTATCAATCAAGTGGCTGCTTGATGACAACACTGGGGAGGTGGGGCCTTTTGTGTGAAAGTGAGGGGCTCTGAGTGAGGGACTGCTCCCCCCTCCCCCACCTCTCTGCATTCATGCCTGCTGGAACTCTGCCTGCCTCAAGGCTTGGCTCCATGTGGGCCACCCAACCTTGAGAGCTGCCAGTGCCCTGCCATATTTCCACTGGCCTTGGACCCACAAAAGTCTGCACCCACTAGTCTGTAATCTCCCTGCTTCCTCTTCCAGCTTTTCGTGTCAGATATGAGAGTCTGAAGAGAGAACTACACACTAGCATGGAACACAGGGACTTGAGCTGGATTGAGCTGTGATTCCTTCTTGAGCTATAAGTACTTCTTGATACAAAGCTACTTCTTATACATAGATGTGTATCACTGGATTTGTGTCTCTAGTTAGCACAATGGCCAACATTGGATTTTCCTCCTTTCAGGCACCTCACTCTCTTCCTGCATGATGCTCAAGATTGGTAGGAGCACAGGGGTCTTGGGTGCTGGAAAAAATCAATGCCCACCCTTGCACAGATTCTTACTCTAATGATAGTCTCTGTTCTAATAAGGACCTATTTTCTTAGTCTTCATCAAGTCAGGCAACTGCTATGTGTAACAGAACAAAGCATTGTCTAAATTCTGTACCACTGTCAAGATCACTGGCATGTTTGAGTAGTGCTTCTAATCTAGAGCGTTTCAAGCACTATTACCAGGCAGCGTTTGTCTTGGATCCAAAATAGTAATTTTTGGAAGTAGATTACCAGACCTTTCTAGTTTGTCTTAGTCTGAAAGTCTGAAACCTCCCACCCTGGGTGACTGCTGGTATTGGAACTAGCTTCCGTCATGATAGCAGTACATCAGATGACTGTTGGGCTACGGACTAATGAGAAAACTGATGTCAGCATAACTGACCTTGTTACATTTAGTAACTTTTAGAGGTTTATGGTCCCGTTTTTTTGGATAGAGTCTTTAGAAGGCAGGTCATGTGGTGACTCTACATCAGCAGCAGTCGGTTGTCTGTAATTCCAGAGCGATCGAAGCCCTCCCAAAGTGTTGGCCCAAACACTGAGATGTCCAAAGGTTTTTTGGCAAAAGGAGGGGTATGGAAGGAGTAGAATCTTGAGTGACATTGAAACCCCTGCCTGAAGTGACAGAAGGACAAGAGACCGTGCCTTGTGGGAACCAGAAGTCAAGGCAAGACAACCCTGACACAGAACAGAGCAGCAGAGTGGAGACCAGGAGACCATCGGGGAGAACAAAGTACCAAGGAGACAGAGACCAAGGGATCTGGGGGTGAGTGGCTGAGGACTAGACTTGACTACCGGCTAAGGAGAGGTGTTGCTGTGGACCAATGACTGCGTCCTTAATGTTCTCTGATCCTGGTTTGTGGCAGACCTGTTAACCTCCCTAATCAACTCCTATCTTTGTGATTGTCATCGGTGCCTGCTCTGTGGCCACGGCAATAAGATTACAGAGTGCAGCAAAGGAGGAGATTGTCCTTGGAGCAATGGTAGTGTCAGAATCGGGTAAAGAAGGATGGAAGGTGGGCTCCAGTCTGATCCCCCTTTATTTTGGCAATTGGGTGCAACTGGATTCTCCTCCCTTGTGTAGCCAAAAGAGAGCAGATGTGGCCCTCGTGCCTTTTTCTCACCAGTTAAGAATAGGATTATTCTTGACTCAAATTTGAGAGGGAAGACTTTCCTACAGCGGATCTT
Source organism: Nesogale talazaci (assembly GCA_004026705.1). Lineage (NCBI taxonomy): Eukaryota > Metazoa > Chordata > Mammalia > Afrosoricida > Tenrecidae > Nesogale > Nesogale talazaci. Next base: position 137,100 of record PVJH01001564.1, on the reverse strand, counting down.
ACTTTTCTGTGTAAGAGATGTCCTTTTAATGACATTGTACTACTAAATTTAATGAGAAGCTAGCATATGTACTCTTTTATGGTATCCTCTGTTCTTAATTACTGAAGATATATTTTCAGATGGTTATTTTTTAGCATTTCTCATTTCAGAAATTTCAAGTCCCTGAACTGAACATGAAAGCTTTCAATAGGATTTTTCTTCTCTTACTTGGCCTATTAGCTAATACTTTATTCAGTGATTTGGCTTGTATTTCAACAACTGAATGTCCTAAATATCACTTGGCATTTTAAAACGCATGTGGTGATTTTGAAAAATGCCTTTATTGCCTTATAAATCTTCCAAATAACTTTGAAAACTGTGTTGTAGGCTTCATTTGGAAAAGCTGAAAATGGGAACACTCCAATTTGTTGAAAGAGCCTCCAAGTGCTATTTATGTTATGTCCTAACTGTTTATTAGAATCAGTGAAGTATTTGAGGGGAATTCATTCTACTGAGTTTATGTAAGTGCGTAATCCTTGGCCACAGAGTCACTTCCCATTTGCGGTGACTCTAGAGGACAGAGCAGAAGTGCCCTTTGTTGTCGTGAGGCACCAACGAACCAGTTGCAACTCTTTTCACAACGGGATGCCACACTGCCCGATCCTGGGTCACTGACCCAAGTGTTCCTATGCTCAGGTGGATTGCTGAAAACACTGTTAGTCTTTCTCACTGAAGTCCTTCCCCTTTCTCACTGCCCCTCTGCTTAACCAAGCATGATGTCCTTTTCCAGGAACTCATCTCTTCTGACATGTCCAAAATATGTAAGGTAACATCTCCCCGTCCTTGTCTCCAAAGATCACTCTGACCCTATTTCTTCCCAGACAAGATCTGTGGGTCCCTTGGGCAGTCCAGGGTCTTTTCAGTATTCTTTGCCAGCACCAGAATTCAAATGTAGAACTGCCACCTCTTTGTCTCTTGGAACCTCTAACCTGTGGAGTTTCAATTTGGCGCTTGAACTCCTAAACCACTGGGGTGCCCAGAACATAGCACATTGGAGTGGCATTTCCACACACAGGTCCATAGTGAGTGCCTGGCTCTGCATTCCTTTTGGACGTTATCGTTGGTTGCTCTCCAGACAGCTTGGTCCCACGTGGAGCAGAAGAAGACATTGCCTGGCCTGCGCCATCTTTGTGCCCAGTGGTATATCTTACCATCGTAGAGTTGAGTCCTTGGGTCATCCCATTTTGTTGATGGTTGCTTGCATCTTCGCTGACCCTTTAGCAAACATGATGTCTTTCTCCTCTGAAAATTTAGAAAAGAGCTTTTAGTAAGGGACATCCTAAAATGGTTTATGGGCCTGAGAATGTTGTGCTACAGACTCTTTGGGTCGAATTGCTGGCTAATCCTCCGTTCTTCTCAGAGCTCGTTGGTGGTTCCTCCGTTTCTAGTGTGTAGTACTTTTGTGAAATTTCAGCCGGCCTGATTTGAGAAGGCTTTGAGAATAACTTGTTTTCTAGCTTGATACCAATATAGCTTTTAAAAATCTGGCCCTTAAATGAAAAAAGATTCCAAAATGTGACTCTACATAACCAATCTTCTTTTCCCATTATGTGTAGCTACTCCGTGAAGAACCCTGTAGTTTTCTAAACAAATGCCTTTCTTCAATTCAGGGCAAAAAAAATCCCCAAACCTCACTGCCCTGGAGTTGATTCTGACTCACAGTGACCCTCAGGACAGAGCAGACCTGCCCCTCTGGGTTTCCAAGACTGTATGTCTTTAGGAGAATAGACAGTGCCAGCTTTCTCTCCGGTGGTTTTGAAATGCTGACATTGAGGTTAGCAGCACAATGCATAAGCCACTATGCCCCTGGGGCTCCTTTCTGGGGAGTTTTCTTGCATTTTTTGCTTTCACGTTCTCCTGACAGGCCTACCTACGCCATCTCTTGCTTTGTCTTGATCCTTCCCTTTCGTTTTTCATTATTCTTCTCCTCTCACTTAACCTGGTCTGCAGTTCCCAGTTTCTTGGATTTCTCAATCTGGCCCTCACCGCCTCATGTGAAGCGTGGACATTTTTCCGTGTGCCCACTGCTTCCAGATGGCCCTGTGGGAGTGTTTCACGGTCACTTGTTCCTCTCGGATCTTGTTGAAGGGTTGTGTCAGAAAACCTCTCCTCTTTCTTCAAACGTCCTGATTTTCACAGAGCTGACTATGCTTCGGTTCCTCCAAAGAGCCCCTTCTTTCAGATGACTGGGACTTCCCTTCAGGCCCAAGCTGTGTCTGCCTTTTGCTGTCCATGGAGGGGAGGGTTCTACCTCTCCAGAACGGAGGGCCAAGAGTCCTCCTCAAATCTTTCCAGTCCCAGGAAAGGCAGAAGAGGAAGCGATAGTTGTTTTCTACGTTGCTGTGTCAGAAGCCCAGCAGCCTGAGAAGCATGGCTCAGGGGAGATTGCTCCAGAAAACCCCTCTCCATGCTAGAGAGTTCTCTGCCAGTGGGGCTGCCTGGCATCAATAGGGCGGTGCCCCTCTTCTTGGCTGGGCATGCCACCCTCCTTGGGTGCTGGCTGTGTTTGTCTGCATGCTTGCCTGGCATGGCATACTTGTTTGTTCAGTGACGTGGTGGCATGGGGTTCACTTTGTGGTGACATCAAGGGAGAAGCCAGGTGGGCCTGGCCCACCCTTGCCACTATTCTGTATCCCTCTGAATTGGTCACTACTAATAGGGTTTGTTGGGATCCCTTCCAGGCATTTTCCTGGCAGGAAAGAAGGCAGCTTGTCTGGTCCAATTGGCCTTCCTTCAATCCCATCTGACTTACAAGGAGCAGAAAGTTCCAGAATTCCTGACTTGTCGATATTATCCTTCCATAGTTTCCTATGCAGATACAAGTGTCCCCATACATTCCGAATCCATGAGTGTGTTCTGGTAGTACGTCTGTGTGCCCTCCGGTTCATTCTGGGATACTTTCGAGATGGATTCTTTCAAGACACTGATGCCTCAGGACACACTCCACTGCTCTTACTGGTCATGGACGTTTGGTAATGGTTAACGGTGGTGATGATGAATATCATGTTACCGAAGTGTACCTGCGCAGCCTGGAACATGGCAAATGGTTTGTAACATATTGGCCACAATAGAAGAAAGAAGAGAGAAAGGAAGGAAGGAAGGAAGGAAGGAAAGAAAGAAAATGAAAGGAAAGAATTTGGAGAGAAATTATAAAAAGCAAAGGAAGAGTGATGGCTTTTTGTGGAGAGACAGATCCCCTTTTGTAGGTAGGCTATCAGTTGGTCTCTGGACCAACACAGTTGCAGCTGGAACTCCTGAATTGCACACCGCCCTGCAAGGTTTCTTAGTTGTGCTGCCACCGGTCAAGGACTCTGGATCTGGTCTAGGAGTGTGTTGTCCGTGGGAGCATGAGCCTGTCTGAGGGAAAGCTAAGCACTCTTCCAAATAACGTGATGGAGTTTCCTTTGGGAGTGTGAATAATAATGAAATCAGCTAACACTGAATGCTTCCTAGATGCCAGGCGGGGTTCTAAATGCTCTACAACTATTTCCGTCATTTAATTTCCAGAGAACACCACCATAATGAATACTATGCTTCTTTCCCTTCCTTTAAAAAAAAAAATTAAGGGGTGTGTGCGTGTGTGCTACACCTTTCTGATTTTCAACAGTCATACGTACTTGCCATCTCAACGCTTTCCACATGTAATAATACCAAGGGACACATTATGCTCATTGTCCTGTGGAACCCACACCACCGTCCATTTCCAAATTCTTCCCACACCATGAACGGAAACTCCCGTGCCCTCTGAGCAGCAACTCCCTCACTTCCTGTCCTTCCTTTTCCTTGTAACCACTGGAGAACATCAGCCCGTTCTCGATGTCTCATGGAAGTGGGATCATGAAGTACGTGTCCCCTTGGAAGCCACTCATTCCTCTCCGCAGCCCGCATTAAAGGGTCATCCACCTGGTAGCACGCAGCAGCGCTTCCCTGCACTCTGACACAGTGAGACTCCACTCTGGGTCCGAACCACATTATAAGTTCAGCTCACCTGTTGTTTGCCCTTTCGGCCATTGCCAATCCTGACATGACGCAGTCAGTGAACATGGGTAGACAAGTCTCTGCTAACATTCCAGTTTCCACTGTTCTTGTGCATCGGAGTCTGGGGAATTTTCATATCGTTTCGATCCATTTTTTCATGAACTTTGGGGGTCCCCTTGTCTACCTACCAGGAGAATGGCTGAATGATGTGATAATTCTCTGTTTTACCTTTTGAGGAACAAAAAACTGTTCTTAGGTTACTCTTCAGGATCTGTATCTAAAACTCAGCTGGTAGAGCTGACCTGGGAGCCTAAGCCAGCTGTCTTTCTGGCCCCTGCTCAGAAACACCATGTTCCCACTGCATTTTTCAAAGCAAATTTAAAATGTACATTCCTGCCTCTATATTTGACTAAAACCAAAATTCACAGCACACAATTATGGCAATGATGAGAATGCTGATACAATGCATGGAATCTAACCCTTGTCATTATATCTAAAAATTGTCTGTAATATATGAAAATATGAATAATCGATAATGTATCAAGGAGTCATGAGGGAGGGTAAAAATAGGAGCTGATACAAAGAGCTCAAATAGAAAGTAAATGTTTATAAAATAATGATGGCAACTTATGTAAAATATGCTTTGTACAATTGACGTATGGATTGTTATAAGACCTATTAGTGCTTCCAACCAAATGATCTTTTAAAAAATTGAAAATAAATAAGAACCATAAAAAAGGTGTTTTATTATATATATTTAGACATACACTTAACCCAACCTGAGCCCCAACATTAGAGTTGCTTTACTAGACTCTTTAAAAAGCTTTATTGGCATATAACTCACACAGCATACTTTTTAAATTATTTTTTTAATTTTTTATTAAATCATTTTATCGGGGGCTCGTACATCGTTTTTCACACACATCATACTTTTAACCATTCAATAATATTAATAGGAGTTGTACAATGTTGACCATAATCAATTTCATAATATTTTCCTTTTTCTCATACTCAATTGTTAGCTTCCTGTTTCCTCCCAATCTCCTCTGTCATGCCCCTAAGGAATTATTAATCCAGTTACTGTCCCTATAGACTTACATCTCCTAGATTGTATATACAGAGAACCATACAAAAACACAAACAAGAAGCAAACAAACAAGCACCAAACCAACATTGATAAAACAGAGAGAAACCTCAATCAAAAAGAAAATATTGCAAATGGAAACACCTTTAAAATGAGTCAAAGGGAGATCAAAGGATAAGTGTTGCATTTTTAGCCTAATGAGGTCTTCCATAGTCCACTTTACGATGCTCTCTGTCTAAATAGCTATTTACATCCTTGGATAAGGGTCATAGAGGACTCAACAGAGGCTTAATACACATAGGGACTCTACAAATGGATTTTGGACTTCCAACATCATCCATATGCAATCTTCTTCAGGTTTGTGTTTTTTTATGTGCAACCCTTGGATCACACAGTCTGGTGTGCTTCTTCCATCTGAACTTAGTTGACATCTCACTTAGATGGCTGCTATTATTTCTGATGGTCTCTTCATCTGGTCTCTTCACATTTTGTTAGAGCATCCATATCTTCAGTGATCTCTTCATGAGAGTAAGCCTTGAGGAGGAACAAGTCATAAAAACGAATAGTTCTCAGATTAGGGCTAGAATTACATGTGAGCCTAAAATCTGTTCACATATCCATGATTTATATGTTTTCGGTTCCTTTGAGAAATGTCATTCTCATTTCATGATAGAGAATGTTGTAAAACATCCTCCTAGGGCATAGATAATTCTATCGATGGTCTCATGAATTTAGCCTTTGGTATAGAATTTAAAACATTGCTGAAAAAGGGGTATTATACATGAATAGGGTGGCTTAGACTTTTAAGAATGATTTTGAGTCTGTATTTTTCCTCATGACTTGATGTCATGGACAGTGGGTTCTATGGCTCTCATTAAAAAATAAACAAGTGAAAAGTTGATAAAGGAATCCTGATCAAAAGGGGCAAAGAAGGTGGAACAGAATTTCAGACTCTTAATAGAACCCAGACTTGAAGTACCTATCGAGACTGAAGGAACATCCAAATCTACTGCTCTGTGAAAACTTTAAAAGCGTGAACCAAAATTATCCCTTGAAGCCATCTTTAAACAACAGTTTAGCTCAATTTATAGAGAATGTTTCCCATGACCATTCCTGGCTTTTTATTTTATTTTTTTTTCATGGTTGTCAACACCTCATTTATTTATTTAATTTTGACGATTCATTTGACCGGGGGCTCTTACAACTCTTATAACAATCCATACAGCACTTGTATCAAGCACATTTGTACACACGTTGCCATCATCATTTCCAAAATATTTTTCTACTTGATCCCTTTGTATCAGCTCCTCTTTTTTTCCCCTCCCTACCCTCCTCCCACTCTCGTGAGACATTGACAATTTGTGAATTATTTTTATTTTCATATTTTACACTGCCCACTGCCTCCTTTCATGCACATATCTGTTTATCCTGAGGGACTTTTCTGTCCTAGATCTGTGTATCAAAAGCTGTTATTTGTAACATTGTACAGGTTCTGTTCTAGCCAAACTTGTAAGATAGAACTGGAGTCATGATAGTGGATGGGGGGCATTAAAGAAGTAGAGAAGGAACTGACTCATCCCTTCCTTGTGACCCTTATGTGAGGGAATGTCCAGTTGTTTACAGATGGACTTTAGGTCTCCATTCTAACCCTCCTTTTTTGCATCAAAATGGTTGTTTTGCGTCTTCCGATGCCTGATACCTGCTCCCATCAACACCTTGTTATCATACAGATTGGTGTGCTTCCTCCATGGGGGCTTTGCTACTTCCTGCTAGGTGGCCACTTGTTTAGCTTCAAGCTTTTTAGACCCCAGACAGTATATCTTCTAATAGCCAGGCACCATCAGTTTTATTTACCACATTAGCCTATACACCCAATTTGTCTTCAGCAATTGTGTTGGCAAGGTGAGTATCACAGAATGCCAGGTTATTAGAACAAAGTGTTTATTGTGTTGAGGGAGCACAAATCTCTATCCCTATTGTTATATATTAATATGTTTACATGTGAATGTGCCTATGTTTATATCTTTATAAATGTCTGTTGCCTCCTAGTTCTTTCCTCCTTTTCCTTTCCTCCTATCCCACTATCCAACTTCGTTTGACCATCAGTAATTCCTTTTGGCTACATTGCACTTGTTCAAACCCCCTCATTCTATACCCTCTTCATTGATTTTAGATCTCTTATTCCCTTGTACCTGGGTTTGTTGATTCCTCCCTCCTTTTCCCCCATCTCCTCCTCTCCAGTTCCCTCTGAACTGTTGATCGGGTTGTTTTCTCCTTCCATTGTTTATCCTACCTATCTAATATAGATAGACATGAAAGAAGGGGAAATTTTTTAAAATAGCCTATAAATCATTCCAGGTCTGTCTGCTGAACCTTATGAATGCTTTCTGATCGGGTCTGATGCAATGCCAAGCCCTGTTGCTTAGCTCCCCTTGCTGCTCTGTTGTGCTACGCCCTGTTATACATGTGTTTGGGGGTGGGGATCAGATGAGGCACTGTCCCCTATGGTGCTGTGGGTCAGTAAGGGGATGTTGTGTCTTGTGGTAAGGCTGACTCTACAGTCCTTTCTGCATTGCCTGCTCTGAGCTGGAATGTCATCCTGGATGCTTGGTGGGCCAGGATGCTGTTTGTTCTCTCTCTTTCCCTATGAGTTTGTTCCTTTGTAATCTGGGCAGTTTGCTCCCCAGGCTGCATCTTCAGTGCTGTCCTCTGCAGTGCTTTATTCTAGGGACGGAAGTTGACATCGCTGGGCTGGGGCTGGGCCAGTCCCTTAGATCTCTCTCTTAGTTCATTACTTCCTACTGGTATCTTGCCGCAAAGTTCGGCCCACTAGGTTGAGCTCTGGTCCCTCTCTCTCTCTTTTCTGCACTCCCCACTCAGTCTTCTAATCAGCAAATTTACTGATCCCCATGAGCTCTCAATTCAAGCTGCTTACTTGGGTGCCATCTTGCCGGAAGTCCCCTTGCTGGCTTTTAAAGAAGGACCTAATTGAGATCAAACTGTCAGTATTCACTCTAAAACACAGGCGAGAAGTTGAGAGTGGTGGAGGGTCTACATCAGTGGTGGTGAGATGGTGGGCCCAGACAGCAAGAAGGTGGACGCAAGGTAGCCAATGTTGATTGCATACAACATGTAGCACGTGGTGAATGGGTTGTGTTCTGCCGTGTTTTTCACCAAAAGTTCAACATGAAATGCACAGTTAGCAGAGTTAAGCCTTCTTGGCCTTTCTTCGGAGGCCCTGTGTCTCCAGGGGATGGATGAGTCTCGGGAGCAGAAGTTTCGCCCACACACAGGGCCGTCTGATGGACCAGCCTGATCGTGAAAGTCAGGACCCCTCATCTGCACTCTTAAAATACGGCGACCTCTGCCTTCAGACGTCTGACAAAAATAAGTTCTTGGAACCAGATATTTCCCTCCATGGGTAGATGCTGGAGTTTATTCTGGGTTTGCTATTATTGGAGAGTTAGAGAGACTGTAGCAAGTGTGCCCTTTCTCAAGAACTGCAAGAGTTTGTTATAAATAAATCAGTGGTGTCTCTTGCCTCCAGGATATTAGCATATCCAGACAATTTAAAATTAACCTCTGATAATATGATAAAGGCAGCTTCTCTGCATTTTGATACTTAAGAAGCTTATTTTCTGGTGGTGGTGGTGATGATGGTGGTGGAGGTGGTGGTGGTGGTAGCTTCAGTCCTCCAAACCCACTTAGAGTAAATGAAGTGATTCTTGATGATAATGATGCATTGGAACACTGGAAAGTTCTTCCCAAGCCAGAGACAGCAAGTTCTATTTTGATGTATTGGTTCATTAATAAAAAAAAAGGGGGATACTATGACGGCTCCTGTCATCACATACAATCTGTTTCACACCAACAACTAAAATAATCACGTTGAGTGGATTCCGACTCATTACTGCCTTTTGTAGTTTCTATGAAAGGAAGTCTTTCTGGGAGCAAACAGCCTCCTCCTTCTATGGCTAGCAGCCCAACTCGTAACCCAGTCTTCCACCAGGACTCCTTTACAATTTGTATCGAAAGTCAATATGTGAGAGTGTGTAGTTACTTAATATTAGTTCAGTGTGGACACCTTAGAATCAACCATTTGGGATCAAAAGGGCAGCAGTTCCCGAGCACACAAAGTTCAGAAGGGAAAGAAAGGAGAAAGGAATGGAAACAGAAATCCCAGGGGGACAGGCGGGTAAGAGAAATGACCCTGAGGTGGTTGCAGTGAAGGCATTGAGTTGTTGAATGGAAAACCAATGATTTTCTCTCTATTTTCTGCCATCCAGTTCACAAAATAATGCAAAACTCTCTTGTTATCTCACATTGTACAATCAAGAAAGTTGGCGGGAAAATAGAAGGACAAATAACTTCTCTGGGGACCCTCAGGTTGTCAATAAGCCTTCCTCCAATCCTGATGCCATATTATCCCCCTTGCCCTCCCTTAATTAGCATAGTAATCCTTATAGCATAGATGCAATAAGATTAATGTCCTCATTTGATTGACAAGGAAGATACAGTTTAAAGGGATTGTGCAATATGTCCATTTATGGAGAGGTTTGAACCCCTGCTTAGCTGGCCTCAGTTACCTGGTTGTACAGAGCCTTGGGCGCCTGAGTAGGTAGTGTGACAGCATCATTGAGGGTGGAAGGGACCCAGAGTGGGCGGGCTTGGACTTTGAGAGGAGTCACAGGCTGAGAAAGGAGTACAGTGAGGGTATGGTGGTGAGGCTGGCATGAACAGAGACAGATCTATTGACGAGTGAATGTCAGCCACTTGGTAAACCAGGGGTGCCATGTGGTATCTGGTGTGGGCCAGAGGCAGAGCTGGACATAGTAGCAGGTGAGGTTTGATTTTAGGAAGGTCTCGGATGGAAAGCTGAAGCACATGGGGTTCCTTATTGGCCATGGAAGAGTCCTGACAGCGCTGGTGGGTAAGCGTTGGACTGCTTACCACAGACCTGCAGTCCAAACCCACCAGTCACTCCTTGGAGATGAGGCTGGATGTACCCAGAAAGATTTATAGCCTTGGAAACTCTATATAGGGTTACCATAATTCGGATTGTTTTTGTCTGAGCAAGAATAATACCTAAAAAACGGTTGTCATGGGACGAAAGAAAGGAGAATTGCCTGGCAGATGCAGGAATTTGTTAAACTTCCTGAGACTGGGGCTGAGCCCCGGTGGCATAAGTGGTTGAGTGCAGGACTGCGGCCTGCGGGCTTGGTGGTTCAAATCCAGCGGCGGTTCTCAGGAGCATTGCTGGGTAGCTCCCATGACCACCAGAGGGCAGTGATGCCTCCCCCCCCAAAAAAAACTAATTGAGACTGAATTAAGTGGGAAGCAGGCCAATACAAGGTCCTTACTGAGTAAGCATGAATAGGGAGTTTTGAGGTTCTGATTGACCCGCCTCATTCTAATTTATGTGGTTATATCAGGTTAACTTGTCACAATTATTGTCTAGGGCAGAGTCATTCTGCCTGACCATACAATTACATAGCGAAATATTAGAAAATTATTGATCATATTTGTCAAAGCAAGATTGTCTTAGACTAAATTGATAGAGTACAACTTATAGGTGTATAGAAAGAAGTTTAATTAAGGAAAATGTCGCACACAGTTGAAGAAGTGGGCAAGCTCCAACTCCATGGTTTACATGTTAGGCTGGAGGCTTCCTCTAATTCACACAGCTGAGCAGTGGGAGGGGCTAATCAGCTCAAGAGTGGCCAGAAACTGACAAGCTCGTGGGTGCAGAGGTGAATAAATCCAAGGTTGGCAAGTGAGGTGGTGGGCTGCTCCTGACTGCCAGGCTTGGCTCCAGGACAAAGAACAGAAGGTCCATGACCCAAATGCAATATCCAGACCAAGCAAAAACCAAAGCAAGCTTTTCCACAGCGTCCGCTAAAATCAGAAGCAGTCCACACCGAAAACACTTCCTCTCCATCTGTTGTGTAAGGGCTACGATCTGAGTCAGGGTCTCGCATTCTCCCCTAGCTTTTGTACACCTGATTGGCCGCTGAGAGCAGATCCCATTACGGAGGTGATCACCTTGTGTGAAATCACATCACAGGAGGCTACGGCCCAAACTGCTGAGAACTCTGGCCCAGGCAAGGTGACTCAGAATTTAACGCAAACCGATGCTTCTTGCGAAAAATCACACAGCACTACCAAATGGTATCTTTATGAGGCCATCATGTCTTCTCTCAGCGGGACCTGCAGGGCTGCTTAAGAAACCTTTCGCTCAAGTTAAGCAGGTTTCCTTTCTCATCTTGACCCTCCCCCCCACCCCCCCACTCTGAGAAATAGAACCTAGCCCCACCCCCACCACCACCACCACACTTTATAGCCCACCATTGATCTTTGTTACTCTGTCTCCATCTGCTTCCCCAAGAGAACAGGAGCCATAAAACATGTATCCCATTTCCTTCCTGCCTTCCGTGTAGCCCGCCTTCCTCTCTTCCGTACTGTGTAAGAGGCAGAACCCTGGCCCTGATCTGTAGAGATCAGGCTCAGCCTGTGTTGGTCATCATTCCAGTCCCTCCCAGGCCCTTGTATCAATTGTCCATGCCCCTTCTCTTTTTTCTTTCTCTCCTCTCCTCTCCTCTTCCAACTCACAGCAGCCCTATGCGTGTTGGAGAACTCTGCAGAAAGATTGCCAGGTATTTCTTCCAGTGTACCTGTGGACAGACTCGAACCCCACAGCCTTTCAGTTAGCAACTGTATTAGTTATTTATACTACCCAGGGACTTCATACACCCAGAGAACTTTGATACATATTTTTGAAAAACTACCCACTGCCATGGAGTGCGTGTTGACCCATAGAGGCACCCTTTGGGACCCAGGAGAACTGCCCCATCAGCTGTCCATGACTCTAAGTCTTCACAGGAATAGAGGACCTCATCCCCCCACCCCAAGTGGCTGCCAGGTTTCGAACCACTGAACTTTCAGCTTGCCCACTGTGTTGTTGGGGTCCCTTCTTTGATACACAGTAAATATTAAATAAGTGAGTGGCTGAACCCACTTGGATGAGATCTGAGGAGCTTTCTCTGTAAAGGAGCCCTGATGGTAGACTGAGTTAAAAATCAAGCTGCCAACTTCACTGATTGGATTAGTGGTTCAAATCCACCAATCACTCTGTGGAAGAAAGATGAGGCTGTCTGTTCCTGTAAAGGTGTATGGTCATATATATATATATATATATATATATATATATATTCTTTTATATGTATGTATGTATGTGTATATATATGTATATTTACAGTCTTTAAAACTCAAAGGGGCTATTCTGCTCGGCACTATCGCATCACTGTGACTCAGATTTGACTCTGAGGCAGTGAGTTTGCTTTGTTTGGGGCTCAGCTTTCTCCTTGAGGGATAAAGGTGATCTCATTTACTCTCATTTACTCTGTCCCACCTCTGCCCCCACCCCCTCCCGGTGAGACAGGGCTTTCACCTCCTGTGACCTGGGCTTTCAATCACATGAGTCACTGTAGTTAAAGGGAGGAATTTGGAGGATAATGGAGACTTTAAGCACAAATAGGAAGGCTTCAATATATTTGTGGGAAAATGCAATTTGGAGAAAACAAGATTTTTCCACCAACTTTTTGAAGCCCTTGTATGTTGACTTTGGCAAAGGAGAAAAGATTAATCTGTAGTGATTCCCGGAACCCCCAGTCATATGAGAGGTTCACAGATCTTTAACGACACCTTAAAAAGACATGAAATGGGAGCTGTGGTCAATGCTATTGAAGGCAAAGGCCCAAGCATAGGTAAGTCATTGGTCCAGGTGGCTGGGGAGGGCTTGGGAGAGTGAGTTGGAGTGGCTAATGTGCCTCAGGACAACCACCACCCAATTGTCCTTGGAACCTGGGATCTGTTGCTATGAGGTTTACAGTCCAGGTTTCAGTAGAAATGCCAGCTTCAGGTAGAGTAGGAAGAAAGGCCTGGCAACATGCGTACCCAAAATCAGCTGATGCAAACCCTGTGGGTCACGTCAGTCTGATGCCCCCAGCCAACTCTGGAGACAGAGCCTGATCGAGCGGTGTTTGGTTCCACTGTGCCTGGAGCTGTTGTCAGAGTTGACTCAGAGCTGATAAATCCCCAAGGAATGCTGGATTTACAGTCACCAGTTTACTCTATCCCCTGGGCCTGGAGCTTTCCCTTTTGCTGTTCACTGTCCCCAAACAGTGAAGTGTGTGTCATCTATGTATGTATTATTACTTTGGTTGGGGTGAGTGGGGGTAGTTTGGGGAAGAGTCACAAATCTGAAACTTTCCCAGCCCAAACACTGCAAAACCGCCGGGTCTCTGGGAGCAGGAGGGAGAAGTGTGGCTCTTCCAAGGATAATCTTTCCAGGAAATGCTGCCAGATGGCTGCTCAGACGGAAGACCAGGCCATGCACCACTCTCGTGCATTTTCAAGGCAGTCAAAGAAGTTCTTTCTTTCCCTGGGTTGACGGAGGACAAAACTTAAACTCACCCACCCACCAGGTGTCAAGGACCTCTGCCTTTCCAAGGGATTTGACGTTGCCCCACAGGGAAGTTAAGATGCCAAGTCTGGCCCGTGGCAGACGTTGGCTGCTGCCAAAGCCCCAGCCTTCATCCCATGGTTGACGTGGAGTGGGCTCCCCTGGGTAGGGCAGCCCAGGCTTCCCGGGAAAACTGTCTTCGGTCAGAGGGTGTCATTTGGAAATGGTTTGATGAATAGGAAACTTTCAGGCCAACCATTGAAAAATTTCACTTGTGATATATTAGCAGGAATGTTTGGGGAGCCCAGGCTGCCTCTCTCTCAGGCCGCCCTTCATAGCTGACGCATTACACATGTCTGTGGAACGTAACATATGGCTTCCTGAACTTGTAAGTGGGGCCCAGGGTGCTTGGTGGAAACGTCTGTTTAAACGGTCGCCTGGAAAAGTGAGACGTCTGCGATAAAATAGTTAATTTTGTGTCTGCAAATGTTGCTCTGGGGCCCCTTAAAATAGGATTTTCTTTTTTCCTCCTCTTTTTTTTGTCACAGTAGAAAATGTACAGATGTAAATGCTCATGAAGGCACTGTCTACCCTGAAAGGATAATGGGCTGTCAGTGCTAACTCGTAAATACTCAGATTCACCAACCAATCATCCAAAAGGAACAGTGCATCCCACTGAAGTCAAGAAACCATCGTCACCATCCTTTATTGTTGATGGTGGTTTCTATTTTTTTAATTGAGTGTCTGATAGGTGCCAGACCTTGTAAATAACATTCCATCTAATTTGTGGGGTTATTGCAAGTAGGCAGATTCCCTTGTTTTATGGGTAAGGAAATGGAGACTCAGAAATATTGGCTGGCATGATCACAGCCACCTAAGGAGGTGGTGGTCACACTGTCATGTCTGCTCGGAAGGACTGACCTCCAAAGCTTGCCTTCTGTTGTTCTGTTGGCTCCCTGCCACGGGTCATAGCCACTCTGTGACTCATCGCCACCCTGTGAAAGACTAGAAGTGCCCTTGGGATTGGGTAAAGCTTAGTCTTTATAGGACTAGACAGCCTCCTCTTCTCCTGCTTTTCTTGCTCTAAGAGTTCTTAATTTGGGCTTGTTGCTGGGCTGGCAGTCCAGGTGTAAACCTTGTATCCTAAGAGTCGCAAGGGGATTCTGAGATCCCCAAAGATTAAGATCTCTGGCACTGATCACCTTCACCTCGAGAAACGAGGGGAACTTCCAATAAGAATGCAAATGGGATAAAGAGCAGAAAGAAACCTGAAAGTGCCTCTCAGACCAGATTTCTTATTTAAAAGGGTGTGGTCTGAAGAGATCCCGTGATTAGCTCTGGGTCACACAGCTAGTTGGTACCAGACAAACCCTAAAGAGGACCTGATTCCCTGGTCTGGAATTTTCTGTGTCTCTGATCGCTGCATGTAGGTGAACTAGTGTACGCACCAAATTGCCTGGAAGCATTTGCTCACCAAGAAGCCGTGTTGTCAGCCCACACCAAGCTTCCTTCTTCATAGGTGGTGAGCAGGACACACACGCACACGCAAACACACCCACCCACAAGGGCAGTGTGACCTCAGGGTCTGTCTCTCTGGGAGTCCTGTGTCAGTCCAACCCCCCATGGAGAACAGGATGCCTTAGATGTCTGCACGTACCTTTGAATTGAGTCACTTAGACAAGAATGTAACATCATTCTGACAAATAGGAAAAATGTGATTCACAGGAGAGTGTTTGGTGAGGCCAGGCCTGACTTCAGACTCGTAAACCTACCGAATGACACCCAAAGCAGGCTCCCTGCTGTGGAGTCAAGTCAAGCCTGGCCCATAGTGACGCCCCATGGGACAGAGCAGAAACGACCAAACCTATCTCTCTCCTGGGTGGTGAATTTGAGCTGCCAACCTTTCCATAGCCCGACACTTAACTCACCATAAAATCTCCTCCTCAGGCGTGTGTGGAAGGGGAGGGGACACAACTAAATAAAACACCTCATTGCCATTGAGTGCATCCCGACTCATAGTGAACTCCTAGGGCAGAGGAGAACCACCCCTGTGGGGTTCTGAGACTGTACCTCGTGATAGACTCACACAGCCTCGTCGTTCTCCCTCTGAATGGTGGTGAGATTTAAACTATCAACCTTGGGGTTATCAGCTCAATGTGTCACACACACACACACACACACACCACTGAGCTCCTTACCAATTACTGAGTAGGAATCCTAAACTCCCACTAGGCTTACCTCAGTGACCCTGAGGTTGGAAAGAGAATTAGCTCAGGGCCAGCGGATGCCATTCATTCCCACCCGGGCTGGAGAATAAGCAGCCCAGGAATGTTGCTTTATGTCTCCCAGACTACATCTCTCCTCTTCTTCCAACCCAGCTTTGGCCAGAAGGGATGGGAGCCTGGAGACCCCTGGGAATGGCCACGTCCCCTCGGGGTGGCCTCGACCGAGGAGCTGTCTCCTCTCTTGTCTTATTGGATGGAAGCAACTGCTTGTCAGTGTCACCCCCAGGGGGAGGCTGGCTGAGTGTCACGTGAGGAACACCTCGGGAAGGGAGAAACCATGAAGGTAGATAGAGCCCAGTGGGAAAAGGGAGCAGGGTGAGACCACAGAGTCCCAGATTGTCGTAGAAGAGTCTTCAGAAGAGAGTCTGGGGTAACAGGCAGCTATCTTTGTTTCCCAATGTATTGCCTCCTTGTTCTGGAAAGGAGAAGCCCAAACTCAGGGTACGGGCAGGGCCATGTTCTCTCAGAAGTCTCTCAAGCAGTGGTTCTCAACCTGCCTGCGGCTGCGACCCTTTAATACAATTCCTTGTGTTGTGGTGACCCCCAACCATTAAATTATTTTCGTTTTGCTACTTCATAACTTTAATTTTGCTGCTGTTAGGAATGGAGCGACCCCTGTAAAAGGGTCTTTCGATCCCCGAAAGAGTTGCAACCCATAGATGGAGAGCCGCTGCTCCGAAGGATAACGTCTTTCTTGCCTGTGGATGCTTGCAGCAGCCAGCGGAGTCCCTTGACTTGAAAATGCAGCAGGGCTATGGCCACTTGGCTGTCTTTCCTCTGTGTGTCGCTAAAGAGCTCACCTTCTCTTTTATAAGGACACTGCTCACGTTGGATTAGAACCCAGCCCATTCCAGTGTGAGGCTTCTGTTCACTGATCACATCGGCAAAGGCCCATTTGTTTCTCAGCGAGGTCCCATTCATGAGTACCAGAGATAAAGGCTTCAGTATTTTTCTTGAGGGTACACAATTTAATCCATAGCGAGTCTTAAGGAAAGGCTAATGCTGGTTAATGGAGTGCTGGGAGTGTAAGGCTTATGTGTTGGGCTGCAATCTGCAGAGTCAGCAGTTCAAAACCCCCAGCAGCTCCGTGGAGAAAGACCGGGCTCGCTATTCTCATCAAGTTACTGTTCTGGAAACCCAGAGGGGCTCCTGTGAGTCAGTACTGACTTGACAGCAGTGAGACCGCTGATTAAGTTTATGAGGAAAACAAAAGACCTAGTTCTACAAGGAAGAGGTGCCGCCCTCTCTCACCCCTGATCTCTAACGAGACGAACTTTCAAGTCAACGCTCTGGTTACGTATAGGGTCCGGAGACCCCTGGCTGAACCTAAGACGTTCCTTGGCTCCAGCCCCAACCTTGGAGCAGCATATCCAACTGTGGGGCCTGAAAGCCTGCATGCTTCGCAACACCCCAGTGAGAACCCTGGTTGGATGTTTAAGACCTGACTCGTTAGATGAGATTTAGAGAGAGTGTATCCACCTGCGTTACCTCCGAGTAGATTCGAACTCAAACGACCGTTAGAGGACAAGAAAGGGAACCGTGTTGATTTCATGTAGCATGGAAAATAAAAATCTAGACCATGATTTATTCATTTCTTTCTCTTTTTTTTGCTTTTGGCATCACTGCCTTCTGGTGGGAGTGGGAGGCCCAGCCTTGCTCCTGGAGAGCTGCTGCTGGATTTGAACCCCCAAGCCAGTGGGCTGCAGTCCCGCACTCAACCACTACGCCACCGGGGCTCAGCCCGATTTGTTCACTGTTTGCAAAAAGTTGACAGAAAAGGAAGCAGTTTTGTGAAGACTTGCTAGGTGGGAGAGATGAGTGCCACAGCGGGTTATGGAGTGGGCTGCTAGACACCGGATCGGTGGTTCAAATCCACCAGCCGCTGTTCAAGAGAAAGATGAGCCTTTCTGTTCCCATACAGAGTGACCTATAGTTGTATCCTGTCCCAAAAGGTCTCTCTGAGTTGGCCTTGGCTTGATAACAGAGAGTGTGAGTTTTCAGGCAGAGTTAGATCTTGAGGATGAAATGTTCTGGAATTAGGTAGTGGCGATAACTGCGCAACCTGGTGTGTCTATTAAAAATGAACAAAAACGTGGAATTCTATACTTTAAAATGGTAAGTCTCCTGTCATGGGAATTATGGATCCATCGTAAAGAGGTAGGAGAGAGAGAAAGAGGTTGATCAAGAGGAAGAACCCCCTGGTCCAAGCAGCGGCTGATACCGAGCACTTAGCAGGTGCCACGGGGCAAGAAATCAAAGCTGTTGTCAATACCTTCGGGAGGCAGATGCGCTCACGTGCAGCCCGCGGAGGAAGGCAGGATGCAGTCTCTCATCCTGGCGGGACTCCGGGCTTCGGAGATGCGTCCCTCGTGGGCCCTGAGGATGCGATGGAGCCCCCGGAGGTCGCCTCCGGGAAGGTTCGGGTGTCTGCCTCACGGGCGTGGGCTCGAAACGCCAGCCTAGCGGGAGGCGGCTGTCATGGCAGAGCAGTCCTTTCACAGTGACAACTTTCCTTCTTTCTTTCTCCCACTGCCATCTGTCGGGAATGCAGTGTGCTCCATCGCCCCGCACGTGCCTAAACGCATATAGCAAACACCTTCCGTTTAATTCATGCTGAGCCTCGCCGGATGTTAGGCATCGGCTCCACCCCTCCTCCTCCTCCCTCCTCTCTTCCGCTTCTGAGTATTAGCGCCAACCCACACAAACCCACCCAAACTCACTGCCATCGAGTTGATTCCAACTCAGCGACCCTCTAGGGCAGGGGAGAACCGCCCTTGTGTGTTTCGGAGAGGAGTAGAAAGCCCCATCTGTTACCCTCGGGGCGGCTGGTTTTGCACTGCTGACCTTATGGTTCGCAGCCCAACACGGAACCAATGCGCCACCAGGACAGGCTCCTGAAAACCCACAAATAAGTTGATGATACTGCTCTGAGGGGCCCAGGGCCCCAGTGGGCAGGCAGAGCTCAGCCTGCCTTCTGCAGGTAGCAGTAGTTAGAGGGAAGGGTTTCATGGGTCAAGATAGGAAGTGACATCATTAACCAGATGGAAATCCCCGGAAGTTTTCAGTGATTCTGGAATACTCAATTACTTAAGACTGCCTTTTCTGACTGGCCTTTCCTTTGGATAGTGGATTGAATAAATGTTAGATACATAGTCGTCCTGTCCGATTTCATCGAAGCCACTCAGCCACAGAAAGGGGAGTGAGGATTGTTTGCTTCTGGATTTTTCACAAACAATGGCATTTAGACACAGCATCGGTTTCGTCTCCTCTCCAAATTGGCCAGGAAATTTCTCCTAGAGGCGAAAGCATGAAATAGACCAGTTATCTGGCAGCTGTGGAGAAAGTTTCCCAGGACAGGACTTGAAGAGGTAGGTCATGGAGCTTTGGAAGCCGAGCTCCCCAGCAGGATCTGCAGTGGCCAGTTGTGCATGTTGTTACCAGTTGGCACAAGGCTGCTTCTAGTTCCTGGTGCCTCCACGTGCTCAGGGCAGAAGTGTCCTGTGCAGTTTTTTTGTTTTTTTTTTAAGAAGCACTGCATCTGGGTGGCTTTTGGGAGCTCTCTCCTCTAGCTGAGTTCCAACTGGCACCCTTTTGGCCACCAGTTGCAGCTTCACGGTTCGGTACACCATCGAAGACACCTAGTTGCGCATCCCAGGACTCATTACAACTCTAAGAACTATCCTCCCTCTGACCAGAGAAGGCTGTGTGCACACCAGCTCCCTGCCCGTCGGGAAGAGAGGACACTGCATGCGCAGCCTCCAGAGTCTGACACCCAGGCGGCCAGCTTTTACCGGGCCCTATGAGAACATTCAGGGTAAACCTCTTTGTGCCCACCTTCCCGGCAGACCTGCTGAAGGGTGTGTGGGTGGGTCGTGCGCAGGTGACTTTTTAAGTGGATGGTGTGTGTAAAGAGTCCTGCCCTGTCCACCTCATCTGGCTCTGAGGAGAGGCTCACACAGGAGAGGAGACTTGTAGGCCTCATGAACCAGGCCGCTGGCCTTGTCTTCCAGAGTGAGGGGAGTGGGGAGGCTCTTTGTTGCAAATCCTCTGGAACTGCAATTTGACAGCAAACTCCCTGTACCCCGTTGAAGGAAAGCCCTGCAGGGGTATTTTTCTCTGTCCCAGAGTTCCGTGCATAGCAGCTCCGAGAGGACAATCCCTCTGTGGCTCAGCTGCTCTCAGCCACATTCTCTGAGCTCGAACCTCCTCTCGGATCTTGCCAGTCCGGTTGTGAGCTGGTCTGCATCAATCACGGAAGCATTTGAAGAGACTTCATGAAGAATTGTGTTGTTCAGGGGCACGCGAATGGGAACACTTGGTCTTCGATGTGCGTCCTGCGGTCAGCTTCATCCTTCTAAGCAAAGTCGAGCAAGATGTCTTTCATGGTTGAGGTGTCTTGAGCTTTGGGGAGCTTTCATGGTGGCCTCCCAGCCAAGGTCTAGGGGGACTGAAGCCAGGCTTTGGGGGCATAGCACCTCGTGTCAGTCTGGAGTTCTGAACATCAAATCCATGCCCAGTTGCTGGATGACACAGGGGTGATGCATTGGGTGGCCAAGTCAGAAGGTCGGCAGTTCAAACCCACCAGCTGCTCTGCCGGAGAAAGGATGTGACCTTCTGAGTCTGTATAAAAGGACAGCCTTGGAGACCATACGGAGCGGGTCTGCTGGCCCCCCAGGGTTTCTGTGAGCCGCAGAATCAACTCTGAGGCAACAGACTTGACTTAGTTAGAGGCTAAATGGCTGGGTTTCTTCCCGTGTCCCGCGTCTTAAGAAATCGGTCTAGCTGAGTCCTGAAACTCTCAAGAGATGCGAGCTTCTCCCCTGGCCCCTGGTTAGCTCTGCGGTGAACCTGGTAGGTCTGTGGGCTGCTTTCGGAGGCCTGGTCTCTAGACTGTGGCTGGAAGAGGACTGGGACATATGATGGAATAAAAGTGCATTCCTAAGACCCTGGAAACTTGTCATCTGGTAAATGTCCCTCCATTTGGCCTGTAAATCTCTAGTGTCTCTATGACCTGCCTCTCTGTAGTGGTCCAGGGCAAAGCTTTTAATGTGAAACACTTCTAGGCTCTTATCTTCAGGCGGGAGGAGAGCTGAGAGGCTGATCTGTGGGACACTTTGGGGAAGGAGGGAGAGAGACATTCCCCAGAGCTCAAGGTAGGGGCCAGAGAATAATAGGCTTCATCTCAAGGGAGGGCTGTGAACTTTGGTGTGTCCCAGGATCTTATCTTCCCCCTTCCCCCACCCCAATAATCCTTTGTACAGTCTAAACCATCAGAACTTGAAACTGGCTGCATTGGAATCAATTCCAGCTCATAGTGTAGTGGGCTGTACACTGAACTGGTAATCACAAGATCAGTGGTTCGAACCCACCCGCTGCTGTATGCAGGCTATCTGTGCCTGGAAAGATTTACAGCCTTGGAAACCCAATGAAGGGGTTCTACCCTGCTTTCAAATGTCTGTGAGAAAAGCCACCAGAGGACTCCCTAGTGCCCTGATTTCATACTCTCATTCTCAGCTCCAGAACCTTCTGGGGCTCCCTTCTCTCCAACTGTTCTTTTAGAAGCTTGACTGTTAAATCTGCTTTATCAGATCATGGTGCTGGGTTGGGCTTGCATTGCTGAAGGCTCTGCTCAAAGCTGATTGAGGTTTAATAGCTTGTTCAGGAAGACTCCTTCTTCGGGGGAACATGTTTTGAATCCATGTTCTACATGGATAACAACTTCAAAACCAGTCCATGGCCCAAAAATCAGAGCCCAGGAAGCAGGCAAGAAAGAGTGACCATCAGAGTAGCCAAAAGAGGAGTGTATATAAGGCCTCAGCTAACCTCTGACTGTTGGGCAGTTTGGGTTCGGTTCTGTAACGTAGTGGACAGAGTGAGCTGTGGACAAGGTCAAAGGCCAAAGTTCTGGAGAGCCAGTTGTCCAGTCAGGCTAAAAATAAGCTAATGTGTAAACTGGTCTCAGAGGCCTTTCTATCTACCCCACCTCTCTGTGCAGAAGTGGCTGTGCAGTGGGTAGCCCACTGCTACTTCCTTGAGCTGTGAATGTTTTCTTTGGGGAAGCAGGCCTTTTTGGGTGCTGCCATGATGAAGAACAAGGTATTTGTCAAAGTGCCAGGTTTTAGGGACAGGTTATTATTTGGGCAAGGGGAGGATTTTCGCTGGGGGGGGAGGGGGCAAGGCTGAGATTCTCTTGGCAGTAATGTCTGTGACCACCAGTGCTCATCAGCTCTGTGCCTCCTCTTTCCTCCACAGGTCAATGAATGGAACAAGAATGATGACCGACTGCTGCAGGCTGTGGAGAATGGAGACACGGATAAGGTGGTCTCGTTGCTCAGCAAGAAGGGGGCCAGTGCCACCAAGCAGGATAGCGAGGGCAAGACTGCGTAAGCTGCACAATTTGTTCATTCTGGGCTTTCACCATCATCTCTGGAATCCTTCGTATCCATAGTACCTCTGTGGGACCTTTGAGAAATGACAGGTGGTCGCTGACCTGTGATATACTGGAGTTCTCATGAATATCCTTACGACTGTCTTTTTGTCCTTGTTGTACATCCTGTTATCAATAGTATGTACTTATTAGGCAACAACCTTGTCTACAACAGGACAAGACCCTGCCCGGTTCTGTGCCATCCTCCTCATCATTCCTGTGTTTGAGCCCCTTGTTGGAGCCATGGTGACAGTCCGTCTCCTTAAGGGTCTTCCTCATCTTGGCTGTCCCTCTGCCCTACAATGCATGATGTGCTTCTTATGGGCCTGGTCCTTCCTGACAACGTGTCCAGAGTCTTGCCATCCTCACTTCTGAGAAGCTCCCCGACTTATTCTTGCTGTTCTGACTTCTTCTTTGTGACCATTCCTTTTCTCCATCCGCAGAACTATTTCCTTGTCCTTGATAGAAGAGGGTTTGACATCAATAGGTTGCCTTATGTGGTGGTGGTGGTGGTGGTGGTGGTGGTGGTGATTTTGGGGAGAGGGCTCTCTCAGCTTCCTGGGTAGTTGTTTTCTCATCTTGTATGCAGGCAGGACATTTTTCTTTCAGGAATTCTTATCTGTGGGTTCTTTGGTTTCTTCCAGTTTGGAATCCCTATGAGGCATGGGTTTTTCCTCTTGATATGGTCCCCCATATCATGTCTTAACCATTCCTCAGACTCCTGAAGAATTTTTGTTGCTTTTTCTTCTTACAGATTGGGGATCAAGGATTTGTGGTTGAGCTCCCAATTCCATTGCTCTGTTTCTTCAGTTCTCTGTGGTTGCGGTGCTGTCCCTTTCCCTCTAAAGAGGACCCTCTGCTGAAGAAAAAACACACTGCCTAGGCATGCACCCACCTGACAATCGTTTTTACATGTGTTGGCCGCTATGTCGATCCCTCTTGTCGAGGACCTTCTTTTTTGCAGCTCCTTGGCTTTTGAAAGTGTGATGTCCTTCTCCGGGGACTAGTCTCTGCTAACAACACATCCAAAGCACATGAAACAAAGTCTGACCATCCTAGTCTCTATGGAGTATTCTCACCGTACTTCTTCCAAGACAGATTTGTGTGTGCTTTTGGCAGGAGTTCCCGTATTCTTTACCAGCATAATAATTCAAATTCCTCTTCAGTCTTCCTGATCCAGCGTCCAACTTTCACATGCACATGAGGTGATGGAAAATATTATGTCTAAGACCAGGCGCACTTTAAAACTTCGAAGGAACCTTCTTGCTGTTTCAGCGCTTTCATATACTACTGCCTCTCTGATGATTTGCTCAGCATGCAGATTGAACCAGTGGGCTGTGAGGATACAGCCCTGGGGATACAACCTTGACCCGCACCTTGTCTGATTTTAAGTCATGAGTATCCCCTTGTTCTGTTCCCATTACTGGCTCATGATCTATGTACAAGTTCCCAATGGGCACAATGAAGTCTTCTGAAATTCCCATTTCCCCCCAGCTGCCCATAAATTGTTAGGCTCTGCACAGTCGAATGCCTTTGCATAGTCAGTAATACACACGTAAGCATCTTTCTGGTATTTTCTACTTTGAGCCAACAACGATATCCCTTGTTCCACATCTCTTTCTGAATCCAGCCTGAACCTCTGGCGGCTCCCCAGACAATGGACTGCTACAATCATTGTTGGATGACCTTCAGCAAGATTGTACTTATGTATGATATCAATGATATTCTATAATGTGAACTTTGTTTGGTCACCTTTCTTTGGAATGGGTGCAAATACGGAGGATCTCTTCCTTTCGGTTGGCCAAGTAGCTGTCTTCCAAATTTCTTGGCCTAGACCAGTGAGGGCTTTTATGGCCTCATTAGCTTGTTGAAGCATTTCATTCGATATGCTGTCAATTCCTGTATCCTTGTTTTTGGCTAATGCTTTCAGTGCAACTTTGACTTCTTCCTTCAGTTTCATTGGCTTTTGCTCATAGGCTACCTCCTGAAATGGTGGAGTGTTGACTAGTTCTTTTTTTTTTTTAAGTAACTGTATTCTATCTTCTTTTGTTGCTTCCTGCATCATTCAGAACTTTACCCATAGACTCTTTCAAAGTATTGCAAACGGAGGTTGGAATTGTTCATTGAATTCTTAGATTATTGATTCCCAATAATCCTGGCAAATCCTGCATTAGAGACACCCAGTGATTTTGTTGTTGTTGTTGTTGTTGTTGTTGTTTTTTAATATCGATGCCTTGCTGAATGTAGTAGATCATGTGCTGGACTGCTAACCACAAGGTCATCAGTTCAAAACCACCAGCCGCTTTGCAGGAGACAGATGGTGCTTTCCATATCTGTAAAGAGTTACCATCTCAGAAATCCACATCGGGTGGTTCTGCCCAGCTCTACCGCTTCACTGTGCATCAGAATTAGCTCCAGAGCAATGAATTTAGTGGAGTCTCATTCCCTAAGAGGTTCAGAATCACATGGTCTTGAAAGAGTCCAAGGAATCATTACTTTTAAATTGTCTCGTGGGGTTCAGCTATAACAGAGGATTGGTTCTAGATGGATGACTAGTCTACTCTCCCCATCCTTCCCGCCCCTCAGTGCCACTGAGTCATTCATACCAACCCTATATAGAAGGGGTGGGAAACCTTTTTTTCTTCCAACGCCTATTTGGATATGTATAACATAATTCATGGGGCACACAAATTTACCATATATGTGTGTGTGTATGTATGTATATGTACATACACTAAAAGTTAGCCTGCGTGTGTGGTCAAACATTTAAGTAACTTGTCCCTGTGAATGCTGGAGCTGCTTCTCTTTGATGAAACATGTGCTGTATCTTAGCTGGTATGGATGAGTTCTCAAGTCTCTTGAGAACTTGTTCTACAGTATTTCCAAGATGACATTTGTACGGGAGCAGAGAGCCTGCTCTGTGCCCTGGAGAGTGTCAGGTATGCATTCAGCAGCCCGAAGCCTAACTCACAGTGCTACCAGAGCTCCTTAGGGACTACACGGTGGAAGATATCAGGATCAAAGGCAGATAGATGTCTCATCCCAGAGGTAAGAAAAGTAGGATGTTGTCCTACCGTCATAAGGAGATCAATCCATGGTGACCTTGTAGCAAATGATGCCGATTAAACCCTGTTCACACCACCAAGGGGATGCCATCTGCCAGACACATCCCCTCATGTTTGGGGAACAACGACACGCTGGCTTCCTGGCATGGAGTTTGGTCTAGAAGCCAGGCATGTTATAATACAAAGGGAAGAAAGAGGTAAACTTTTCCAATCAGATCAGTGACTGGTCATCCTCTGCCCAAATCTCTAGGCCCAGCCTTCTCCTCATCAGCTTCGGCTTAACTTTCTGCTGTCTTTCAGGTGAGGGTGCAGACCCAGGGCCAGGTAGGACACAGACTTGGTTGTCAGAACTCTTAAGAGGCAATGAGCTGTGACTGCTGACAGATTTTGTCTTGAATCATTTGCTTCAACTTAATGCAATTTTTCATTCTTGTCTTCTTTCCAAGTTAGATGATAAATTCCGTGATAGGAAGGATTTGCTTGCTTACCACCATAGTTCCAATATCTAGCTCATTGTTTGGCCTATAGTAGAAAGCAAATGAGCAAACAGCAAAGCACCGTCCAGATTCTAGGGACCTTCCAGAACAGTGCAAAACTGCTTGCTCGATAGGCGGATTAAGGCTGTAAATCTGCGTAGGCGCAGACAGCCTCCTCTTGCTCCTGAGTAGCAGCAGGTGGATTTGAACCATAGCTCTTTGATTAGCAGGCCACTGCTTAACTCGCTGTGTTATCAGGACTCCTTGGTCAATAGTGAAGGTGCTGATTAACTATGTGCCATATGAATTCATTAAAAGCTTTTCCCATGATGTATTATTTAGAGTCAGCAATGTGTGAGCTCTCCCAAATTTACCCTGAGAGTAGGTCAAACAGACGTGGGCTCTGGAATGCAGCCTTCTTGGCCACTGCTTCCTCTAGTTCACCTTGATAGGTAGCTATCCAAGCTATCACAAAATGTGTACGATTGTTGAGTCTCAGTACTCATTAGCAAGAAGACAGAAATGTTAGGTTAGCAGCTTCATAGTAGGAACACACACGGCAATTACTTTTTTCAAAATACTTTGCCGAGAGGAAAGTAAAGGTACCTAGGTGACAGCTGTCGCCAAACTAACTAGAGAATCTAGCTGAACATCCCCCACCCCCACCCACCCCATGCACTCGCACCTCTACCACTTCTACAGTTGAGCACATCTGTGCCATGGTTGTATTAACTGGACTTCCTGGTAGGAAGATGGCTATTACCTTATCCCAGACAGCGCTGTGCTTCGAGATGGAGCTTGAAATATCTTTTGGATAATACGTACAATACTGTTCCTCTGGAATTTAATCATCCCAACATGGTAAACCAGATGACTATCTAACTCCATCAGTGATTGTGAAGGTGGTGAGGACTAGACATACTGGGAGTGGGAGCTGCCTGGGCAGCCTCTCACAACAGTTTGGTGTAAGTGTGCAGGACCATCAGTCACACTCATCATGGTGTAAGTGTGCAGGATCATTGCTAACACTCATCATGGTGTAAGTGTGCAGGGCCATTGCAACACTCATGGTGTAAATACAGGGCCATCATTCACACCCACCATGGAATAAGTGTGCAGCGCCATCGCTCACACTCATCATGGTGCAAGTGTGCAGGGCCATCGCTCACACTCATCATGGTTTAAGCGTGCAGGGCCATGATTCACACTCATTGTGCTGTTCAATAGTCACCACAAGCTGCTCCTCAAATGGAACTGGCACCCAGATGGAAAGGCACTGCTCCTTAAGCAAAGCAGTATGCCCCCTCCCTCCCATGCTCTGGAAACCACTGCTGAACTTGGTCTCTATACAGTTTCTGTTGTAGGTATTTCATGCAAAAGGTGTCCTGTTGCATGGACCCTTTTGAGTCTGGTTTGTTTATTTAG
Organism: Nesogale talazaci; assembly: GCA_004026705.1. NCBI lineage: Eukaryota > Metazoa > Chordata > Mammalia > Afrosoricida > Tenrecidae > Nesogale > Nesogale talazaci. The sequence continues at coordinate 109,860 of PVJH01001564.1, read as the reverse complement.
CAAGGATCTTGCTCTTCCTCGTCCTCTAGATGATTAAAGACAAACATTACATTGTGCCGAGTGTATTAATGGGTTGAAGTTATGTTTCGAAGGTAATTTGCAAATTGGAGTGACATTTTGATGTTACAAAGATTTTAAAGGATGTTCATATTAGACCATGATTGCTTTGCTGTAATAAAAAGAGTGAGCAGATAAATCGGATAAAGGTGAATACCTTAGCAAGTGGGAGAAGAATGGATAAAACAAACAAACAAATCTGCTTAAGATTTTCACATACAAAAGTTTTTCACACAACATTACCTTGCAGAACTATTAAAATAAGTATTGACTGGGTCTTGGAACCTGATGGAATTCTTCAGCTGAGCCCACTGCCCTCCTTTAGTGCCTTATCATCACCTTTGTTTGACTCAGAGGTGACGTCCAGGAACCAGTTTCTCAAGATTCCAGGTTTAAAAGGACATCGAAGGGCAAATGGCCTGGGTAGGTCTCCCCAACTCTCTGGACCCCGAAATCTGAATTCCTGGGGAATTTTTACATAGAACTGTATACATTTAACCCCTAAAGGCACTGTGCAATTCAGCCTTTCTGTACAGCCACAGAACCCCGAGGAGAAGTCTGCTCTGCCCTATAGGCTCACCCTGACTGCACAGACTCCATCTCCCTGGCCGTGTTTCCTGCTCGACTTCACGCTCTCCTTCCTGCTTTAGTGTTTAGAAGGAGTTTGGCCCTGGACTTGGCGCCATTCTCTCCTGTAATGATGCCAGGCCCAGGGTTCTCTGTCACAGGGAGCTCCATGCAGAGGCTTTGCCTGGTTTTAGTCGCATATCGGAATCCCTTCCGGAGCCTTGGGGGTTCTTGATGAAAAATTTGGTCTCTATAGAGCAACAAAAATTTTCACAGAACGCAAAAATAGTATTGTAATATATTTATTTTAATTTTAAAATGCCGTGGGATGTCGTTAAATTGTTAAAAAGTGGGACGTCTGGTTACTTTAATTTTAGGGTCATTCAGGCCGGCCGGTGTGTGAGGAGAGAGGAGACATTCTGAATCCGTCATAATGGGTCCTTCTCGCTTCTGGCACTAATGGTCAGCCAGCATCCCAGGCATTTGAGGCGGGACTGGTTTGCAGGTGGTCTGGAATGTTTTGCATTCTCTCCAAGGAACTTGAGAGTACTCATGGTTGGCCTCATTCTGAGCATCTCTTTAGGATCTTCTTCCTTCCTCCCTGTAGCTCTCGCTCAGAATTAGGCTGGAGGCGTGTGTTCTAGGGAGCTTGCGTGGTAAGCCATCTTGCATTTGCCCAAGCACCTTATGATGTTTCCCTTGTCTGTCAATCAGGAGCCTTGAGTTTGGCCCTGGCCTAACAGAACCCTGGTGGCCTAGGGGGTTCTGTCTTGGATGGCTAACCTTCGGGTTAGCGGTTCAAACCCACCAGTCTCTCCTCAGGGGAACAATGAGGCTGCAGGCTCCCCTAGAGATTAATAGCTTTGAAAATCCGAAGAACAGTCAACCCTGCCCTGTAGGGGCACTCTGAGTCAGAATGGACTTAATGGTAGTGCCCTCATAGGCAGTGTCTTAGTGTTCTCATCGCAAGCAGACGCTTCAACTGAGGGGCACATGCACTTCCACACATTCGGTCTCTGTTCTTGGTATGGTCCAGAATGGCTTTGTGTTAGTCCGGGAAGACTGGAGAAACAAATTCATAAGCACGCATATGTATATAAGGGAGAGGTTTCTACAAGAGGGATGGAACATTGAGAAAGCATCACAACTCAGTCCAGTCTAAGCCCACAAGTCTGATATTAGCCCATGTGTCCGACACCAGTCTACAAAGTTTTTTTCAGATTCACCAGGCACATGCAATGACACCACGGCAATCACAGGCCAGTGGATTCAGAGTCTTGTGTATCCAGTGGCAGTAGAAGCACCTCAGCGCTGGCAGGGGTCTCCTCGTGACTCCTCCAGTTTCCAGGGCTCAAGGTCTATCAGCATGCTGCCATGTGTCTTGTCATCTGCAATGTCTCCCAGAGTCAGCCTTGTGTCTTGTCAGTAGAGCATCTCCAAGGGACTGAGTAATAAGTCTCTCAGCGCCAAGGGAAAAAATATAGCCAGATTTCCCAGAATTCTCAGTAGAAAGCCTTGCCCATACAGAGGTTTCATTGGCTACCTCCAGATTGACAAGCTAGACTCCACCCCTATTCTCCCAATCCTGAAATTGACACCAGGTAGTAACTACCACAGGCTTCTTCCCAATAATCCCTTGACCGCTCTATCACCGCCCCCATCTTCTGTTGGAGATACTAGAATCTTGACTTCAGACTTGGTGTATTATGGTGTAGTTGCTCATTGTTTTCAGGCAGGCTGACTCCTTTCGAACACAGTAAGCTCCCTGAGGACAGCCAGACCCACTTCGCTGCCACCAAGCTGTGTTAGTCTGGGTAGACTAGAGAAACAAAATCATAGACTCGCATATGAATATAAAGGAAAGGTTTACATGCAAGAGAAATGGAACATTGAGAAAGCATCCCAACCTAGTCCAGTCCAAAGTCATAAGTCTGATATTAGCCCATATGTCCGATAACAGTCTATAAAGTCCTTCTGACTTACAAAGCACATGGGATGACACCAGGACAATCACAGCCAAGCACTGGTAGGAGTCTCCATGTGGTTCCTCCCAGCCCAGAGGTTTGGCAAGCCCATGTGACCTCTCCTACGGCTCCTCCATTCTCCAGGAATCAGGATCGATCAGCATGCTGTCATCTCGTCTTGCCAGTAGTTCGTCATCTCAGGATCTGAGTCAAGTGTCTCTTCACCAATTGGGAAATACCATGAGACTTCCCAGAATTCTCAGGAGAAAGCCATGCCCACACAGAGGCCTCATTGGCTATCTCCAGATTAACAGACTAGACTCCACCCCTAGACTCCCAAACATGAAATCGACATCAAGTTCATGACCGCCACACAAGCTAAGTCAGCGCTGCGTCCTCTGGGCCCTTGGATGCAGAGAAGCTTTGCGCTGCCAGGTTTCCAGAAGCAGAGGCCCAGGTCCTTCTCCTCTGGAGCAGCCGGGGCGGGGGGTGGGGGGTTCAAACCACCAGCTCCCAGCCCATGGGGGCTCCCGTACACAGTGGCACCCCATCTGCGGCCTGGCGCCACACCATCCCGGTGATCACTGAGGCTCAGACCACAGGAACCCATTGGCTTTTTCCCTGGTTTCTTTGGGGTAAAAGCTTAGTAGGTCTCTCCTTCTAGTGTAGGGCCCCTGGTGCTTTAGTGGGTTACACTAAATGGCAAGGATCTGAAACCACTAACCAAGCTTCAGGAGGAAGACGAGGCTTTCTGTTACCATAGAGACTGACGGTCCTGGGAACAAACACACAGGAGCAGTGCTCCTGGGTCTCCAGGGTCACTGTGAATGGCCAGCATCTCTGGTCCTGGTTTCTGACCCCGTCTGGAAAGTCTGCCTTCGGCATCATAGCTCTGTACAAGCCTCCACGACCCAAGCCGGGGGCGCCCACCAGGGAGGCACACTTGCTGCCATTGACCTGCCCATGCCGACGTCCCAAGTAAAACCAACCCCAAAGCACTGCCAGTGGGTCTGTTCCAACTCATCATGACCCTGCAAGGCACAGTCAGTGGGCCCAGAGCGTTTCCGAGACTGTCAATGTTTCTCCCAGAAGACGGCGGCCGCATCTGTCTCCGATTGGCCCGGGAGGATTCAAACTGTCAGCTCTTCATCATCAGCTGAGCACGGAACTGCTGCATCACCTGGCCTCCCCCAAGCCCAAGAGAGACAGTCAACTGTTTTTGGAAGTGACTCTTCAGAAAGCGCCTTTCTCTTTGCTGGTACCTCATGGGTCCGTTCCTTCAGTGTGATAGGACTGGGTGGGGTTCAGGCGTGAACGAGGTAGAGACCCCCCAGTCATAACTTAGCCCATTCCCCTCCGCGCTTCTATTGAAAATGAAGTCAAGAAATCCTCAACCAGGCAGGCCAGAAGGTCCCAGGAAGGTGGCAGCCAGAGCAGCCATCTCTTTGGACATTCTCCAGAAGCCTCCATCACCCAAGGTCAAGGACCAGCTGGGTGGTTGGGTAATTCTTCAGACTCCCAGTTCCTTCCTGAAATAGTTCCCTTCAGGGAAAGATAAGAAACCCTGTCTCTCCCTTCAAGATTGATCAAAGAAGCAGGGGGCGGGGAGGGGGGGGGATGTTCAGAAAAGTAAAAACAGTTGAGTGGCTGGAATTCATTTAGGAAGAGTTCTAAGAGGGGTGGTGTCTTGGGTCAGCAGAGACTAAAATCAAGCAGGGCAGAGAGAGAGAGGGGGCTCCGGGCTGTGTTTATGGAGTGGAGCTTGGCTTCCCCCTGGCCCATCTGTTCTCTTTCCATGGCGGATGGGAGGAAGTGGGAGGACAGCAGGGGCCTGAAACCTCTTCCCCTCCATAGAACAGTCTAATTGCTTCAAGATGATCTCTCCTCCATTAGGCTGTGCATTTAATTAAAGTTGTGTGTGTGTGTTTGTCTTAGGAACAACCAGACTAAATAAAATCACTGCTGGGACCATACGTTTTGAACAAATACCACCCAGGCGTGTGTGTGTGCACGCATATAGACCCAACAGACGTATGGACAATGTCTGCGCCACATGCCCTCCACATTTCAGGAGCTGGAGCTTTTCCGCTCTGAACACCAGCATGTGTGAAAGGGTCTTTAAATGGTGCAGTGGTGCTTACATGAAATCAAGGAGGCAGTCCCTGAACTCAGCAAATCAGGATAGGGGTTTCCCTGGTTGGTGGCTTCTCGAACTTTGGCTCTTCCTGGTTGTTCAGAAGAAGGGTAGGTGAGGGAGGGATCGGATACCAGTGACTCTGTCTTGGAAATCAAAGCACACCACCTCGTCACTCTTCCCTGGTTCTTCTGACATAGTTGCTGGCAGATGCCAAGTTAGACCCAGCTCAAGAGGACGCCACTCACAGTGTGACCTGATAACCATTGGGTTTTGTAGGGCTTTCATGGGCCAGTTGTTCAGAAGTGGATTGCCAGGCCTTTCTCCTTAGTCTCCTGGCTATCTCTCGAAAGCGTCTTCACTGCCACTGAGTTACTGCCGACTGTTGGTGACCCTCTAGGACAGTGGTTCCCAACCTGTGGGTGGTGACACTTTTGGTGGGTTCAACAACCCTTTCACAGGCGTCGCCCAATTCATAACAGTAGCCAAATTACACTTATGAATTAGCCTTGAAAATAATTTTATGGTTGGGGGGGAGGGAGTCACCACAACATGCGGCACTGAATTAAAGGGTGCCGGCATGAGGAAGATTGAGAACCCCTGCTCTCAGTCAGGGTAGAACGGTCCCTATGAGTTTTCCCAAACTGTAACTCTATATGGGACTAGACAGCCTCACCTGTCTCCTGGGGAGCAGCTGGTGGCTTTGCACTGCTGACCTTACAGTGAGCAGTCTAACATGTACCATTACACCACCAGGGCTCAACAACGTGTCCACTGTACATGTAACGAGATCTTGCCAGCCTAGCTTCAAAGGAACAGTTTAGCTTCCTAGCTCCCCAGACGGATCAGTTTGTTCTGGCAGTTTGGGGTGTGGTCATTGTTCTTTGCCAACCCCCCAAATTCATATGTACCCATTCTTTGGTGGTCCTCACTCTGAGTCCACAAACATATGAGGGGATTGAAATTACCAGGGGCACATGGGAGGAGGTCTTCAGAACATGTGTGAGCCAAGGAAAGAATGAGTCAGCCAGGGTGCAGCATAGCATCCATCCTTATTGTGTGAGTCCCGGTAGACTAGAGAAACAAAATTCATAAACACGCATATGCATATAAGGGAGAGGTTTATATACAAGAGCAATTGAACATTGAGAAAACATCCCAGCCCAGTCCAGTCTAAGGTCATAAGTCCGATATTAGCCCATAGGTCCGATACCAATCTATAAGACCTCTTCAGATTCACAAAGCACATGCAGTGACACCAGAGCAATCACAGACCAGTGGGTGCAGAGTCTTGTGTATCCAGTGGCGGTAGAAGCATCTCAACGCTGATGGGGGTCTCCTCTTGGCTCCTCCAGTTTCCAGGGCTCAGGGTCTATAAGCATGCTGCCCTGTGTCTTGTCAGAAGAGTATCTCCAAGGGACTGAGTAGTGAGTCTCTCACCGTTAAGGGGGAAATACAGCCGGATTTCCCAGAATTCTCAAGAGAAAGTTATGCCCACACAGAGGTTTCATTGGCTGTTTCCAGATTGACAGGCTAGACTCCACCACTACACTCTTAATCCAAACATTGACACCAAATTAGGTGACAGCCACACCAACACAGCCCACAACATTTCTCTAGTTCTTGAATGCTTCCTCCTCCCCACTATCATGACCCCAGTTCTACCTTATAAATCCAGCTAGACCACAGCATGCCCAATGGTACAGATAAGAGCTCTTGACACACTGAATCCAGGACAGATAAACCGCTCGGGAACATCAATGGCAGTAGAGATACCAGGAGGGTAGGGGGAAGGTTGGAGAAGGAGCAAAACGGGGACCGACGACAATGATCAACATGTAACCCCCAGGGGGACGAACACCAGTGCGTGAAGAGACAGTGGTGGTATGAGATATGAAAATAATTATAATTTATAATTGATCAGGAGTCCAGGTGGATGGGGCAGAGAGGGGAAAAAGGGGGAGCTGATACCAAGGGCTCAAACAGAAAAATATATACATTTTATAAATGATGATGGCAACAAATGTACAAATGTGCTTGATACAATTGATGTATGGGTTGTTGTAAGAGCACCCGATAAGATGATGTATTAAAATTTTTTTAGAGCTGAGCCCCGGTGACATAAGTGGTTGAGGGCAGGACTGCGTGTGGCCTGCGGGCTTGGCAGTTCAAACCCAGCGGCGGCTCTCAGGAGCAGCACTGGGTAGCCCCCACGACCACCAAAGGGCTGTGATGCCACCCCCCCAAATAAAAAAAATTTTAATCGTATGGTCAAATAAAACGGAGTGAAATTTTCCCACGAACTTTCTGAAGCTCCCTAGTAGATATTCAGACCTTGCAAAATGCACACATGTACCTGTCTCCTTTATCAGTCAGGATGCACTCGCAGAGTCTAGAATGTCCCAAAGTCGATGGTGGTAGGTACATACAGCATGGTCCATGGCTCCAAAAGGCTTGGTGCCCAGCAGAGAAGACGAGCCTGACAAGACAAACACGTCACACACAAAAATCAAACTCACTGCCCTCAAGTCTGTGCCGACTCACAGCAATTCTACAGGGCAGGGGGACAATGCCCCGTGAGTTTCCAAGATTGTAACTTTTTCTTGAATACTCGCAGTTTATTTAAAGGCTATGTAGGCCTGGGTGGACTCTGAGGTCGTCATGGGTTCTTAGTTTACATCTTGAAGCACAAATAAAAGGATTTTATTCACCTGAAAAAAAAAAAAGGCTATGTAGGAAATATCAGCTCATTTTACTTAGTGTGCCGCCTCCTGACATATTTCTTTAAATCATATTATTAGGGGCACTTATAGCAATGCATACATCGAATGTATCAAGCATATTTGTACATATGTTGCCATTATCATTTCCAAAACATTTTCTACCTGAGTCTTTGGTATAAATTCTTCTTTTTTCCCCTCCTACCCTCATGAATCCTTGATCAATCATATATTGCTATTATGAATTTGTCTATTATTTCCCTTCTCCCACACTTCTGTTATTTGTCCCCTTGGGGACAGAGGGGTGTTATATATCCCATCTTGTGATGGGTTCTCCCTTTCTCCCCCTTCCTCCCCCACCCCCAACCATCCCCCTCCTCTCATGATATTGCTACTCCCATTACTGTTCCTGAAGGGATTATCTGCCCTGAGTTTCATGTGTTGAGAGCTCTTATCTGAACCAATATGTGTTCTCCAGTCTAGCCAGATTTTTAAAGTAGAACTGGGTCATGGTTTGGGGGGGGTGGAGAAGAGCATTCAGGAACTAGAGGGATGATGCGTGTTTCATTTGTGCTGTACTGCACGCTAGTTGAATCGTTCCTTCCTTGGTAACCCTTCTTGTGAGGAAAGTCCAGCTGTCTTCAGACAGCCTTTGGGTCTCCACTCCAACCTCCCTCATTCACATCATTATAGCTGTTTGTTTGGAACCTATTGATACCTGATCCCCTGAGGAGCTGATACCAAGGCCTCAAATAGAAAGCAAATGTTTTCAGAATGATGAAGGCAGCACATGTACAAGTGTACTTTACACAGTGGATGGATGGATGGAGCCCCCAGTAAAATGATTAAAAAGAAAAAGAATGTTTGGAAATGGATTCTGGTAGCAATGGTACAATTCTGTTTGATGTGATTAAAGCATGGAATGACATGATATATTTAAGAAGTAGAAAGAAAAAGACGTTATCTCCTCGAAAATCCACAGGGACAGTACCCCCCTGCCTCTGAAGTGTGAACTGACTTGAGAGCAGTGGGTTTGGAGTGTGGAGAGACTGAGAGGACTCCATGGTAATGAAAATCTACGTGTGTAATGTGTCTTCGTTTGGGTTCAAGGACACCAGGGGCATCTCTCAAGCCCCGCGTGGCTCTTTTGAAATGTGCATGTGACTGTGAAGTAAAAATGAAAATGAAACTATCAGAGTTTTTTTTTTTAAGACTGTTACTCAGATAACGGTGACTTCATTTCCTTGTAAAAATTATCAAGAGGGACAGGATTGGCTGCCTAAAAAGTTCACCAAATCCCAGACTAGCCTCTAAGTCCAAAGTTTGGCTTAAACGCTGTCCCCAGCACTGGCCCAGTGAAGGAGCATGCCGGGACACAGGTCTCAAGCTCCAACCCCCACCCATGCCAGGCAGGGAGTGGCTGTGGGTGAAGCATATGGCAGGGTGGGGGTCCAGGGCACCCTGGGGAGTGTTTGTCCCTCGAAATCAGCGGCCACAGCCCAGTGGCCACATGCTCCAGGCTGCACCCTGCACCTACCTCGGCCAGACTTCCCAGTTTCCAGGAGAAGCCTGGAAGCCACCCAGGCTCCTTCCCAAGTTCTGAAAGTTGATGTCTCATTTTGGAAACATACAAAATCCTTGAGCAGCCTTGAAGCAAAACCTGGCTGGGCCTAGCTAGATGGGGAACTGAGTTTGCCAACCTGCTGGCCTCTGCCTAATCCCTCTCCACCGGTCACCGCTGGATTTTGTCACCTTGCCCTGTTCCCTCTGGACTGAGATTGCCAACCTGAAATACAGCTTTGGGATTTGGAAGGAAACAAAATGGAATGAAAACATTGGGGATCTGGGGTTATTTTTTTCTCTCTCTCTAGCATGTCTCATCAGAGTTTCATAGGCTGGAATGCTTGAGTGAAATGAAAAGTAATATTTACTATAGACAGGCACTTCCAGAAATCCATGGGAAAATTCCACTCACTTTGACTCCCGTGGCGCTTTAGCCCCCTCATGCCCTATCTGCATGGACTAGAGGTCAGGCTGAAGGGGCAAGTGTGACTGAGGGAAAGTGGTTCCGAAAGGCATTAAAAGGGACATCCTGTTCTCTTGCCCAAGCTGGAGGGATGGCAGGATTGAGCGAGCTGTGGAACCGGCTGCCGCAGTGGTGCACAGTGACAGGAACGGGGGTTCGGAAGTGGAGAACCGGATTGCTTTGGCGGCCAGTCCTCGGGGTTCTGTCCCCGTCAGTGTCAGTAAGGCTATTTTCTGAGCTGGGTGAGGACTTGGAGAAGCCAGAGCAGGTCCTGGCTGCTCGGAGTGGAACTTCCAGCAGCCCCCTTGTAAAGTGACCAGACATCCCGCTTTTGGCAGGACAGTCCCGATTTAAAACAATTTTTCCCACATCCTGCAGCATTTTTTAAAAGCCCTGATTTTGGAGAAATGCATGACAAGCTAGGGAATGGCATAAGAATGGGAAGGAAATATCCCCCCTATATCCTCCCCCTTCCCCCCACCCTCTGGTCAGTGGTGTCCTGCTTTACCAATGTTAAAATCCGATCACTTTACCTCAAGGGAGCGGCAGCAGCTCCCATAGCACAGCAGCCAGAGCAGGCAGGAGGTGGGCCAGCGCAGACCACCAGGCCCAGCCTGTTCTCCTAGAAACACTCTAGCTGCCGTCTCCATCTCTGCGGGCCTGCCTTCCACAATGCTGAGCCTTGCGCTGCGCTCCAGGCCCCGTTGACTGCTTCTCATGGAAGCGGCTGGTTTGTACCCACCCAGAGGCACTGCCAAAGAAGAAAAGCCAGGGGATCTGCTTGTGTAAAGATTGTAGCCCAGAAAACCATGGAGATCGGCTCTCCTCAGGGACCAGGGGCCCGCGGGGGGAGGGGGGGGCGGTGCCTGGAGACAGAGGTGGCGCTGTGGGGGTGTTGCTGTGGGAGTTTAATCGCCCAGGTGCTTAGCCTCTCGACCCCTGACCTTGCAGTTCACTGCAGTCACCCACTCTACCACCAGGACACCTGCCCTCATGGGGTTGGGGGGACAGTCCAGTTTTACTCAATTAGGAGGGGCAAGTTGGGGGGGCAGCCCAGTTTTACCCAATTAGGAGGGAATGAGTCCTTATCGAATGCGCTAACTACTGATGGTTCTGAGGCTGCAGGGGTTTCACGGGTCTGGGGCATTAACACGGGGTTCAGTCTTCCACTTTGTTCCAGTCAACCCCCCTGAAGTCCCTGCGGGAGCAAATGGTCAGTATAATGGGCGGCTCACCCAGAGGCTGGAGATTCCGTTCCACGCAGAGGTGCCTGGGAAGAAAATTCCATCTGGCCACTTGCTTCTGAAGAAGCAGCCATTGAGAACCCGTGGAGTATAGAACATGGATGAGGGCTGTGAGAGGAAAACTGACAGCCACTGATGGGGGAGGGGGGGGCTACTTCTCCAATTCTCTCTGGAGTAAAACTCACTGCCATGGATGGAGAAGCAATCCCAACACCTATTGATCCTCTAGGACAGAGTCGAACTGTCAGCAGGTTTCTCAGGCGGGTGGTTTTGAACTGCTGACCTGGAAGTTAGCAACCCAGCCCCGAGGAAAATGAGTCCTAGAATAGAAGTTCCAACAGGAGTTATCATAAATCACTGTAGGTGCCAAAGGGTAAGCATTTATCAGGCACGGCAGTGCGCAGATCTTTTATTCTGACATCCTGTGCTAAGGCTGGGGGCTCCTTCAAGACCGCTGTTCAGGAAGCGGACTGTTCCAAGAAGGAAAGCCAGAGTCAGCTTTGAATGGGGTGTGCTTCCCTAGTTCGTGTGCCCATCCTTCATCTCAGTTCTCTGCCCCCCTGTCCCAGGAGATCTCTGGCTCCAGAGAAACAGCCCTGCTAGACCTCGTGGCACCTTCAAGCCCTGGTGGTGCTGCTGGGTAAGCGCTGGATTGCTAACCACAAGGTTGGTGATTCAGACCCACCAGCTTCTCTGTGGGAGAAAAGTGAGACTCGGTTTCTGTAGAGATTTGCAACCTCGGGATCACATTGTGGGGTTGCTACGAGTCAGAATTGACCGCGTAACACTGGGTTGGGGATTTTTTCGGGGGGCAGAGTGTTAATGCAATTTTTAAGGAGTCCTGGTGGTGCCGTGGCTAAGCCTTCAGCTGTTCATCACATCAAGGTGGGTGGTTCGAAACCACCCTTTTCTGTGTGAAAGAGTGAGTTGACTTGCAGCTTCCATAAAGATTACAGCCCTGAAAGCCCTGTGAGCAGTCCTGACTGGTCGGGCCCTTCCAGGATGGCTCTGAATTGGATTCAACTCACCAACAAGAAGTCAATTCTGTTTTTACAGCCATTGTTCCCCACTCCCACCCTTTCAAAATGCCAGGATACCTTAGGATACCTCGCTGAAACATTTAGCAGAGACGAGGCAACCAGCTCCTCAGAATTTCTGCCCCAGCAGCTCCTGGAGGAGCAGGGCGGGCCAGGCTGGGCAGCTTGTGCAGGAGAGGCCATCCTTCTCTGTGGAGGGGAGGGATCCCTGTCCAGGGGGACCTGACTGTAGCAGAGGAGAATTTAGCTATTCCTCCCCCCCCACACACACACACACCTCAAGGCTTTTTATAATGAGAAGTGATTTGCCGTGCCCTCCTAACACCCCCCCCCCCACCTGATTAGAATCTGGAACAGGAATCCAGTCCTTTTAATCCTATTGTGGTGAGGCAGTCTTCAAGGACCCAGGCTCATTGAGCGCAGTGGCCTTGTTAGGGTGTAGGTGCGGCATCAAGCAAGCGCCTGCGTGGAGTGCTTGGGAGGCTGGGTGGGAACCTTCCCCTGGAGCCAGGAAGGGCTAGAGTGAGCACTAAGGGTCAGGTGGGTAGATGGGAGGTAGGTTTCTGCCCCACAGTGCGGCGCTGCCAAGTTGGGCCCCGAGTCATGGGCTGTGCTGTTAGTTGGGTCAGAGTAGAACTGGCCAAAGGACTGTCAAGGCTGTTAGGCCACCATCCAAGGAGCTCAAAGCCAACGACTTGTGACCATACTAACTCACGGACCAAGAACTAACCAAAAGGTTTCGCCATCGAGTCATGTCCAATGCCGGTACATCTTGACAGGAGCAGATAGTCTCTTGTATTCCCCTTGGAGTGGCTGGTAGCTTTGAACGGGTGACCTTCCAAAAGTTGCCTTGTCTGTTTCTGCCTTCCACCCACATGAGGGTGCTTCCTGGTCGTGAGTTTGTGGGGGAAAGGCTGTTCTCTTTTCATTCCATTTCTGTGAACTGGTCAAAGCTCCTCAAACCCGTGCTGCATCCTGGCCTCCCCGGACTCAGTTTCCTTTCACTGGCTCCTGTTTCTTCCATCCTGCTTCACTCTGACACTCAGCTGTCATCTGAAGCTACTAGAGCTATCAGTCGGCTAGTGATACATGGAGGAAAAAAATAAATCAAAGCCAGAAAAGGGAGACTCATCCAATCAGAAACCAGAGCGGTATCTGTGAGTCCCCTGCAGGAGAGAAGGGAGTTTCTAGGCCACGGTTCACAGGATGTTTCTTCTTCCTTTCAGTGTGGCAATTATTTTTTTAAAAAAACAATACCTTCCCCCAACCTCCATGTCATCAAGTCAATTCTGATTCATAGTGGCCTGGTATAAGGTTTCTGAGGCAGTTTATCTTTTTTTCAAAAACAAAAACAGTTTTATTGGCACATAAGCCACATACCATCCAATTAAAGAGTTCAGGCATATCAAGAAGAGTTGTACAATCATCACAACGATCAATTTTAGAACGTTTTCTTCTTTCTTGTATTCTTTGTTATTTGCTTCCCAATTTCCCCCCAGCCTCCTCTGCCATACCCCCATAGAATCATTAATCCAGTTACTGTTCCCATAGGTTTACTTATTCTGGATTTCACAGAAAAACATAACCCACCCTACCTCCAAAATTAAAAATAACAATAACAGAGGAAAACCTCAGTTGAAAAGAGGGCAAAAGGCATTAAAAATTTAAACAAAAATAAACAAAATTTTTAAAAACTTAAATTTTAAATGAGTCAAAAGGGAGATCAAATGATAAGGTGTTAAATTGTAGCCAGCTGTATCTGCAACAGTCCACTTTCCAACGCATTCTCCATGATAGAATTCACAGCCCTGGTCTATGGTCAAAGAGGGTTCACCAGAGGCTGAATCAAATCCACATGTACCTTCCCTCCATTCCTTTTTTTTTTTTTCCAACTTTTAAAGGAGGAAAAAGTAAAATCATTTGATAAGATATTGCATTTTAACCCAACTGTATCTTCCATGATGGACTTTGCAGTGCTCTGATAACAAGACTCTTCTCACCCCTCCACTCCAGAGGCTTGCGGAAATTGATGCGTGGACCTTGCAAATAGACTTTGGGCTTTCGCTATTGTCCATAGAGGTTGTAAATCTTTATAGGAGCAGATTTTGGTAACAGAACATTAGCATTTCAACTGCCTTATACATACAGTCCAGCAGCATTACATATGTCCATTATGAACATGCTTGCATTCTACCCACATGATTCCTGATTGCTCGCATCGACTTTTGAATAGTAACATGCCTGCGTCCTCTTTGGGCTTAAGAGCCTTGGAAGCTCTCCCAGCCTCATCCGAACGTTTACGGAGGGAAAGTTTGCACAACCCTCAGAGTGGTTTCGTTGGGAGGGAAGTGGCCGTTGCAGACTCCGGTTGTCCTGGTGCTGAGGTTTCGTTCCCATCAGTGTCAGGGTGCTGGCAGCACCTCCCCTGCCTCCGTGAGAAGCCTGTTTACTTTCGGCCTGGTGCTTCCATTTGTTTTACTTTAAGCTTTGCTTTTTAAAAAAGAACAGCGTGCTGTAATACACGGGTATAGCATTTCACAATTTGCAGCATGATCTCACAGTGCCCCTTCACAGCAGGATGGGGAAGGATGAGTTGTGGAAGCAAGAAGCCCAGGTTAGAAACCAGCTTCCACTGCTTACTAGTTTGGGCAAACTGGGTGAGTTACTCAACCTCTTTGTGCCTGAGTTTCCTCCTCTGGAAAATATGGATGATAATAGTACCTCACCACGCAGGACTGGTGTAACAACGGGGAAACGTGTTAACCGCTTGCCCTTGAGTTGATCCCAACTCATCCCTAGCGTTTCCGAGGCTGTACCTCTTGGCCAGAGCAGATAGTCTCATCTTTTCTGCTTCAGAGCGGCTGGTGGGTTTGAACAGCTAACCTTGCCACTAGACTTCACCTTTTTGATTCCGACTCCTGCCATCAATTTGATTTCCCCTCACAGTGACCTTGGAGAAGAGAGAGCGTGAGTTTCCAAGACTGCGACTGTACGAGAGTGGAAAGCCTCCTCTTTCTCCCCAGCCAGCTGTAGGTGGCTTTCTAGCCGCCTACCCGATGGCAATGGGTTTTGCTTTTTTTTTTTTTTTTTACTTTGGGCTCGCAGTCCCACAGGAAACCACTGCCTGACCAGGGCTGCTAAATTAGTTCTGGTATATTGTGTTTCCATAGACAGTTTATGGGTCCGCGGTGGCGCTGCAAAAGGAGTTCTTGTTGTACAGTGGCCGAATTGGTGAGCTGTTACCTGAAAGGTAGACCGTTCAAGCCCACCAAACGCTCCGCAGGAGAAAGAGATGGGAAGTTTCCAGGAAGATTGACCGCCCTGGCAATCCTTTGGGGGTTCTACGCTTCCCCATAGGACCACTGGGATGTGGAACTAGGGGGCTGAGCGGGCGGTTTGCACTCAGCAAGCCACATAAAGGCTTGTGGTTTGGTTTCGGCGGCACCACGGAAGAGAGGCCTGGCATCTGCTTTCATAGAAATGATAGCTCGGCAAACCCTCTGCTGCGGTTCGACTTTTTCAGATCTGGGGTTACCACGAATGACGCGTTGGTGGGAAGGCGGAGGGGGGGGGGTAGGTTGGAGCCGGGGTCAGTTGACTTTGAAGCGAAGTGCCCAGCTGCACTGACCGCCTCTACTAGCCCTCCTCACCCGCTGCCTCTAGCCCTCCACCCAGCTAGAGAATGCTGGAGACCGAGATTGACTCTCCAGTCGGGCAGAGAAATCCCAGTCGGAATACAGCGCGTAGGATCTGCCCTCCGCAGACCGGAAGCCTTAGAAATCCCCCAAATGGCTACAGCAAGGTTATGTCGAATATCAATACGCGCAGAGCAGGGACCAAAGTAGTCCTTGTAAATATTCCATTTGTGTCCTTGAGTGAATATATCTGTTGAGGGGCTGCAGCTGAACTCTATAAGCAGCGCAAACATCCCCTACTGTTGAACCATGATGATCCCTTTGGTTGTGGATTAAATCCCCCTACCCCCCACAAATGATTTTTACAGGTTTCCAGAATTATGTTTTCAAATTGAGACAAACTCATTAACATCCAGTTGATTATAACTCATATCGACCTGATAGGACATGGTAGAACTGTAAATCGTTCCGGAAGAAGACTGCCTCGTCTTGGTCTCCTGCCAAGTGGCTGGTGAGTTTGAACTGCACACTCTGTGGTTAGCAGCCCGATGCTTAACCACTTTGCCACCTGGGCTCTGTATGTTGCCAATGGCCCTGTGAAACAAAGGGTACCTTGTGTGCATGTGAGTCAGCAGGAGAGCTTGTTGAGCCAGTGGAGTTGGACTGGGGGATTGAATTTCTAACACTTTCCCAGGAGACACCTGTGTGGCTGGTGCCTGGACCACACTTGGAGTAGTCAAGACTTGGGCTATCAGAGTGCTGTCTTTTCCCTTCCCCAGAATCTGGGGAGACATCTGTCTACTCCGGGACAGTGGCAAGTGGTACAAGATTCCCATCCTTGATGCTGTTGATGTTTTGAACTGGTCTAGGGGACTGGATGAAAGGTTTCCCCTCCCACCAGCCACCACATTGTCTATTGTCCTTTACTCTTGGGGCAAGATGTCTAACAGTTGCCCTCGCCTTGACCCACTAGATGCCAGCAGTTTCCCTTCCAAACCCACTGCCACAGCGTCAATTCTGACTCAGCAAGCCTTTAAAGCAGGGGTTCTCAACCTGTGGGCCACGACCCCTTTGGAGGGCTAACAACCTTTTCATAGGGGTCACCTAAGACGACCAGAAAACACATTTCTGATGGTCTTAGGAACTTGACACGGCTCCTCTATCTGGCTCCAGGTGAATCTGCCCACATACAGATACACCCACATATAAGTACCCAACGTGAAGACTGTTACCCATGCCACACCATACTTCAAGACAAAATTTCTTTGATTCATCATTGAAAGTAAACATCTCACAATATAGAATTACATACTGTTTTTCTGATTAAACACTATGCTTTAATGATGTTCAGTTTGTAACAATGAAAATTCATCTTGTGTATCAGATATGTACATGATAATTCATAGCAGTAGCAAAACTACAGTTATGAAGTAGCAATGAAAATAATCTTATGGTTGGGGGCTCACCACAACATGAGGTACTGTATTCAGAGGTGGTGGCATTAGGAAGGTTGAGAACCCATGCTCTAAAGGGTTCCCAAGACTGTCGCTCTTGGGAACTACAAGCCTGTCCCATGTATCGCCCACAGTATGTACCTATTGGTTAACAGTTTGGTTCTGGTCTAACGCATGCTAGCCTGTCATTGCTGAACGTCTAGACATTCCTTTTTATTAAAAGAAGACACAAAGCCATGGATTGTATGTTTCCATTTATATGAAATGTCCAGATTTGGCAAATCTGTGGAGACAGAAAGATTAGTGGTTTCCAGAGCTGAGGGACAGGGTAATGGGGGGCGGGGTGGCCACTGCTAATGGGTTTGCGGTTGCTCTCAGGGAGTGGTGCAATGTTCTGGAAACTGCATGGTGGTGTTGGTTGCACAATTTTGTAAAAGTTCTCAAAGCTGATGAATTGTACATTTTGAAAGGGTGAACGATAAGGTATGTGAGTTATGTCTCCATAAGAAAACATTTCAGTGTGTTCAGGTTGCTGCTTCCGTCACTGGAGCATGTGTTTTAATAGATTCGTGTTTCAAAGTCAACCACTTGTTTTTAAATGCTTTATCACAGGATTCTCAGTTAACGCTTGATATTTTGATCGGATCGTTCTTGGGGGAGAGGGAGGAGGTAGGTACCTTGTAAGATGCTTAGCAGCATCCAAGACTTTGAACCCACTGTGTGCAAGCAGTTAACGATGAAAAACAGTGCCAAGGGAGCCTAGTGGCGTAATGAGTCAGAATTGATGTGATGGTGCCACCTGTTCCCTGGAAAACAAAATCATCCCCTTCTCCCACACCTGCTATCAATCTGTGGTTTATCTTTACTCTTCCTCCCAAAAGGCAAGCTCCACCAGGGCAGAAACTTAATTTTATTCTTCGTGCTTAGAACAGTGGTCAGCATGTAGATACACTTGTACTGTAACAGAGCAAATGAATATATTTAGCCAGGGCAATAGCAGTGCTCATAAACATCTCCAACTATAGAAATATCAAAACTTTCTCATGGCACAGAGTGAACGTTGTCAGTTACTCCCTCCACTTAAGGAGCTGGCACACCCGCCAGTCTGCAACGTGCTTTATCTGGGGGTGGGTCCAGCTGCTCAGGACTGTCTCTGCTGTGTAGGAGCCATGGGCTCCCCTGGGGTGGGGGTGCACCAATTGTTCCCCAACCCTTCCAGAACCCCACAGATGCCTGGCCACTCTCCAGAAGGGTAACCCCGAACCCACTGGTTCCCCAGACTGATGGCCTGGAGGATACCTGCACTTATCAGTCACTGCCTAAGAAAAGAAATCCACTCACTGCCATATGCCTGTCCAGGTCCTTTCACTGACCAGTGTTTTTCCACCTGACACAGCCGAACTTTCCACTGGAGTATCCAATTAAAACCTGGCTCTGCTTTGGGTTCACATCCAGAGGCTAAAAGTGAATGACTTGCTCTTGCCAGATCCTGCCTTGGAGATTTTCACCCCAGTGAATGATGCCAGAACGTTAGCCACGCAAGCATGAGCTTTCCACCGAGCGGGTCTTGGAGGATCCTTTATGGCCGGAAACTGTGACTTTGTTCCCAAGCGTCCAATCCCTGGGAATGCCTGTCGCTGTTAGTTCCCCCCCACCTCCTCTTCCCTCCTTCTCTTTTCAGGTAGTGGTGCAGGAATGGAATTCGTGCGTAACTCCTATTAACCTATCTTTTCTGAACATTAAGATGATTCGTTTTCCTAAGTAAACGGCACATCTGAGCCTCTGCTTTGCCTCGTTGTGGCTAGACTGTATGTTGTTAAGAGGCTGGTTGGATCCGACTCAATGACTCTGTGCACAACAGAAGGAAACACAACCCAATCCTGCGTCACCCCCGCAGCTTCAATGGCTGAGCCCAGGGTTGCAACCACTGTGCCTGTCCGT
This sequence comes from Nesogale talazaci, assembly GCA_004026705.1. Taxonomy (NCBI): domain Eukaryota; kingdom Metazoa; phylum Chordata; class Mammalia; order Afrosoricida; family Tenrecidae; genus Nesogale; species Nesogale talazaci. The sequence goes on along the minus strand of PVJH01001564.1, from coordinate 91,081 downwards.
GCATCTGGCCGAGGGTCTTCCTCTTATTTTTGCTGCTCTGGTACTTTACCAAACATAATGTCCTTTTCCAGGAACTGCTCTCCCTTGATATGTCCGAAGTATGAGACAGAGTCATGCCATCCTATACTTCTTTCAAGACAGATAGATGCGGGTGTTCTTTTGGCAGCCCATGTTACTGTCCGTATTCTCTGCCATCATTCAAATGCACCAGTTCTTTCTCTGTCTTCCTTATTTGTTGGGCTTGGGTCAGGCAAGAGGATATAATCCAAACACACATCTTAATCAGATTTTCAACCATGCAATAGTCCCTTGTTCTGTTTGAGCAAGTACCTCTTGGCCCAGGTATAAGTTCTGCATAGGCACAACACAGTGTTCTGGAATTCCCAGCTTCTCAATGTTATCCATAGCCAGTTATAATCCACTCATTGCAGAACCTTTGCATAATCAATAAAACACAGATAAACATCTTTCCGGTACCCTCCGCTTTCAATCAAGATCTACCTGACATCGGCAGTGATGTCCTTGTTCCATGTTCTCTTCTGAATCTGGCCTGAATCTCTGGCAGCTAGCTCCCTGTTGATATTCTGCTGCAAGATCGTGGTTGAGTGATCTTCAGCAAAGTTCTACTTGCTTGTGCTGTTAATGGTATCACTTTATAATTTCCACATTCTATTGGGTCACCTTTCTTTAGATTGGGTATAAATACGAATCTCTTTCAGTCAGTTGGGTAGGTAGCTATCGTCCACACTTTTTGACACAGATTAGTGAGTGCTTCCAGTGCTCCATCAGCTTGTTGAAACATGTTAACTGGTATTCCATCAATTTCTGGAGACTTTTTTTTTTTTACTAATGCTTAGTCATCTTCCTTTGGTATCATTGGCTCTTAATCATATGCTTCCTCTTGAAATGGTTGTGTGTGGATGCATTCTTTTTTGTACAGTGGCTCTGAATTCCTACCACCTTCTTTTGATGCTTCTAGCATCATTCAATATTTTCCACATGGACTACTTAAATATTGCAACTTGAGGCTTGCATGCTTTCTTGAGTTCTTTCCATTTAAAATTTGCTGAGCATGCACTTGAGCTCTCTAACAGTAGTTATTTACATTCGAATATTTGACTTTGTCTTCTTGAGTGATGCTCTGAAGTTTTCTACTCAGCTCTTTTAGTGCTCGCCCCCCAGCCCCCCACCCCCCGCTTTATCTACTCTATGATCGAGAGCAAGTTTCAGAGTCTCTTCTGGCACCTACTTTGATCTTTATTTTCTTGTCTTTTAATGATCTCTTGCTCTCCTCACTTAGAGGTTGCGATGTCATCTTACAGCTCATCAGTTCTTCTGTAATTAGTCTTCAATCTGTCAAATTTGTTGTTGAGATGTTTGTGAAATTCAGGGGGGATTATATGCGAGGTAAGATTTTTTCTTTTGTAGATGTTCTTCATCTTGAACATACATATGAGCAATTGATGGTGTGTTAGTCCAGGTAGACTAGAGAAACAAATTCATAGACACGTGTATATAAGAAAGAATTTTATATACAAGAGATATTGAATATTGAGAAAACTATTTACCTCCTTAGCTCTGCCAAATGAAATCATCAAGCTGTGAGTGACCTGATTGACAGGCTAACCTCCACCCCTTCACTCTTAAGTCTCAAACTGACAACAAATTATGTAACACCGACAGATGGTCTATTCCACAGTCAACCCTTTGCCTTGTTTTGTCTGCTGATACTGAGCTTCTCCATGGTCTCCATGACTACAGATGTAGTCAATTTGATTTTTGTATATTCCCTCTGGAGAATTTCACATGTAAAATTTTTGTTTATATTGTTGATGAAAGTATTTAAGAAGATGACATCATTGGCCTTGTAAAATTCTACATGTGGTACCCAGCTTCATTTATCACCCAGACCATATTTTCCAACTACATCCTTCCTCTTTGTTTACAACTTTGCATTCCAATGGCCAGTTATTATCAATGCATCTCAATTGCTTTCTTGATCAATATCAGGTTGAAACAAGGAGTAGGAGTTTTCAAATCCTTCATCATTAGCTTTAGAGGTTGCTGCATAAATAGTTGTATTGACTAGTTTTGGTATGAGGATAGATATTATCCTATCACATATCACATTGTACTTTGAGACAAATTTGAAATATCTTTTTTTATAATGAGTGTGCCATTGAATTTTTCAATTCCTCTTGAATTTGTCAATCTTGGCACATTCATATTGTCAATCATATTGTCTGGCTTAAAATGGCCAGTGCTAGCCCATACGACCTCACTACAGCCGAAGATATCAATATTTATGTATTCCATTTCAGTGTGGGTGACATAAAATTTCCTAGATTCATACTTTTTACATTGCTAGTTCTATCAGGTCATGAAAATCCTAGGAGCTTGTCTTCTGGCACGCACTCTATCTGTGTTAGTCCGAGTGGACTCAAGAAACAAATTCACTGACACGCATATGAATATAAGGGAAAAGTGTATAGACAAGAGGAAAGGGACATTGAGAAAGCATCCCAGTCCAGTCCAGTCCAGTCCAAGGTCATAAATCCAACATTAACCCATATGTCTGATACCAGTCTATAAATTCTCCTTCTGACTCACAAAGCACATGCAGGGGTCTCCCCATGGCTCCTTGCTTCCAGAGCTCAAGGTCCATCAACAGCATCCAGTGGCAGTAGTAGCAACTCAGCACTGGCAGGGGTCTCCACGTGACTTCTCCAGCTTCAGAGGTCTGGTTCCATCAGGGTAAGGCCGTGTGGCTCCTCCTCTGGCTCCTCCAGTTCCTTGGATGTTGCCACCTTGTCTTGTCAGTAGTTCATCATCTCAGAGACTAACTCCCAGCAACTGGGAAAAATGGTCTTTCATATCGCTAAACTTGCCAGAATTCTCAGGAGAAAGCCATATCCACACAAAGGCCTCATTGGCTACTCAAGGGCTATCTCCAGATTAACAGGCTAGACTCCACCCCTACATCTCAATCATGAAATTGACATAGGTACATGACTGCCACACTATCTGACAGTGTTCTCCTGGTGTCCCTGGTGTGCTCTATATTTGACAGTGTTCTGTGCTACTCATCAGGTTTTCCAAGGATAATTCCTCAGGAGTGGATAGCCTGTCCTTTGTTGTCTGTTCTTAGTCTTATCAGAATGACTAGTATGTACCAACGCAACTTGATGTCTGATAGTTGTTCTCTCTTATTTTATCTCTTTCTAAATCTAACCAGCAGAGCATCTTCTTTTACTTCAAATTTATTACCACAGAACCTTTGTTATTTTAGTGAATACATCCTTGGAATTTAGGACAGCCAACTATAGACTACAATTGTCACGTGGTCTTAAGGTGACTCTTACTTACATATCAGCCATACTGGTAACATTTAAAGAGCCTATTAGGGTGTGTATGTCTTAGAATGAAGGAAAACCTCAGTGGGGAGTGGAGTGAGAGTAGGATTTAGGAACTGAAGACATATTTTATTTTCTGGGTAATCTTAATTGTGTTTTGGAGGATTCCTGGCGGCAGTGTGGATGACACATTGGGCTGCTTTAGCTGCAAGGATAGCAGGCCCTCTCTTGGAGAGAGAAGAAGCTTTCTACTCCCATAAAGAGTTAAAGTCTCAGAAAGACCCACAAGCAGGTTTTCCCTGTCCTATAAGGTTGCTCAGAACTAACTCCGTGGCAGTGAGCTTGTTTATGTTTCATTGGACATTTGAGTTGAGTATGTGCTTTTGTTATGTTTCTTGTGTGTTTTAAATTTGAGGTTATAGTTATTGTTTCTGTCGGCACTCATATTATGTGCTGCTTTCATTATGTTAAATATTTGCAAATACAAATCATAAGAGCTCTAACAAACAATCAGAAGATATGTTTTGCATGGGGGTATTGTTTATTCTCCCAAACCAAATTGCACTTAAGGCCGCTGTTTTCTTATCCTTAGAGAGTGCTATTTTTAATAATGCTTTGTTTTATGAAACACTTTTAGATTTCCAGTGAAATTATACAGCATCTGCAAAGAGACTCCATATATCTCCCCCTCCATGCACCCACCTGAGATCTCTGTGGTGCTTTTGGTGCAATTGAAGAAGCAATGCTGGCACATGATGATGATTATGATGATGATGATGATGATGATGAAGATTAAAGACAAACCTTGTCTCACATATTTTTGACAAACTATCAGGAGAAACCAATCCCTGGAAAAGGCCATTATGTTTGGTAAAGTGGAGGGTCAGCGGAAAAGTGGAAGGGCCTCAATGACATGGACTAACGCAATGGCTACATCAATGGGCTCCAATGTGAGAGCGGTCGTGAGGATGGGGCCGGACCGAGCAGTGCTACCTGCTGTGGTATATAGGGTCACTCTATATACGTTGGAACCACCTGGACAGCGCCTCACAACAACTACGACAGAGTTTACGGAGAGGAACCCTGGTCGCAGTGGTTAAGTGCTGGGCTGCGAGCTGAAAGATTAGTAGTTTGAATTCAGCTTCTCCCTGGGAGAGTGATATGATGGTCTGCCTCAGTAAAGATTAATGCCTTGAAACCCCAGGGACAGTTTTACACTACACTAGAAGGTTGTTATCCGTTGAAGTTGACTGTCTAAGCTACTGGCCATCAAGTTCATTCTCATTCAAGGCAACCCAAGAGGACAGCAAAGGACTACCCATGTGGGTTTCTGAGACCATAAATCTTCACAAGGGCAGAAAAACTCATTGTTCTGCTGAGGAACAGCTGGAAGTTTCCGTCTGCTGACCTAGCAGTTAGCAGCCTAATGCGTGAACCACTGTTACCAGATTTGTTAGTCCAGGTAGACTAGAGAAACAAATTCATTAACACGCATACAGATAGAGGGGAAAGGTTTATATACAAGAGGAATGAAACATTGAGAAAGCATCCCAACCTAGTTAAGTCCAAGTGCATAAGTCCGATATTCGCCATATGTCTGATACAAATCCATTAGTCCTCTTCAGACTCACAAAGCATATGCAATGATGCCAGGACAATCACAGGCCAGTGAGTGCAGTCTCGTGTATCCAAGTGGTGGTAGAAGCATTTCAGTGCTGGCAGGAGTCTCCACGTTGCTTCTCCCGCCCCAGAGGTCTGGTTCCATCAGGGTAAGCCCATGTGGCTTCTTCAGTTCCTCCAGGACTCAGGGTCTATCAGCATACTGCCATCTTGTCTTGTCAGTAGTGCAATTCCAAGAAACTGAGTCAGAGATTGAATCGTGAGTTTCTCATCTGCAAGAGGAAATACCAGAATAATTCCCCAAATTCTCAGGAGAAAGCCATGCCCACACAGAGGTCTCATCGGCTATCTCCAGACTGACAGGCTAGACTCTACCCCTACACGCTTAATCAAATTGGCACCAGAGTACATGACTGCCACACCAGAGACCCTCCAGAATTGGCAGTGTGCAGGAATGTACACGACAGGATTGTTTGGTGCAGTCAGCTCCACCCCATCGCGATTCTGCACACAAGAGGACAAAACACTGTACAGTCCTGCACCATCTTCATAATTGTTCCTATGCCTAAGCCCATTGATGCAGCGACTATATCAGTCCATCTTGTCAAAGGCCTTCCTCTTTTTCACTGACGCTCCTCTTTACCAAACTTCATGTCCTTTACCAGGGACTGGTCTCTCCTCAAAATATGTGCAAAGAATGCTAGAAAGACTCTTACCACCCTGGCCTCTAAGTAGCACCCTGGCCTTACTTTTTCTACAGTTTGCCCTTTTAGCAGATATGATACTTTCAATATTCCTCTAAAGGACCACAAATTAAATGCACCAATTCTCCTATGTTCTTCCACATTCAGTGTCTAACTTTCACATGCACGGGATGCAATGCTTGGGTCAGGCGTGCCTTATTCCTCAAAGTAGCATCTTTTTCTCCTCAGTAATCTAAAGTCGTCTTGTTCCGCAGACTTCTCTAATACAACAGGTCCTTTGGACCACTTGGCTGCTGTTTCCATGAGCATTGATTGTGGATCCAAGAACGAGAACCTTCTCCCTTGATTCTGATGTTGCCTATTGGTCCAATTGTGAGGATTGGGGTCCTCTTCACATTGACTTATAATCCAAACCGAGGGCTGCCATCCATGATCTTCTTCAACAAGTGCTTCAAGTCCTCCTCTCTTTCAGCAAGCAAGGTGGTGTCATCTGCATACCACGGGTTGTTAATAAGCCTTCCTCCAATCCTGGTGCCAAACTCTTCTTCATATACTCCGGCTTCTTTGGTGATTTGCCCAGCATGTAGATGGCACAAGTGTAGTGAGTGAATAAAACCCTGCTGCACACCTTACCCAATTGTAAACCATATTCCCTTGTTGTGTCCACACAACTGCCTCTTGATCCATGTACAAGCACCGAAATAACACAATGAAGTGTTTTTGACTTTCCATGCTCCTCAAGGTTATCCACAGTTTATTATGGTCCACACAGTCGAATACCTCTGCAAGTTTACATATTTCCAGTACTCTGCTTTGAGCCAAGATCCCTGTGACATCATTCATGATATTCCTTATTCCAAGTCCTCTTCTGCCTCCAGCCTGAACTGCTGGCAGTTCCCGGTAGCTCACGTCAGAGTGTGCATTTGATGTGATATGGCTTTACAGGCTTTGATAAACCGTGTCTGTGCCCTCCGTGACAATAGCATCGTGAACCAGCCTGTATAACTGGCCTGAGCTCCACCTAGTCATGCCTTTCTTAGCCTCCTGACAACCATGGAGCATCTCACCGTCTATAGTCCTGCTTCTTCCAGAGTGTCAGCTAGTTAGGATCACATGACTGGTGGCTGTTTTGGACTACATTCTTTCACCTGCCAGTACATTGAAGATATTGCCATGGCCTCGTGGCTTGATGGCTCATTTCTTTTTGTGACTGAATAATTAGACTCCATTGTCTGGGTGTCCCATGGTTTCCGTGTTCACCTATTGATGGACATCTTGGCTTGCTTCCAGTGTTTGCTGACTCTCACTAAAGCTGTTACACCCGTCTGGGTGCACGTTTTCATGTGGACATAACAGTCTCACTTATTTGGGTAGATACCAAGGAGGGAAAGAGCGTGTTGGATCAGATGGCGACCCTGTGTTAAGCTTTGTAAGATACTGAGAGACTGCCCTTTAAGAGAGATGTATTTCTTCAGAAGCAACAAAGCTCATATGGAAGAAGCACACCAGCCTGTGTGACCATGAGGTGTCGAAGTGATCAGGCATCAAGTAACTAAAAATTATATCATGACAAATGAGGGAGTGTACAGATTGGGGTCAAAGCTCATCTGTAGGTAATGGGACATCCCCTTACGGAAGGGTTATGAGGAGGAGACAAGCCAGTCAGGGTGCAATGTAGCAATGATGAAACATACAAGTTTCCTCTAGTTCTTAAATGCTTTCCTCCCCCCTCCCCCCATCATGATCCCAGTTCTTCCTTACAAATCAGGCTAAACCAGAGGATGTACACTGGTCCAGTTAGGAACCAGAAATATAGGGAATTCAGGACAAGTGGTGAGAGTGGCGATACTGGGAGGGTGGAGGGAAGGTGGAATAGAAAGGGGTAACCAATTATAAGGATCTGCAAATAACCTCCTCCCTGGGGTATAGATAACAGGGAAGTAGGTGAAGGAAGACATCAGACAGTGTAAATATGACATCATAATAATTTATAAATCATCAAGGATTCATGAGGGAGATGGGGAGCGGGGAGGGGGGAATGAGGAGCTGATAGATACCAAGGGCTTAAACAGAAAGAAACTATTTTGAGAATGATGAGGGCAACAAATGTACAAATGTGCTTGACATACAATGGATGGATGGATAGATTGTGATGAGTCCCCAATAAAATGATTTTAAAAAAAGAGGTGTATTCTTTAAAGTTTAGAAACCAGTCCCTTGTTTGACTAAAGACAATCATGAGTGCTTTTGAAGTCTTTTCTCATAGTCTACAAGGCGTTTTCATGGTGGCGTGGTTATACATTGGGAGGCCATCATTAAGATCGACAGTTCGAAACCACCGGTGGCTCGGTGGCAGAAAGATGGGGCTTTCTACTCCCATAAAGAGTTACCATTTTGGAAACCCCTAAGGACAGTTGTACCCTGTCCTATGAGATCACATTGAGCTAGTGTTGACTCAATGGCCATGACTTGAGTCCGTCCTGTATCCTTAATTTGTACAGTTAAATTTGCCTAGCCTGTAGTAATGTGTCCTTATCAAACATCTTCTGATGAAACCACTCACAGAGGCAGCATTCAATCCAGCACGAATCAACATTCCTTCCAGTGGGACAACTATAGATGTCCCACGGGCAAGGGGGATCGGGGACGCATGGGGCTCCTGCTGCATGCAACGACTGTTCGGCTATAACACAGAAAATGGACGTGGGGTTGATACTGTCTGTGAACTTAAGATCATTCTTTGAATGAGACATGGTTCTGTTTGTTGAGTCTCCTATTTAAAAATTATAGCTTTGGGCTAAGGCAGTGTTGTGATGCTCTTGTTAGGGGCTGTGGAGTCCATTCTGGTTTATCCCTCTGTACCACCAATGGGACTCTGCCCAGTCTGCAGCCATCCTCACTGATTGCATGTCCAAGCCCATCATCCCAGCCGCTGTGGCAATTGGCTACGTAGAAAGCAGGGGGAAGTTCATTGATTATCTTAGAAATTAAATCTTGTTGGGATTTTTTAAACTATGGATGCTTCATTTAAAAAAAAAAAAAGACTAAAAAGTTGAATCATCTGATTTATTTCCAGCCTGCTCTTTAAGTCAAAAGACTCGAGATTAAGTTTATGCACCACTACTTAGTATGAAGTGTCCAGAAAGAAATTATGTTGGATAAAGGATCAAAGTCCATTGAGTCTGTTTTCTCCTCTTGAAAATGAGCTTGATGTATTCCAGTCTTGTGCTCAGACAGCATTAGAAAGCAGATTCACATGTGCAGGAGCCATCTAAAGGAGGGGCAGTACCCTTTAGGGACTTTCCTGGGTTATCCCTGATAGAGACTGCCCTCCTGGGATCGTGTAGTCATGAGTCAAGCCCTAACTGCCCTCTTCTAACATGATGTATGTATCCCACTCATGGTTCCCTCTTCCCTGGTCCCACCTGTGACTGTGATGTGTTGATCTGCCACCAATCATCCTCTGCGATGACTTCTTTTGCCCTCCCGTACCCTTTCGAAGTCTCGGAACCTCAGCACACTCTTTGTTTATCCTTTTTTTTTTTTTCATTTTACCAGGCGCTCTTACAACTCTTGTTACAATCCATACATCACTTGTATCTGGCATATTTGTACACATCTTCCATTGTTATTTTCTAGACATTTACTTTCCACGGAGCCCTTGGGTCAGCTCTTCCCCAGCTCCACGCGCGACCCTCATTGTCTCCTTGGTAGAGTACAGATCGTTAATTATTTTCAAACCTCACACTGACTGCTGCCTCCCTGTTCCTCTGGTTCCCATTGTTCATCCTCCTGGATGGGTGTGTGGTTATGTACCATTCGTTGTGATCAGTGGCCCCTCCTTTCCCACCTCTCCTTCCTTCCCCTTGCCTTTTGGGTATTGCTGTTTCCATTTCGGCTCCTGGGTTCCATGTGTCGTGAGTTTGATCTCTTGCCTATACCTATATACATGCTCCAGTCTAGCCTCAAGTGGGAAGAGGCACTGGGGTCATGATAGCAGTGGATTGAGGTGGCCTCATGGGGTCAGAGGTATATTGCGTGATCCATCCATGCTCTACTGCACCCTGATTGACTCATCCCCTCCCTGCAACCCCTCTGCATGTGGGAGGGGAGGGGGGGATCCATTGTCTACAGAAGGGTTTGGGGTTTCCACTTCAACACCACTCCCCAGTTCTCGCCAATGTATTTCGTTTGTCTTCTGTTTGTTTGTTGTGAATCTTCTGATGCCCGTTGCCCAGTCTCAATGACACCTCACGATCGCACTGGCTGGTGTGCTTCTTCCACCTGGGCTTGTCGTTTCGCTCCTCGCACTCGTGGGAGCCAGCGTGACTGTGTGCCAATGGCCTTCCTCATCCAGATGGCATGTCTTTGTCCATATCCTGCCTTTGTCCTGCTCAAGACTTGACAGAGGTTCTCCTTAAATTAGACAAAGTCATGACAACATGAAATTGATAACCATGCCGTCTCCCTGGAGGTTGGGCAGCCCAAGTGAGAGTCTGCATGTGAAAGGCCAGAAGGGCACTTGACAGTGGAAGTCTAATGGCCACCCTGTTTCTCTCTTCCTAGGTTTCATCTTGCAGCTGCTAAGGGACACGTGGAATGCCTCAAGGTCATGATTACACATGGTGTGGACGTGACAGTCCAAGATACTGCTGGTATGTGGCTTTTCTCTCCAGCAGGAGGGCAGATCTCACAAAGCTGATACATGTTTTTTTTTGTGGAAATGTTAGAAGCTCCAGTGAGCCAGAGGAAGAAAGACTGGATTCCCTTCTAGTGACTCGGCTCCGATGTGGTTTCCTGCCCATGCCAGTGCCTTTGCAGGAGTGTGTTCATTTTAGGAATGGCTAGGAAACAAAATACAGGCGGTTCTCCCCCTGTCCTTTCCTTTTAACATGAGCTTCTAAGAGTACACACCTGGGCCAATCAGGACCTGCTGCTTTTTTCTTTCTGTGAAGCCTGCTGTGAGTTGATCCACGGGCTGAGTTAGGTGGGAGTGGTGCATGTCATCAACTTGTGGAGCTGGGCCGTGTGGCCAGAGCCTCTGCCTGCCCAGGTGCTTCAGTTCGTCTGAATCACTTAAGGCACTTGGGAAGAAGAAAGGGCGACAAGGAGGAGAAGAGGATGGCAAAAGAAGAAGTTTGCGTGTGTGTGTGTGTGTGTATGTGTGTGTGTGTTATGTCTGTCTGTCTGCCTCATACACACATGCACGCACGCACACAGGCTCTGCCTCCTGAGAGTCTGATTGACTTACTCTGAAAACAGCCATTCACTTGCTATGTTGTTAGGCTGCCCAGGTGATCCTTATTAGCAGCCATTGTTGACAAACGATGGCCAAAGAACAATGCCAGGGACAGTTACAGGTTTCTCACCTTTCATAAACAGGGATCCTGGGAACTCCCAAGATCTCCAGTCTGGGATTCTACCACTGCTGGCTATCCGCAGGCTCAAAGCAACCACTGGGGTTTCTTCAGCTACCTATCGGACAAAGAATCATTGACTTCCGACTTTTTTGTTAGCTAATTTTGGAATACGATCAGTTTAACCATATAGTCTTTAGGGATTTTCCTTTCCAAAAACAATTATACCCCCAGAGTGGTCATCGTAGGTGGCTCCTCGGATATTATGAATGTTGTTCTTACTCAAAAGATAAATGTTTGGGAAACTGTGCTGTCAAGAACTGTTTCAAGGTCTTCATTTTGTTTGAATAGCTTTATTCATTGTGGATCTTTACCCCTTGAGAATAGGTTTGTCTTTTTAGGAGAAGCCAAGAAACGAATTCAACCCAGGTAAATAAGTGAAGTTGTTCAGACCAATAAGCCCATGTTTGGTCAGAAATAAGGAGTGAGACAACAATGAAAGGGCCATGGACTGCTAAAAGGACCAACAAATCTGTCTTGGAAGGAGTTCAGCCGGAGTGCTCCTTGGAGACCAGGATGGCAAGACTGTGTCTCAAACACTTAAGCACATTCTGGAGGTGACAAGGTGATCTCCGAGCTGGCTGCAGACATTTCCCTTACCCCACAAGGTCAGTTCTGTGAGCCTGGGGCCACGTGGGTCTCCTTTGCCCTGGATAAAGGCTCCGCCTGCCCCCCTACCCCCGTAATTCCTTCGAAGTGGGCCAGGCGGGTCAGAGAAACCAAGCCAGGAAGAAGCTGCCTGAAAGGAAATGCCTGATGTGCTTCCTGGACCAGCACCACCCTGTAGTCATTCTGCCCCTTGTGGGGCCCTGTGGCTTCAGTGGTGCTGGGGAGAGTTTCCCATCACCCTGACCCTTCAGAAGTACAGCGGCAGGTCTTTCTTCTGGAGCACCTGTGGGTGGATTCACACCACCTTGGAGTTCCTTGTGGAGCTGAACTGCTTGGGGCCTTCTGAAGAAGCCTGTGAGAGGCTGCCAAACGCCTTCCAAGAAGCAAAGCCCAGTGAGGGATGGCCGGCCACTTGCAGAGAGATTGCTTGCTCCCACACGTCACCTTCATAACAACTGGAGTTTCTGACTGTTTCTTGGTCGATTCAGCTCCTGGAATCTGGTCTGGTTGTCCGCACTTAGTACCTTATGGCATGAAATAGAATTACATAGAAGCATTTGTCGAAGGTTGAAAAGAGACGCAAGCAGATTTATGTTTGTCATCAGAGTTTCTTCACAGCATTCGCTTCCAGGTTGACGTAAATCGTGAGGAGACGTGTTTGGCAGTTTGTGACAAGGTATCAGAATTAGAGAGACTTTTCTCTCTCCATTGAAGGTCCCCTGACAAAGTGAGTTAAGAGTCCCTGACTCCCACCACTTGAGACCCACCAGCCCACCCTGCTCGTACAAATCTTTGGAACCCTTGGCAGAGCTCACGGGATGCACACCATACCTGCCAACGCAGCTTTGGTCTAACCAAAAAGTCTGTGTGTTTGTTAAGTGAGGTCTGGGGAGTGGCCACAGCCTGGAGCTTTTCCACCCCAAAGAGGGATGTGTCACCCTTTGCCATGCACAGTCACCAACCAAGAATCTCTTTCTCAGCCTTAGGACTCAGTCTTCTGATCAGGGTCACCATGTAGATGTGAGAAATGAGGTCAGGCAGACGGTATTTTTACGTATAGTGCTCCCACGTCACCACTTGTCTGTCGTTGTGTTAGTCTGGGTGGACTAGAGAAACATGTTCAGACACTCATGTATATAAGAAAGAGCTTTATGTACAAGAGCAATTAAATATTGAGAAAACATCCCAGCCCAGTCAAGATCAAGTCCATAAATCTGATACTAGCCCATATGTCTGATACCAAGCTGTGTTAGTTCAGATAGAAAACTATCTGAACTACTAGAGAAACAAATTCATAAACACATATGGATATAGGGGAAAGTTTTATATACAAAAGGAAGGGAACATTGAGAAAGCATCCCAACCCAGTCCAGTTCAAAAGTTGTAAGTCTGATATGAGCCCATATGTCCGATAACATTCTATAAGGTCTCCTTCTGACTTGTGAAGCACGTGCAGTAGAGGCGTCCCTGCACTGGCAGGGGTCTCCCCGTGGCTCCTCATTTCCAGGGCTCAGGGTCCATCAGCAGTATTCATTGGCAGTGGGAACATCTCAGTGCTGGCAGGGGGCTCTCTGTGGCTTCTCTGGCTCCAGAGGTCTGGTTCCATCAGGGCAAGCCCATGTGGTGTCCCCTCAGGCTCCTCCATTCTCCAAGAATCAGGATCATCGATCAGTTTGCTGTCATCTTGTCTTGTGTGTTCGTCTCTCGAAGACTCAGAGTCCAGTCTCTCTTCTCCAATTGGGAAATGCCACGAGATTTCCCAGAAATCTCAGGAGGAAGCCATGCCCACACAGAGGCCTCATTGGCTACTCACTGGCTGTCTCCAGACTGACAAGCTAGACTCCACCCCTAGACTCCCAATCATGAAATTGACACGAGTACAACTGCCACACAAGCAGACTCAAGAAAACACATGCAGTGATGCTGAATACCGGAAGATCACAGGCCAGTGGGTGAAAATCATGTGGATCCAGTGGGGGTAGCGGCATCTTGGCGCTGGCAGGGATCGCCACGTGGCTCCTTCAGTTCCAGGGCTCTAACATAGCTCCATCTTGTCCTGTCAACAAGCATGTCTTTTGAGGAGTGAGCATGTGTCCTATCTCCAGGGAGCTATGTATCTCCTCAATCACCTCCAAATGAGGTCATCCATCCGCAACCTGATTGACAGTCCAAACTCCCCTCCTCCCCCTTCACGTTGGTCTTAACTTGACAACAGAATATGGAATGGCCACGGACATGTTGTCATTCCTGGGATGGCATATGTGACAAAACAGGAAACACATGGGTAAAGTGGAGGGGCAGAGAGAAAGAGAAAAGCCTTCAACGAGAAGGGTGGACACAGTGGCTGCAACTCTGGGTTTAAGCCCAGGAACAGTTGTGCGGGTGGTGCGAGACCACGCAGTGTTTTCTTGGGCTATGCACAGGGTCACCATGGGACGGCACGCAAATGATGGTACCTCACAACATGGAACAGTGCTCCCACATAAGTGATGCAGACATGATGTAACATGCGCAGCATATAGCATGTAGTGTGTACAGGAAACTACCACACCAGGGGTGTGGTCGTTAACATAATTCCGTGTCAACTTGAAGATATGTAGAAGTGTAAGTGGAATTTAGCCTGTCAGTCAGGTCACAGCCCGATGGTGAATCCTTGTGGATACAGCCTTCTCATAGAAGGTCCTAGGAAAGTCCCCTTCCCATGTCCCACCCCACCTTCCTGCTAACTGACCATGATCACTGCCAGAGCCACTGCCTCTGGATCTACTCAACTTTGTACCCACTGTCCTGTGGTCTTCCTGCAGTCTGCATCATTGCAGGTGGATTCATGAGTCTGAAGAAGGACCTTGAATTTAGCAATGAGACACAGCTCATGTCAGTGAGAGTGTTCAGGGGATGGTGTGTTGTTTGGATTTCGAGGTTATTTTAAGGGAGGAAGGGGGAGATGTTTTTTGCTTTTGCTGAGGAAAACACATCCCAGCACCAGCCAGTGGATAAAAGGCATCTGCTTCTCTCAAAGTATGCCCTCATTCCCAGGTGCACCTGGAGCATGGAAAGGGACATGGAAAACCTGTGCCTTAGTTTATTGTAGGTTTGTTATTCTCAATTCTTCTACCGTGCTGTCTTTGGAGAATGCATTTTTTTTATTTTCCTTCCCAAATGGGGGTTGTTTATATAGAACAGCTTTGGTATGTGACTGACACAGAAACAGACGGGTTGCACACTCAGTATAAACAGCCTTCTACTTACAGTCAGGATGTGTTCCAGAAGTTCATTTGTGAGGCCTTTGTTTACAATGGCAAGTGTGCTTGTCCTTAGACCCAGTGGGGTAAATGGGGGTGGGGAAGGTGCTAGGCACCTCCCACCGATGCTTGTCTCACCCACAGGGTAACTGAGCTCTTTGCCTCCCGCCACATAAGAACGTGGAGGGGGGCGTGGTATGCAGAAAAGGTCTTGTGTCTTCCAGGGATCGTTTGTGCCTCACTCCCTAATCCTGGGCATCTGGTTCCTTCTCAAAAGGGTTGGGAGGACGCCTGCCCCTCCCACATTGTTCCTGTTGTTCGATGACCACCCTGAGTACGACAGCAGGAAACACGTCTAGGTCCTGGGTCCTCCACATCATAGCTCTTAGGCTGGAGCCCATTCGTGTAGCCACTAGGTCAACCCATCTGGTCCACAGTCTTCCTTTTGTTTGCTGTCCCACTACTACCTTACAAAGCATGATGTGCTTCTCCGGGGACTGGTCTGAAAGCAGGGAGCTGTCTCAACAATCACTCCCGGTCCATTACAGATTGACCTCCAGGTCTCCCAGTGTGGCTCACTCTAAATGAACTTCCTTCAAAGCAGAAATCTGGGCATTGGACCGTAAATATGATTTTTGTGGCTCATCTTCTCAGATGCATTGGGGGGTGAGGGGTGGGGCAGAGAAGTTTCGAACCTTCTGGATAATAGCTGAACCCTCAACTCATTGTCCCACTCCAGGATCGCTTGCCATGGTCATAGAATCCTGTCATGTAAAATTATGATGTTCCCTAGCCATATGAGCCTCTAATTAGTGACTTTCCGACCAGTGTTAGAGAGTGAAAAGAACTCAGAAAGGAGAAATGGCATTTTGGAGCTGGGCCACCCCATGTAAGGAAGCTGTTCCCCTGTTAGGAGTCCGCAGTCTGCTGTGGGCTTGCCCTCTCTGCCGGGCAATGCTTGGCAGTGTTTAAAGCAGTTTTGATGAACACAACTAGATATCTAGTGGGCAGAGTCCAGGGGTACTCGTGACCTTCAGATGCACAAAGGCAGCACCTACAGCAAAGATCTATCCTGCTTAAAAAGGGCCAACATGGCAAGGGGTGGACGGGGAACAGTAACACTAGGGAAGCATGCAAATCTGAGAAATAATCCACCATTTCACACCAGAAGGGGCACATTTACCCCAAGGCAAAGTTCAGAAGCGGGGGAGGAAGGTGGAATGGAAACAGGCAACAGGAAGGAAGTGGAATCACTCCCTGCCATCAAGTCATTTCCACCTCTTAGCCACTGACAGGACCTGCCTCAGTGGGTTTCTTTTACATCTTTAGGAGGGCAGACAGTTGCATCTTTCTCCCTTGGGGTTCGAACTGCTAACCTTGAGGTGAGCGGCTCACTGCCTAGGCCCCTACACCACTAGGGCAACTTGGAAGTGGGACAAATGGTGTTCCATTGTGGGGATTGCAACCAAGGATATGAAGCCAAAGGTGTGTAAATGGTTGGATGGGAAACTGATCTGCTCTGTAAACCTTCACCCAATTCACAAGAAATGTCAAAGGAAAGGGGGAAAAAAGTAAGGACTTTAGCAGATCATTTTTTGATATGCTTTGCCAGCCTGTGGGCTGTGCTTGCCTTGATTTGTTTCTAGGCCTGGTGGCCGTCTCCCTGGCCTGGTGCAGCTGCCACAGATGGGACGTTTGGCACATTGGCAGCTGCAAGCAGAACTTTCTAAGTTGGGCATCACCGATCTACCGATCTACCGCAGAGCTCCATCTGAGAGCTTAATTACAGCCCTGGAGCATGGCACTTGGTGGGGGGCCTCTGAGTGTTATCTGGTGCATGGCAGGCTCCCGGAGGCCTTCTCCACTTTTGTCCCACAGAGCTCTCCAGATTAGAATACGAGGCCCAGACTCTGTCGAACAACAAGCAGGCTTTGTGGAAGAGGGTGTGTTTCCGCATAGTTACCTTCAGGACGGAGATAAGAAAGATTGAAAATGCGGGGCCTCTCGTTCCAATTTTCTCCTTTCAACCCCTGCAGGACACAGTGCTCTGCACCTCGCAGCCAAGAACAGCCACCCCGAGTGCATCAAGAAGCTCCTTCAGGTAAGGGCCGGCACCTCCAACTTACCTGGGCCACTTTCATGACCCCGGAGGAGTCTCGCCTCTCAAAGAAGGCCCGCCTCCTCCCTGCCATGCGTACACTTGAACACCATCTCAGAACCTTGAGTTTCCGTTCGCAGCTCCCAGGGGAGAGCCCCCTGCCTCTGCAGCCGTGCTGAATCGCAGGGAGGCAGGGTCTCGCTCACTCTCACTGCCATGGGAGCTGCCTCTGTGAGTTTCAGAGACTGTAACTCTTTACAGGGCGGAAAGCCTCATCTTCCTCCCTCCGTGAGGCTGGGGGTCTCAGACTGCAGACCTTGTGGTTCACGACTTGAAACCCACTATACCACCAGGGCGCCTCCAGAGAGAGAGAGAGACCTCATCGCAATGTGGTGTGCCTTTGCCTCCCTGTCTACCCGGCACTTCTTGTTATTTTCTGCAAGTTCCGTGCCTTCTGAGACTGTTTTTCCAAATCTCCTTCCCTGCTCTGTGTGTATGGATAGGGGGAAGGTTGTAGGAGGGGTGGGGACACGCTTTAGCAACCACTACCTACCTCATCTTGTGTCGTTTTCCCCTCTAGAGCCTTAGTAGAATGCAGCTCCTTTGAAGCACAGCAAAATTGCCACCCCTGTTTCCTTGCACAGACCTTGATGAGCTGAGAGCTCTTGGTTTTTGTTTTAAGTTTGGGGTTTTATTCGTCCTTATAATTTTAACTAGCCAACTCCCTGGTTCCTTAACCTTGCCAGGAAGTCTATAACGATCCCTGCAAATGACAGCTTGCCGTACATGTTGTAAAGATGAATGTTTCGGGAACTGCCAACGGCAACCTGGACAGTGGGCCCCAGCTGTTGCCAGTCAGGATGTCGGCAGGTTGCTTGCAAGAGCCCCGGGGAAGAACCAAACAGGAGTCGGCGAGGGGGCCTGGTCTCTCTCGCTGCTCTCTCAGCCCGGGACCCTGCATCTTTCAGGGATCGGGCTGTGCCGGGGGAAGGAAGAAACCACGGTCGCATTCTTCAGCTCTTCACGCTCTGTGGGACACAGGGCTGCTTGTCTTGGGTTACACGGGGCAAGCTGTCACTGGTGCCAGGAATGCGGCACTTCATCAGGTCCTGGAAGCTACATTGGAGACAGAGAGGGGAGCTCTGGGGGTGCTGTAAATGTGACTAGCAGGAAAACTGAACTTTGCTTATTGACCTCCTTGGGGACCCAGTACTCTGGATACTGGACAGATGTGATGTGCCTGAGTGCACCCCCTGCCACTACCCGCCATCCCCCCGCCCACCCCCCCCACCCCCCCCCACACACACACAAGCCCTCTGCCCTGCTTCAATCGCTTTCTTGACTTGTGCTTTAAATCTGCGCTCCCATCCCAGCTTGGCCCTCCAGAGTTTGCATGTGGCTCCGATTTGAAGAACGACGAACCTGACAGGCTGCACACCCTCCTGGGCAAGGAGCAGACACTCTAGCCTCTGGTGTCATTTTATATCGGGTGATGCAAGTGGATTGAGTTTTCTGCGGGATCTTTGAAGCTCTCAAACAGTTCCTCACACTGTTCTAAATCCAGGCCAACGCTTGGGATGCGGCAACTCGATCTTCCTTCTTCGTGCCGCTGCCGGGCAGACACTCACACGACCATTGCCTGGTTGCCTTCCCACGTTTCCTCACAAGAGCCTCCCCTGTGGGTCGTGGTTATCAAAAGCCAGATTCTTGGGCAGAGAGCAGTGCCCAAGGCAAAAAAAAAACCGGTCTTGGCTGATTCATTGACGGTGGTAGGAGTTGAAGGTGACTTTTTGAAGAACAGTCTGCTGGAGGCTAAAGGTTCAGAAAGATTCCCTTAGGGCAGCAGCTTGAATGGGTAATGCCCAATCCACGGAACTCAGAAGTCGGGACACAGGTTGATTAAAAATATGTTCCGGCTGAACCCTGGTGGTGTAAGTGGTTGAGTGTAGGACTGTGTCCCATGGGCTTGGCGCTTCAAATCCAGCAGCGCCTCTCAGGAGCTGTGCTGGGTAGCTCCCACGACCACCCGAGGGCAGTAATCCCCTCTCCTCCCCCCCCCCAAAAATGTGCCTCAATGACTAGCTCAAAGATGAGCTGTTTGAATTCACCCAGAGATGCCTCAGAAGACAGCTGGGTGAGCCCAGCCTTGAGATCTCTGTGGTGGCCTTGTAACACGGGGTTCCCATGACTTGGAATAACTTCATGACAGCCGACAGCAAGACCAACCCCTGACTCCCACAGCCTTGGCTTTAACTGAACTCCCATGGCTCCCGTGTTAAAGTAATTCTTCCTCACACCCTTAGAGTCCTGGGGGAGTCTTCAGATGAACCCTCTCCCTCCTCCCATAGCCACTGTTCTGCCCGCTCTTTGTCCCGGACACCATGCTTTGGTGGTGCTGCAGATCAAGCACCGATGGGGCTGCTAACTAGAGATCCGTGGTTCAAACCTATCTTTCTGTAGAAGAGAAAGGTAAGGTTCAAGGTATGCCATCTCTGGAACCGGAAGGAGCAGTTTTGTAGGGTCACCGTGAGTCCGAATCCACCCAACAGCGCTGTTGGTAATCTTGGTGTAGGCTGTCACGCTTGTAGGAGTGTCCACTTAAAAACAGCCTAGCCCCCTCGTCCAGAAGCACAGAGGCCAAGGCTTGTAAGTGGTTGCTAGGGGCAGGAAGGAGAAAGCATGGGGAGGGATACGAAACTCAGAGGATTCCAACCCATAGCCACCCTATCGGACAAAACGGAGACTGTCACGCTTACGGAGGCAGAAAGCTTCGTCTTTCCCCTGTGGAGCGGCTGGGGTGGGGGCGTCTCAGACTGCTGGTCTTGTCATTGGCAGCCTAACTAAAGGGGAGCCACTATGCTGCAGGGCTCTGGAGAGGGTATAGAGGAAGGCAGATGTTTCCCTGTCCTTGGGTCAGGCCCAGTCTGGAGGCCCGAGAGCAGAGACCACCTGCAGTGGGTTGGGAGGGACAGGAGGTGGGGGTGTGTAGCCTGTGTGGACAGTTCTGAGGCGACCGCTGCTTTGGGGCAATGGAGCACCAGAGCAGGGCATGGGGAGGACATGGGATGCAGATGGGTTCTCAGCGGGCTTGCTCTTGAGTGCTGGGGATGAGCCTGTAGAGATGGAGGGGCCAAGTGAAGCAGCAAAGGTGTCGCCGTGTGCCTGTCTTCGTGACTTGGGCATGAGTTTTCTTTGGTTCCTTTAAGAGACTGGGGTGCGGGAGCATGCCCTATGAACCCACCAGCCACTCCACAGGAGAAAGATCTGGCTTTCTGTGCTCACGCAGAAGCACAGCTTCAGGAACCGCGGAGGCCATGCTGCGTGGTCCTGCAGGGTTTGCTTTGAATCAGTATGGACAGCAGGGCCATGAATTCAGTGTGGGCGTGCGGCAGCTCGGCCCGTTTGTCCGTCCTCAGATGCATGACTTACAGAGAAAAGGAAGGGTGGTGCTGAACGTGTGCAGCTGACTCTGTGTTCATTCTGTCTCACAGTGGAAATGCCTGATCGACAGCATTGACAGCTCGGGGAAAACAGCTTTACACTATTCAGGTAACTCCCTTCCTGCGCGAGTGGTCTTCTGTCAGACAAGCGTTCCCTTTCTGGTCTTCCTATCGGGGCTGATTCTTGTCCTGCGCTGTCCACCGTGGGATCCTCGGCCTGCGTTGTGGTAGCTGTGGCTGTTCTTAGGTGCTGTCCGGGTCCATTCTGACTCCTAGCCACCCCAGGCAAAACAGAATACACCACCACCCGGCCCATTCCTAGATCCACATTGTACTCAGTTACAGGTCAAGTCCTGGACTTGTTACAGGTCAAGGAATGGGACTCTGAGGACCCACGCCAGTGGATCCCACCGTCCCCAACCAGTGGCAGCACAGCAACCCAGAGAGGCTGTGCCACAGCCCAGGGCTGACACAGTGCAGGTACTGGATCACAGAGTGCTCTCCATGGGCCAGCTGTGTCATGGGGAAATCTCAGCTCCTGCGCCTGGTCATTCCAGACCCCGCTGCTGTAAGGCAGCCAGTCTGCACTGGCTCCTTCCCTGTGTCTTAAGGACTGCAATCTGTCAGAATGATCTCCAAACCCCAGAGACAGGGCTCTCTTTAATCTAGCAGAGAAAAAGGATCCGAGGTCCCGGAAGGGTCCGCACATGGCGCTTGCATGACCTGAGGCCTAATGTTTGCTCTCTCCCCGCCCAGGGAGTAGTGACCCTTCCTCTCCCAGGATGCTTGTGAACCTCACCATCTGGTCATGATAGAGGATATCAGGCCTCCTGAAGCTTCATCCATGCTGGGCCCCCAGGCCCCCTCTTGGTCTGGTTAGCCCCCACTGGCCTCAAGTGGGTCAAGCTCTCAGAACAGAACCTAAGGCCAAATTGTGTACTGCAAAGAGGTTCTATACCTGGCAGAAATGCGTGTATAATTTATGCATGTACCTGCCTACCAGTGATTGACAGTGACCTTGGTTATTGTGTGTTATGTAATTGGAGGTTCTTGTTTAAGACATCATCTAAAATGTTTATGGGTCTGGGGCAGTGGGTGATGCAGACTGCTAACTTAGGAGTCATTGCGTACATCACTCTGTTATTTATCTGCCTTTTGCTTTCCTGCTTGTCACCCAGCACCAAATGATAAAGGGCGCTGACACAGACCAGCTGTGATTAGATTCAGACATTCCTTTGATTTTGCGCTGTGAAAAAGCTGGGATCCACAAGACACTAAAGCAGGAGTTTGCCAGGGGGCCCCAGGCACTCACTGGCTGTAGGTTTAAATGACTGACATTCAGCAGTAACTTAAAAAGCCTCTGACGTCGCTGGCCCCACACAGCGTGTCCGCGCACAGTGCAGTTCAAGTGAGTGGGTGCAGAGGGTGTTTGGACAACTTGTAATTCTGTGATGTTTTTGTACGCTTCTCCCCTCAGCGGCACAGGGCTGCCTTCCAGCTGTGCAGGTCCTCTGCGAGTACAAAAGCCCCATAAACATCAAGGACCTGGTAAGTCACGTATGGCAGCCCAGGATGGCAGGACCCGGTGGGAGGCTCTGAAAATCACTGCGAGGTGCTGGTGCTGGTGGTTTGCTGGCACCACCGAGCGGATTCCAGCCTTAGGAGGGAGTTTGCCAGAAGGCAACGCCTCCGGCTGAGCAGAACTGCCCCATAGGGTTTGCTTGGCCATACTTTTTATAGAATCAGATTCTCTTTTCTAGAGAGGAGCATCTGGGTAGGTTCGAACCTCCAACCTTTTGGTTCGCCGTCCTATACGTAACCTTTGGCACCACCAGGGCTCCTTCAGGAAGACGCTGCAGACTTGAATATTTGGACATTTGAATGTCCGTTGCTTGTGCTTTTGCAAAGTAAATTTTTATAACAGCTCCCATTTCCCCCTAAACCATGATTGACACATGGCAGAGTATGTACTTCCTACATAAATATGTCTATTTGTTTCTAACACATTCTACCATCAACCTAAATATTAATAAAGATTAAGCTTTGATTGTTTGTTTGTTTTGTTCAAAAAAATAGCCTAATTAGAAGTTCTCTCTCTCTCTCTCTCTCTCTCTCTCTCTCTTCTTTGTACCTCATGTATCAAAGTAGGGTCTTGAGTAATGGAACTTTGAAGACTATTTTTCTTACCTTTTTTTAACCCCAGTAGACTAGATTGAAAACAAATTTACATGTCTGGTGGTGCTGTGACTTCGGCAGTAGGCTGCTAACCACAAGGTTAGCAGTCCCAACCCACCAGCCACTTTTCAGGAGGACAACGAGGCCGCCTGCTTCCATGCTTCTTCAGGCTCCGAGGCTTTATATAAGTCCGCTATGAATTGGAATCGACTCAATGGCGATGGGTTTGGTTTTTAGTTTATGATATCTGCTTGATGCTGCGAGAACTTCCTAGTAGTGCAGTCCTTGAGCTCTTACCTGCTAGCCAAGAGGTCCGCAGAGCAAACCCAACAATGGTGTTCCATTTGTGGGAGGAAAGACCAGGCCCTGTTGTTTGCATTAAGTCTCCAGCCTTGGAAAGCCTGGGGGGGCCGTTCTGCTCTGCCTTGAGTAGAGTTAGCGTGACTCAGAGGGCAGTTGCTGGCAATTGTAGCTAGTTACAGGGTCGACGTTAGGCGGTAGTCTGGGAATCAGTATATACTTCCTTAGACCTGATGGGGATAGTGTGAAGTGGATGTCTAGAACCTGTCAACATATTCACTCACCCTGACTTCCCATACTTTATAATTGGGAAGTATCATAACATCACAGGAACCCAAAGTTCTGCTTTAAAAACAAACTGTCTGTGAGCAACAATTTCATTATTTAAAAAAATGCCAATTTTTAATAATTGGGTGGATCATAACTTCTTTTTCCTTTTAAGTTCGAATGCTTTTACTTTATAAACTATTAGCAAGTCCATTTGGGGGGGCCTCTGCCAGCACGGAACAGAATGACAGCTTTTTCTTTATGGTTTGTATGATTTAAGATTATGGAAATTTTCAGTTGTTGGTTGTGGAACAAAACACTGCCCCATCTGGGACCGCCCTCCCAGTGGTGATGTTGGAGCCCATTGTGGAAGCTCCTGTCCTGATTCCTCTTGGGGAGGATCTTCCTCCTTTTCGAGCCCCTCTACCTCGCCTAGTCTGAGCTCTTTCCTCAGGGACGGGTCTCTCCGGATCCCATGATCACTGTCCATGAGACAAATCTCACCAGCCTCTCTTCAACGGAGCATGTTGGCTGCATTTCTTCCAAGACACATTCATTCATTCCTCTGCTGGCCCATGGGTACAGAAATAGTCGTTAATGTATTTTGCTCATGTTTTTTCCTTTAATTTTATATATGATGTTGAAATTCATAATCCACCTAAGATAGTTCATATGTGAGTTGGGGCTCTAGTTTTCTTTGTCTCCAAAGGGATTTATCAATTGTCACAACATACCAAACAATAGCATTTCCATCTCTTTCTCTAGATTCTTAATTTACAAGCAATCACATAAAAGTATATATTGGTCTGTTACTGACAGAGAACAAGATGAAGGGAGAGACGGGGAGAATGATATGTTTAATGTGCTATGACAATTGGCAAGATTATGAATGGGTTGGAAATGGTTCGTGCCCTCAACTGCTAACTGGGAAGGGGGCAGTTCACACACACTTAGAAAGTGCCTTGGAAGAAAGGCCTGGCAATCTGCTTCCAAAAAACCAGTCATTGACCATTCTAGGAGCACAGTTCTCTACAGACACCAGTGGAGTCATCAGGGTCAGCGCTCACAGCAATTGACTTCAGATGACAAGAGACCATGCCCTCTGGGAAGAATGGAGTTGGCAGAGTGTGTGTGGGGGGCTCCTGCAGAACTACCTTCCCATGGAGACAGTGTATGCTTACACACTGGATATACGTCCTGTGCTCTCCCAGCCACACGTGCCCCCCCACCCCACCACCCCACACACAGTGATAACCAAGGAACCAAAAGGCTTGGGATTTGGGGGGAGAGCTTATAAACAATAGAATTTCATCAGAGCTGTGCCAAGACACAATGGTGGCTCTGCTTTGTTTAAAAAACAAAAGCCACCCTGCTGCCATTGAGTGGAGTCTAACTCATAGCCTCCCTATATAGGGCTTTAAGGTTGTGGCTGCCTACAGCAGCAGATAGCCTTGTCTTTCTTCCGGGGGGGCCGGGAACTGGATGACAATGGATCACATGTGAGACCAGCAGGACCACGGAGGCAGGGCTTCTGCACCTCTGTCAGAGGTCTGAGGTCTCTGCATTTGTCTCCTAGGACGGGAATGTGCCGCTGCTACTTGCTGTGCAAAATGACCACAGAGAGGTGGGCCGTTTCCTCCTAGACCACGGAGCCGACGTTAATTCCAGGGACAAGAATGGAAGGTACCCCAGATTTGGGCAGAAATCCTGTGACTTCAGCGGTAACATATTCTGAGTCTGCTCGGACGATTCACAACTACATTTTTAAAGACTTCTTATAAAAATTGTCCCTACTCTTTTTTTCTGCCTTTGACAATCCAAAAGCTGTTAAGACATTTTTTTTTAATTTCTTTTTTCCCAGACCTCTGTGGACATCCTTGCTAACTGATGTGATTGCTGAATACCGAAGTACATAGGCCATTTCCTGTGACTTGTCATATTAAATCAACTGTCATCTAGCTTATTATCATTCTGAGTATCTAAAAGCATACATGTTAGTTGCTTTTAATTTTTTTTTTTTTACTTTTAAAAATTTATTTTTGGGCTGAGCCCCGGTGACGTAGTGGTTGAGTGCAGGACTGCAGCCCACAGGCTTGGCAGTTCAAATCTAGTAGTGGCAAGGCTGGGTAGCTCCCATAACCAACAGAGGGCAGTGATGCCCCCCTAAAAAATTATTTTTCTCTTATTGCCCTGTAATTCACTTTTCATGCCATTCAATAATTCAGACCCATCAAGAAGAGTGCTACAATCATCACTACAATCAGTTGTAGAAAATTTATTCATTATTGGCTCCCCATTTTTCCCCACCTTCCCTGCCATATCCCCAGGGAACAATTAATGTAACTACTGCCTCTATAAATTTACCTACCCTGGTTTTTCTATACAGAAAAACATTTGGTTAAAAAAGCAAAAAACGGGCTGAGCCCCGGTGGCATAGCGGTTGAGTGTGGGACTGTGGCCCCCAGGCTTGGCGGTTCAAATCCAGCAGCTGCTCTCCAAGAGCAAGGCTGGGTAGCTCCCACAACCACCAGAGGGCAGTGATGCCCCCCCAAAAAAGTAAAAAACTAGCAACACAAAGTAGAAGAGAGAAAAACCTCAATTGAAAGAAAGTATAAAAGATTAAAAACTAAAAGAAATTTAAAATGGATCATAAAGGAGATCAAATAATAGGGGACTGCATTTTATTTGCATCTGCAACAATCCACTTTTCAATGATACATTCTGCACTTTAGCAAGCCGATTCCCATCCCTGGCCCGTGGTCAGAGGGGACTCACCAGAGGCTGAATATAAGTGTACTACCCTTCACTTTTTCTCTCGCTCTCTTTTTTTTTTTTTTTTTTGGCTGCTATTTAAAATAGTCTAAGCCATATGTCCAACCAAATGAAGACCAAACGCTTTGGCATCAAGTCAGTTTCAATTCAGAGTGGCTGCATACACGTAGGGACTTAAAGCGCTCAAGGGGAAAGGGCAAGGTTTGTACCCATCTCAGTGGATCTCATCATATTCTGTCAAATCACATAAACGAGTATGTGAGTGCTACTTGACTTAGTGAGGTTTAAGGTTTTGCTGTGACCTGACTTTTGAAAAAGGCTGGTTTTTTTTCTGAACCATTCTGGTGACACAGTGGTTCAGCACTCTGCTGTTGACAGGTTGGCAGGTGAACCTACTAGTGAGTCCCTGGGAGAAATGATCTGATGGTCTGTTCCCAGAAATTAGACTGACTGCCTTGGGAATTCTATGGGGCAACTCTCCTCCGTCAGATAGGATGGGTTGGGATCGACTTCAGGGTACCAAACAATGTCACCCTCAGATCATTGCATCTTAGATTCCCCAGAGGACTGAGTGCAGTAAACGTCTGATTGCACCTACTCTCCCCTTCACTGTTTTCAAGACAAGTGAAGTGATTTTCCAAGAGGGAAATAGGGTGGGTACTAATTTAGTTTCTCCTTTTTTTCCTCCAGAACTGCTCTCATGCTGGCCTGTGAGATTGGCAGCTCTAACCTCGTGGAAGCCTTAATTAAAAAGTGTGCAGACATAAACCTTGTAGACGCTCTCGGACACAATGCCTTACATTATTCCAAACTCTCAGAAAATGCAGGAATTCAAAGCCTTCTGTTATCAAAAATCTCTCAGGATGCTGGTATGTGAAAGAAAATAGCAAGTGTTGTTTTCAATTTATCCACTTGACTTTCCCCAGTGGTTAAAGGAATGTGTGCAATATGATATAGTTTACTATTCTTTTAAAACATCTTAAAGAAAAATGAAGTGTTAAGCCCAGTGTGTGTGCCTCCACCCAAAATAGACATGAGTCATTATGATTCTTACGATTTTATGTGTGTGTGTATATATATATATATATATATATATATATATATACACTTTTTTTTTTACTTTTTCTCTACAGATTTAAAGACACCAACAAAATCAAAACAGGTATTTTATCCTTGGGGGTTGGGGTAAGGGGCATTTTCTTCTTTGGTTGTGAAAATTTGAAAATGCTCAGGTCAAACCACTCTGTGGTCCACTGGAAAAGATATCGATTGTATTGAAAATACTTAAAGGCTGATGTAGCTTTAGAAAAACAGAGATGCATTGTAATAAGGTCGTGTCTTCATGATTTACCCAATTTGCAAAGCATGTGACTTTAAACTTGCTACTTATATATCTTTTCCCAAATGTACTAATTCTTCCTACTGGTGTGGAAATACTTAATATGGCTTCTCTTGGGGGCTGATTAATGATATTCATACACTTGGGATAGCACATGGAGTACCCAATCTACAGCCATGGAAAGGTTAAGATATTTAATGAAAATGAGAAATTTGGGGGTTTTTCCCAGTTATTTTAATTAACCTTCCCTAAAACCTTCCCTATTTTACAGAGTAAAATTTGTTTGACAAGTTCCCCTTGCTATTGGAGGGGGGGAAGGGGAGGTTCTGAATAATACTTTGTTAATAGCTATTTATTTTATTAATAATGAATAATTTATGCCTGCCTGCTGTTTTGATTAATTTATACCCTAAGGTCCTTGAAGGAATTACACAGTATATACTGAATAGTGAATTCCTTAGGTGCTAACTATATCATGTATTGATCCGTCATCCTCAGAGATGATGCAATTCTCCCCATCTTCTATAAATACATTGAGTAATGAGGATTTGAAAAACATATAACCCCTTCGCATTAAAATGAAAAGCTAGGCTGTGAATATATTCTGGGTTCTAAATTGTGGTAGATGGTTCCTAAACCTCTACTTTCCTAGTTTTCCACTGCCAACTCAATCTGGTTTGTCTTGTATTTTTATTTTTCTCCTATTAAAACATGGGCTGCTGGAAGAAAACTTGGAGCATGCATGCTACTTATTTTTATGTTGATAGACCTTGATACAAGAAAGAATGCATGAGCGTTGAGGTGGTTCTCATTTATTTGATGGAGGTACTTGCTCAGACTTTACTAACCTGACTAACTCACCTCCATTCTTTGGACTGTGATAACTTTCAGCATGATCAAGTCTCTAAAATAAGTTCAGAAAGAAGTGGAACTCCAAAAAAACGCAAAGCTCCACCACCTCCTATCAGTCCATCCCAGGTAAAAAAACCAACCAACCATCAATAAACAGGTAGCAAGAGCTGTAATATTGTCATTTTGTGTTTAGGCTATATATAAAAAAGCAATATAGTGGAACTTCTCTTTAAAAAGTTTTTCATAGATTTGAAACTTTGTTTCTAGTTCATTTTGAAGCAAGATCACTTAGTGATACTTTTCTGTTTTTCAAAAAGTGATTGAGATAACTGAATTGCACTAAAAAGATGTTATGCTTGAATTGATTAAGGTTAAATTGCTTAACCACTGGTGCTGCAGTGGTTAAGCACTCAACTGCTAACTGAAAGGTCAGCAGTTCAAGCACACCAGCCACTTCAAAGGAGAAAGATGGAGCAGTCAGCTTCCAAAAGGATTTCATCCTTTGAAGCCCTTCAGGGCAGTTCTACTCTATGCTATAGGAGCAATATGAGGAGTTAGAATTTGACCCAGGGCAACAAAAGTAATTTGGTGTCAAGATAATTAATTTAGATCTATTTATATTGAGTAAGTAGGTTGATTCTTTAATACTATGTGGGAAAATGCCCTTTTTTACTGGTGGCTTACATTCTGTGTTTCTAGTTAAGTGATGTGTCTTCTCCAAGATCAATAACTTCAACACCACTTTCTGGGAAGGAATCGGTATTTTTCACTGAACCACCCTTCAAGGTATGTCTTTTCCTGTGTTCAAATTTCTTATTGTCTTTCAAGATATGTGCTAGACGAGCTTTTTAAAATCATATGCAAGGGCTTCGAAAAATTCATGAAAAGATATGGGATATGTCCACACTTTTTGTTGCCCCCTTGTGCAACACCTGGTAAAACAGATTATTCTCCATTATTTGTTTTATAGTCTTGTCACCAAGGAAGACTCCTTTTCCTGGCAAAGACCCCATAAAAAAGGGGATGGTGGTGATGAGGAAACTAAACACAACTATACTAGTTGTGTTAAGCAGGGCTCTCTAGAGAAGCAAAACCAGGGTACTTATGTTTATACACACACACACACACACACATATATAGGTTTATTCAGCATGAAGGAATATAACAGTTAATTAGTCCACATAGCAGTATAGAGGGCTCAGTTAAACTAACTTCCATGGAACAGTTAATATACTGGAAGTCCTTCAATTCGGGTGGGCTGCCTGGTCCACGGTCAAGGAAGCAGAGAGCAGAATCTTTCTTGGGCCAAGGCAAGCAGAGTCTGCCCATGGGCAGCCAGCAACAGAGTGAGTCACTAGTCAGTAGCTAAGGAGCTTAGCGAAGCAGACTCAGATAGGGTGATCGAACGCAAGAGATGCAAGGCAATGGAATTCACCTGACTCAAGCTCAAGTGATGGGCACACCAGCAGCGTGGCGAAGCAGGTCTGGAAGGAGCCTCAAGCTCCAGTGACACGATCCACAGGTTGGCCTGGCCCACAGGTAGTGTAGCTCACAGATTAAGCCGGAGAACTAGCTACTGCACTAGTTAACTAATCATTTTCTTCATGTGAAAAGAAAAAAGACAAAGATAAGAACTTGCTTTACAATCCACCTTACTCACGCAACAGTGACTTGAAACAATGCCAAGCAAAAGTAGAGTAGCTCTTTGTTGTTTTTTTTTTTCTGGTATCATACTGAGATGATATGTTTTTCATTAAAGTTGTCTGACTTTGCAAATAGTAAGTATGCAATGTCGAAATTTTAGAATCTCCATTGTGTGTTTAACCTACCTTTGATGAGTCATTAAGGTTCCACAGGTGATTGGTAAGTGTTTCAAACAGATGGGAATATGTTTCAATTCAACACCTTTCTTTGTACCTATCAGTAAGAAAATGTACTGAGAGGTAGGGGAGGGGGAGGAGATGGAGTAAATTTTTAGTGTTTAAAGGAAATATTCCAAGCGTGTGATTACTTGTCTCCATCTAAGGATTGCTAAAGACAGGTCTTTTTTTAATAATGAAAAAAATAAGTGTTGACGCACACTGATCTGAATGCCATTCTCTCACTTCCTTCGCTTCACGTAGACTTGTCGTTTAGTTTGCTTGGATGAAGCGGTCCACCAGGCAAATCAACGAGCCTTGTTATTACCACGAGTGTTCCCGGATCTTCTCATGTGTCTGTGACGCAAAACAGGAGCAGAGCAGAGCACACTTTCTTTTCTGTCACAAAATAAGCTCCTCGTTCAGAATGGCTACGGTTAGAAAAGCAGGGGTCTTGGTGGCAGGATGGGCAAGCTGCTGCCACCCTAGAGATGAGCTTTTCCAACCCACCTAGCTGGTGTTCGGGAGAAAGCCTGGATCTGTTTCCGTGAAGACTGTAGCCAACAAAACCCCGTGGGACAGCTCTGTTCTGCCCCATCGGTTTGCTGGAAGTCGGGAACCACTGGACAGAAATCAAGGGAGGAAGACGGGAAATACCAAGGATAGGTGAGGGTGGGGAGGGGTGGGCCTTCTCCCCCTACTGGTGGGAAAGGAACATAGGACAACAGCTCTCAGAAACTGGCAATGTCATTAAAAGGTAAACATAGAATTTCTATAGGATCCAGTCATTGCCCTCATAAGTGCACACCCAGGAGAAATGAAACTTTGTGCCTTTACAAAATCTTCTACTTACAGACGTGCTGTTCAGAAAGCTGCTGCTGGCCCTCAGTGAGTGAGGGCATGGGCACAGTGCAATACACCCATAGAATGCTCCTAGGAACAAAGAGTTGTTCAAGCAACATCAGGGTCGGCATTGTGAAATCATCTGCCGCTCCTCGGGCAAAAAAAGTATGAGACTTTCTACTCCTGTAGAGATGTATAACCTTGGGAACCCAGGAGTGCAGCTCAGCCCCATCCTCTAGTGTCCATATGGGTCAGAATCAACTCACTGGCAGCGACAAGAGCATAAGGCAGCAATTGCTACAGACGCTGCACCCTGTGAGATTGTTGCGTTATGAGGAATCCTCCAGCCTGGCCATGGGAGAGCAGTGGCTGCTGGAAGTGAGGTGGACGGGGATCGGCCGTGATGAGCAGGGGGGAACTGAGGAGTGACGGAAGGATCATCTATCTTGGACTGTGGTGTTGGCTTCACATTTATATCTATCAAAACCTCGATCCAGAAATTTAAAAGGGGTAAAGTTTTGTGTGCCTTCATATGGCTGACAAATAAAAAAATAATAAATATTTTTAAGTGAAAGGCGAGCTTTTCTGCAAAGATAAAGACTTCCCAAAAATAAGCCAATTTATTTTTAGCATGTGGACTTTTGCAAGGATGTCTCTCTCTACTTGTCTGGGGCTCATCTGAAGCTTTCACTCCTGGCACATCTCTGCATTTTGCTTATTTTTCTTAAAAAATATTTATCCACACCATTGCATTTTGAAACAAAACTCTGACTTGGTTACAGGCATTCTTGCAATATATTAACAAATGTTCAGGGATACAGGTTTGCAGGTAATCTCGAAGGGTAGCCATTGTCTGGGGCCATAAATTTTTTCAATTGCTTTGTAAAATGAGCTTCATCAGAAAGTCCTATTACCTTCTCTCTGAAGAAGACTAATAACGATGTTGATCGTTATTCATAAAGGTAAGTTAGGAAATTGTCAAGCAAAAATAACTACTTGTCGAATATCTTTATCCAAGCATAAGTCACATGGTTCCAGTGCCTGTTTGACCACATCATGAAAGGAGTATCTGCCAGGTTGGGTTTCAGGATGAATTCATGATTCAATAAAATTCCGGCGTTTCTAAAATAAGGCTCTGTCGCACTCCCTAAATGACATTTCTGGAAAACCCCTACTGACTACGCTACACAAACCCTAGGAGAAAAGCTGTCTGTCTGCTGTGAATGGTGAGGAATGTCCTTTTGTTTCCACAGGCTGAGATCAGCTGCATCCAGGAAAACAAAGACAGACTGAGTGACAGCACCACAGGTAAGAGGAAGGGGCACCTGGCTGTGGTCCTCAAAGAAATCTTTAGTCCATGTCCATTTAAAGAGAGGCGAGGCCATGCAAGGGTCCTCTGGGAAGAGTGAGTGGAGGAGTGGTACACCTGCCCAGAACAGACAGGTTGATACACTGCCTGTGTCAAAGGTTTTTATCCTGGAATTGAGGGAGTCTCTGCCCTTAAAGTGAATATGATATATCCTTATTTTCATTCAGGAACCTTGGTGGTGTCCTGGGGAAGCACTCAGCTACTAGCTAGACTGGTTCCCCTGGTTCAAACCCACCAGGGGAAGCAGTCTGCTTCAGGAAACACTGTGGCCTTGGAATGTCTGTGGAGCAATGCTATTTTGTGCTTGGGGGTCCCTATGAGTTGAAATTGACTCCAGAGTAGCAGATTTTACTTATTTATGAAGCACTCGACTACTCATCAGAAGGTTCGTGGTTCAAACCCACCAGCCATAGCCATTCTGTGGGAGAATAGACCTGGCATCCTGCTCCCCTAAGTAGTTAGTCTAGAGAACCCTGTGAGGCAGTCCTGTTCTCACCCAGGGTGGCCATGAGTCAGGATAGACTCAACTGCAAAACATCTCTGAAGTTTTGAGCATGCCCTTCCATTAGGAGTGTTAGGTAATGAACTCCAGCAGTGTTAACAGACCAGGGGCTTTGCCATCAAGAGAAGTATGACATTTTCATAGCTTACTATGACTGCAGTTATCTAGAAATATCGTTTACTGAAAATAATCAGTTCTGCTTCTAGATTCTGTCATTTTAAAAAACAAAGTCACTGCCATCAAGTCAAGTCCAACTCATAGCCACCCTGTTATGACAAGGTAGAAGTACCCTTTTGGAGCATTTCTAAGCATTTCGGGAGTAGGAGTAGGAAGCCTGATTTTTCTCCCACTGAGCAGCTGGTGATTTTGAATGCCTCCAGGACTCCTTAGTAGAGACTTAAAGGACTAGCAAAACCAAATCCCCTGCCATCAAGTCAAGTCCAACTCACATCAACCCTGTAAAGAATTTCTGGGACTAAATCCTTACAGGTAGCCTCACCTTTCTCCCATGGGTCACGTGTTGGGTTTGAACCATCAACATTGCAGTTAGCAACCAGTGACTCATAGCACCACCAGGGCCCCAAAGTTACAGTCTTTTGAGAAGGGGTATCACCGGATGTCAGAAGGTATGGGCCCTACTCATATGCTAATACATTTACCTGAATAAATGGTGGTTGATCCTGTGTCAGTGTTTCTCTCCCCCCACCTCCCACTCTCATGATTATGAAGTTCATCAGGGAAGTTAACAGATCACAAGTCAAGATTAGAAAGCATCATGCAGTGGTTCCCAGCCTTCCTATGCCACAACCCTTTAATACATTTCCTCATATTTGGGTGACCCCCAACCATAAAATCGTTTTCATTGCTACTTCAGATCTGTAATTTTGCTATTACAGATAGGAATCAGGTGAACTCTGTGAAAGGGTTCTGGCCTACAGGTTGAGAACCGATGCATTTGAAAAATACAGTCCGTTTGTCTGCAGCAGTGCTACGTCTCAGCCATGTAGGCAGGCATGTCTCCTCTCTAGTCCTCTCCCCTGCTTAGCAATGTTAGAAAACAAGTTGGGCGCTGATAAATGCCTAGAGGGCCCTCTACCCCACAAGCCAGTCTCCTGTTCAGGAAGAGGGGCCCAAGTTTGTAAAGAACTCTTTCATCCATCTTTTAGTTTCAGCTTCCTGAAACAAACACCACCAAACCTACAGTCTTGTAGTCCCTACTTGTAAACCTTGTGACTCTTGGGGGATTGATAGTCCCTTTCCTCCCCAGACAGACCCACTGTCCCACTAGCTGTCATGTAACCCTGGTTATTGGCCTGGCAGCCAGGAAAATATGGGCATTCATCCTGAGGACACCTCTGCATCTTGTTGGGATGAAGCCTCTATTGTCTTTCTACATGGGGGACAGAGTTGGACGTGCTAGCTCTTCCTTAAAGAAGGAAGAGCCTCCACTGGCAGGCATTGGGATTCTGAAGAACTTGGCTAGCCCAAAGATCCAAGGTCATCTACTCAAAGCCCCCATCTTCTCTGTCAAGGTCCCCAGTTTTCTCACCAGCACCCAGACCTGCCTCCATGGAGCATTCCGTAGGTAATTCTAACTAGGAATTTCTAAGGGCTATCACCAGCTTCGTCTGCCTTTTCACACTGTCCCAGGACAAGTTCTCTACAAGAACTGTCATGGTGGACTTCTTGTCTTTGTGACTGGTTTTCCATAGCGTAACTGCACTTAGCCTCCCCCAGCTTCATCTGTAGGGAACTGGTGATGTTTCATAACCAACCAACCAATCTCCCCACTCTTGTAGATATGGCCCCGACCCCCTCCTTCTTCAATGGCAAAAAGTATCCCACCACCCAGGTCATTCCCTTGCAGGCTCCAAAGACACCCGTGAGAGTTGTGATGACTGGGCTCTCACACTAAGCCAAGGGACTCTGTGCCCCGCACACTAGCTGGCCTGGTCCCCTCATCTGCTTAGTGGGAGGTGACGCAGGCTGAAACCCTACTCTCCCCTTTGCATTTCTGCCCACTCCTGATGTATCCCAGCTAGATGCGCTGGGAGGCAGGGCCGTGGCCTGCATTTGCGTTTGGACTGCAAGGCACATCTGCTAGAGACTGGCCAGAGCAGAGGCAGTGCATTGGAGGAGCGGACAGGGTCAGGCCCTGTTCGCCTACCTTGCTTGACCTTATTGGCTGTGGGTTGCCTGGCCAGGGCATGCCCTTGACTCCAAAGCTGAAGCGGATCCTGAGGGAGCCAACCACTGCGGGCTGACTCCTTGCAGGTGAGCAGCAAGCTGTTTCTTGGTAGGATAGTGAGCTGAACGCCATGTTAGCCAGCACAGTCCCACTTCTCCACTCTGGGCTCCAGCTACATGCAAAGGTAGAACATTTATGAAGTCCTTAACAAGCTTCTCGCATCTCATGCACCCTGGCCATTGAGAGGCCATCCTAAAGGGTTAGGGTCTAAGAATGTGAACTAGCCCCTGCAGAATTCCTTGTTACCGTCGACGCCTGCAGGGTAGCATTTGAGAAATTCCAGGCTGGATGGTTTCCAAGGTTCCCTTTTTGCCCTAGCATTCCATTTCTTAAATCTTAAAGTGTCTTATACACTTCGCATGTTTGGACGGACCCATGTGTTTGGCAGAATTGACAAATACTGAACTTCCTAATTCCTGGTAGAGATCATTTGTAGAATAACCTAGGGACTATGGATCTTGGCTCAAAACAGAGAATACCAGAAAGGTATTTACTTGTGTTTCATTGATTATACTAAGGCCTTTGACTATGGACCATCATAAACTATGGATAGCCTTGGGAAGAATGGGAATTCCCCCAACACTTCAGTGTGTTCATGTACGTGTGTGTTTGTACATGGATCTAGAGGCAGTTGTGCAAACATAACAAGGGCAGACGGCATAGTTTAAAATGAGCAGTGGTGTGCTTCAGAGTGGTATCGTCTCACCACCCGTGCTCAGTCTGAATGCTGAGTAAATCATCAGGAAAACGGGATCCTGTGTAAGAGAACGTGGCATCGGGACTGGAGGAAGGCTCTTTACCAACAGGCAGGTGACACACCGTGCTTGCTGAATGTGAGGAGAATTGAAGCTCTTGCTGATGAACCCTTGGGATGGATTACAGCTCAATGCAAAGAAGACTAAAATCGAACTAGCAGGGACATTAAGATAAATGGAGGGAGAAAAGGTTGAAGATGTCAAGGCTCTTGTCTTGCTGGGCTCCACAATCAATGCTCCTGGAACCAGCAGTCAAGAGAAACAAAGATGTGTTCACTGCACTGGGTAAATCTGCTGCATAAGACCTCTCTTTAGACTTGGAAAGCAAGGATGTTACTCTGAGGACTAAGGTGCACGTGACTGAAGGCACGGTACTTTCCAGGGCCTCATTTACATGTGAAAGGTGGACACTGAATAAAGAAGACTGAAGAAGAATCTATGGATTTAGATTATGCTGCTGGAAAAGAATATGGAAAGTCCCATGGACTGCTAAAAAGACAACCTGATCATCCGTCTTTGGAGAAGTATGGCCAGAGTGCTGCTTAGAGGCAAGGATGGGGAGTAGACTTCTTACATACTTTGGACATATTGTCAGGAGAGACAAGCTAGTCTCTGGATGAAGACATCATGCTTGGTAAAGTGGAGGAGCAGCGAAAAAGAGGAAGGCCCTCCAGGAGATGGACTGACACTGTGGCTGCAGTAGTGGGCTTGGGCCTGGGGCCAGTTGTACGAGTGGGGCAGGACAGGGGCCATCTTTTGTCCTGTTGTGCATAAGATCGCTATGGGTCAGAACCAACTTAATGGCCTCTTAAATGGCCTCTGTTAGGAGGTATTTTTTGTTTTGTTTGGGGGGGTGCATCACTGCCCTCTGCCCAGCCTTTGCTCCTGTGAAGCTTCTGCTGGAATTGAACCTCCATCCCAGTGGACCACAGTACCACGCACAACCACAACACCACCGGGGCTCAGTCCTATAATGAGGTTTGGGATATTTCCTACACCACATGTCCTACTTCAACTAAGTCCCTAAATCATGACAGTGGGGCAATTCATTGTATCTTAGACATCATTTTTATTGTTTTGAATTGCAGTTGTGTCCACATCCCTGGCCCCAAGCTCATTCCAATGTCAGCAGACTCCCTTCCAGGGGGACTCGGAACCCTGGGTCTTGAGCATCAGGCAAGCTTTGCTATGAAAAACTACATTTTCTATGCTTCCAAACTAAGGTCATGGTTCTCATATTTACATTTGGTAGGTGTAAGAAAATAAGAAACCTAGCCAAACACAATAGACCTGTGCTATTCAGAGTGTAGTTCATAAGCTTCTGCCCAAGCCCCACATCCCGCTGCCATCAAGTCAGTTCTGGATCATAGCAACCCCAGTTTATACGGTTTCTGACACTGTACATCTTTACAGAAGCAGACCACTTCATCTTCCTCCCGAGGTACCGACATCGTGATGGAGAGCAGTTTGATGTATAACTCACTGCAAATCTGCAGTATATAAGGAGTTTGCACCAGAAAGTCTTTCATCTCTGGCACTGAGCATACTTCATTGGTTGACACTGTGTATGTGTTGCTGGGCCTTGAATTAACCCTGGAGCAGGGTCCTGTGAGCCCTCTGCGTAGCTGTGCTTCAGAAGCTGTTTCAGCATGATAATAAGCAGGATGTCAGAAGGTGAAGGGATTCAGAGACCCGAAGACCACTCTGGGATGAGCAATGAATGCCTGGCCTGCATCTGTAAGGATCTTGTCTTAATTAGCGAGTGCTGCTGTAACAAGTATGCGCGTAATGAACCCAAATTTATTTCCTCACCATTCAGGAGGCTGAAGTCTGGCGTCAAGGTACCAGCTTTAAAGGAAGGTTCTCTCCCTAAGAGCTCAAGGAGAAGATTCTTGCCCCCTTCTTTTTCGCTTCCAGCATTCCTTGGCAGTAATCATGTTGCATCTGTCCCTCCCAGTTTGCACTCCTTTGATAGCTAATTTCTTAACTACCTAGATGCAACGAGGTTTGAGATGTACCCTACACCACGTGTCCTACTACAACTAAATCTCCAACAGCAAAGTAAATGCTCTATTCTCAACAGATATAGATCCATAGGTATGAGGGTTAAGGTTCCAACACATTGAAGGGAGGGGGCATTACTCAATCAATAACAAATGTGTCATGTTGTTTTGTCTTGTTTTTGACCTAAGCTCAGAGGTGTAGATAGGACACCTGAAGAATAGAAGAATCAGCCTTGTGTTGACACCATAGAAAGTGTGATAAACTCCAGTGCCATCAAGTTTATTCCGACACCTAACGACTCTTTATAGGGCAGAGCGGAACTGCCGCTGTGGGTTTCCAAGGCTGTAAATCTTTACGGCAACAGAAAGCCTCGTCTTTCTTCCAAGCCGCCGCTGATAGATTCAAACGGCTGACCTTGCTGCTTCGCCCCCACACAGAACCTGCTGTGCCATCAGGGCTCCTAAGAAAGTATGCAGGGTACCTTGAAGGTCAGGTAAATGGAATGCTACGGAAAGAGCAGCGGTGAGTCCCACCAAGGAAAGGCATTTGAGAGTGCAGTGGGAGAGGTCTATTGGAGCCCTGGTGATGGAGTGGTGAAACATTGGGCTGCTCCTGACCTGCATGTTTGGCGATTTGAAACCAGCAGCAGCCAGCGAGCTTCCACTCCCATACACAGGTACATCGCGGAAACCCACAAAGGGATGTCACTGTGAGTCAGTATTGCCTAAGCAGAAGCTTAACCCAGCCAGAGGAATTGAAGATTATTTTTGTAAGAACAATTAAAGCCCTTGAACCAAGTGACTGATTCAACCACCCTAAGTTTTAGGAAAGAGAATCTGATTTAGCTGTGCAGACTACAATTCACTGGGGAGCCATTTATACCTAGAGTTCTGAACAAGTTCTCACAGAGTGAACAATGAGAAATTAAGCAGATTCAGAGTGATTAAAAATATTGACAAAATGGGACTTACTGGATGGAAGGAGGAACCCAAAACTTGGCCCATCATCAGGTGAACAGGAAAAATATGGCCCAATCCATCCATTTCCAGACCCAGCTTTTGTGCCTTCATGTATCCAGCATTGTGCTGAAAGCGGGACGAGGCGGAAGCCCCAGGCTCTCTGAACAGTGTTCGGGGCTCTTCCTGCGATGTCCTATGTGCTAGTCAGGACTACAAAGAACCAGCTTGGGGTAGAAGAGACCTTTGTAAAGGAACAGCAATAGAACCACTTACATATTTAGACTGTTATATTGGCCTTTCTGTATCCCAAGGTGCCGACAGCTTATTAGACGTGAGTTCTGAAGCCGACCAACAAGACCTCCTGGCCCTCTTACAAGCTAAAGTTGCTTCCCTCACTTTACACAACAAGGAACTACAGGCCAAACTACAGGTCAGTAAACAGATAGCAACCACAAAGTCTAAGGTCAACCTGTTGGCCTTTTCAAGGGCTGATGGTTTGTTTCAAGCATTCTTCACAAACTGTTAACACTCTCGGCTGCTATCTGAATGGTTGGAGG
Source organism: Nesogale talazaci (assembly GCA_004026705.1). NCBI lineage: Eukaryota > Metazoa > Chordata > Mammalia > Afrosoricida > Tenrecidae > Nesogale > Nesogale talazaci. The sequence continues at coordinate 51,797 of PVJH01001564.1, read as the reverse complement.
TCCCCGTCCAGCCCGGGGTGTCTCAGAAGATTGGCCTGCTGGCCCACTTTTGAGAAGTTAGCCTTTGAGTCCCTGTGGGGCACAGGCCCATGAGGGCACAAGTGGAGTCGCCCACGTCAGGGTTGTAGTGACAGTAGCTTCAGGGGTGGTGGAAATGCTGCCTTTTGTCTTGTTTTTTTCATGTATCTAGCCCTGAGCATCCTAGAATCTTGCATCATCTATTTTATGAGCGATTTATTCATTAGCTCTATTTCTATAAACTGGCAAATTGTATATATGTGCGTACACTTACACATTTGGGGCATCAAAAAGTTGGTTTAAAAATTCCATTTCTTTCCCCTCCCACCCCGCCTCCAGTCAAACTAAATTTTTATGTGTGAAAGTCTCCAGGGCCCTCCCCGGAAAGCCTGGAGAAACCCGAGTGGGGGTGGAGGGAAGGGGGAGCAAAGAGAGAGGCCTAAGACTATGCCTTCACTTACACACACACCCCTCCCTGCCTGGCCTCCTCCCACCTCCACTTGGAAGGCGGGGTTGTATGTGTTGGTACATTCTTCATTTTCTTCTCACCCAGTTCATTCTGGCCCTTTTTGAAGACCCCATCAGGCAGCGTGTACTGTTTGCCACTTGCTTAGTAAGGTGGCCCTTGGCAGACTGAAGAGCTTGTTAAGCAGCAGCTTGTACCCCAAGACAATTGCCCTCTCTGAAAGTAGACATGAAAGGAAAAACGCACACATCTTTCCAAATTTCCCCTGAGGACAAAGGCTTTACAGCCAAAAAGAAGTCCACTACTCCGATAGTGGCACAAATAACTTCTCCTGGGAGAGCCGCTTATAGGATCAGCCTCTTGTCATTAAGCTTTTGCTGTGTCATCCAGGGAACCATATTTCTCACCAGGGTTCATGCTTGCTCTGTACTGGTGCCATTTCATTCTCATTTCTCCCCCCAGGCCAAAAGCCCCAAGGAGACAGACACAGACCTAAGCCTTGACTCCTACCATTCCACCCAGACCGACTTGGCCCCATCCCTGGGCAAACAGGGCGAGACTTTGCCCCCAGACTGCAAATCCTCTCCATCTGCTCTCGCTCTGTCTGAGGGCAAATCCACTAGCGGTGGCGATGCCAGAATCCAGCAGCTACAAGAGCTTTTGCAGGACTTGCAGAGGAAGCTGGAGAGCTCGGAAGCGGAAAAGAGGGCGCTGCAGAGCGAGCTGCAGTGCCGGGGCACAGAGCCCGTGTGCTTCAACAACGCAGAGCTTCCCGAGAATGGCTCGGATCTCAGCCAGAAGCTGAAGGAGACCCAGAACAGGTACGAGGAGGCCATGAAAGAGGTCCTGAGCGTGCAGAAGCAGATGGCGCTGGGCCTGGCCTCTCCAGAGGGCGCGGGAAGTTACTCCCTTCCCCGCGAGCGGAAGATCACCGATGAGGAAGTGGACGTGCTCCGGCGGGACCTGCAGAAGGCGCTGGAAGAAAGTGGAAGGCGTCAGGAGAAAGTGAGAGAGCTGGAGGGGAGACTGGAGGAGCAAGACAGAGTGCTGGCCACCAAGCCGCCTGCGGAAGAGTACGAGAAGATGAAGACTTCGTACTGCTCTGTGATCGAGGAGATGAGTAAGGAGAAGGAGTTTCTGTTTGAGAAATACCAAGAGGCCCAAGGAGAGATCATGAAGCTGAAAGACACGCTGACCAGTCAGGTGGCCCAGGAGGCCAGCGACGAAGCCGGGGACATGAAGGAGGCCATGAACAGGATGATTGACGAGCTCAACAAGCAGGTGAGTGAGCTGTCCCAGCTGTACAAGGAGGCGCAGGCCGAGTTGGAGGACTACCGCAAGAGGAAGTCTCTGGAAGAAGTCACGGCCGAATATATCCATAAGGTGGAGCATGAGAAGCTGCTGCAAGTGACCAACGCGTCCAGGGCGAAGGCGGAGGAGGCGCTGTCCGAAATGAAGTCGCAGTACGCCAAAGTGCTCAACGAGCTGACCCAGCTCAAGCTCCTGGTCGACGCGCAGAAAGAGAACTCCGTCTCCATCTCCGAGCATCTGCAGGTCATCACCACGCTGCGGACGGCTGCCAAGGAGATGGAGGGGAAAATCGGCAGCCTCCAGGAGCACCTGGCAAGCAAGGCGGTGGAGGTGACCAAGCTGGAGCAAGCGCTCCAGGAAGAGAGAGCGGCCGTGACCGACGCCATGGTGCCCAAGGCCTCCTACGAGACGCTGCAGGCGGCGCTGGAGGGGGAAGTGAGCGCGCTGGCTTCCAAGCTGAAGGAGGCCACCAAGGAGAAAGAGAAGGCCCACACGGAGGCGGCCCACCTGCGGGGTGAAGTCTCGCAGGTGAAGCGGGAGAAGGAGGCGAGTCACGCTCTCCTGAAAGCCCGAGAGCAAGAGGTCCAGGAACTGCTGCGCAAAGGCCAGCAGGCGCAGGAGGAACTCGCAGAGATGAAGAAAGCGTCTGAGAACTCCTCCAAAGTGGAGGAGGAAAAGGATAAGAAGGTGGGTGCAGCGCGGGTTCTGTTGGATTGCTAGCTGGGGGTTCAGGGTGGCGGGGTGGTTGCTCGGTGGCTTGGCTGCGAACCAAAAGGTTGGTTGGTTCAAACCCACCAGCTGCGCCTCGGGAAAGCGCGCCTGTGGGTGCTTACGTCTCCCATATGTCAGCCCCAGGAGGGGGTGGGGGGTGGGGCTCAGGTCTCCTGTTCTCCAGAGTTGGACATGCGTAGAGTGGGACTGGTGGGCACATGGCAGCAGCAGCAAGCCTTTCCGCCTTTCTCATTTGTCACATGGGGAGGCCCCATGCCACCCGGTTAAGCACTCGGTGGCTAGCCAAAACGTGGGCGGTCAGAACCTCCCCCCCACCCCAGGGGCTTTGTGGGGAAAAGACTTGCCAGTCTGCTTCCAGACAGATTGCAGCCACACTCCTACGCAGAGCGTAGTCATGGTGGTGTGCTAGGGTAGCCCTACTCTGACTCGAGGGTCGACACCCCCACAACCACCACAACTGTTAGCACGAACCCGCTGTGAATGCTCCAGGGCTCCCCGCAGGCGTCTGTCTCCAACGCTTCCGTAAGAATCCTGTGTGTTCTTAGTATGTGGGATTAAAAGGGGGGGAAGTAAAACTTCTATTCCATTAGAAGAAGACATTTTTACATGTCTGGTCCCTATTTGTCCTTAAGATATAATTTCGGAGAAGCTCTTCCAGTATCAGGCATCGGAAGTGAACCCAGAAACTGCAGAGCGTTCGCAGCCCACCCAGGATTTAGGCTTAACCGCTGCTTCGCTCAGCGCCACGGCGGCCCCCCTGCCCAGGATTCTCACTGGTCCCCCTCCTCAAAGGCATTGGGGTGGCGGCAGCTAGAGGTGGCACGGCATGTGGCACGTTGCTCTCTGGTGTATCCCAGCCCCTGTAATGGATGTCGTGAGAGCACTGGTCAGTTGCCCCCCAGTTGAGTGTGGCTTGCGGCAAGGTCACCCCTTGTTCAGAGTAGCGCTGTGTCCATAAGGCTTTTCCAGGCTCAGCTTTCCTCTGGTAGTTAAGCGCTTGTCTACGTGCAGCACATGGGTGAGAGCGCTGTGTGTCCCTTCACCCACGAGTGCTTGAAAGGATCCTCTAGTGCCTGAGTGCGGAGGACTGTGCTCGCTTGAAAGCAAGGTGTCCAGAGACAGCAAGACTCCTAGCAGCACACTGCCTAGCACCCACGGTAGCAATCCTAGCAAAGACACCGCGCTGTCTGCTCAGAGAAATGGTGCCTGCCGACCTGTTTCAGATTGAAGGGAGCCGACATCACAGCTTTTATTCCTCTCGGGCACTGAAACCAAATATGTCGTTCAGGGGCCTTCATGTGAACCAAGTGGGTTCTGTTGGTGACCTGGTTTGAAGAAAGAAGCTGATGCCATCTCGCCTGTTGATCCCCTTGCCCTTTCTCGCCAGATCAATGAGATGACCAAGGAAGTGAGCAAGCTGAAGGAGGCCCTGAACAGCCTCTCCCAGCTCTCCTACTCCACGAGCACCTCCAAGAGGCAGAGCCAGCAGCTGGACGCTCTGCAACAGCAGGTCAAGCAGCTCCAGAACCAGCTGGCCGTGAGTGGGGCGCCTTTCCACTGCCTGGTTGGGGGTGGAGGGTCCTGTGCCAGTCCAGCTGGCTCGGGACCGGTAGAGAAGGCCCAGGTCCGCAGCCTAAGCAAGCTTTCTACATCAGTGGGCCTTGAACTGAAGGTTTCTGTGGCGAGGTCAGAGGAGGGGGTCCCGTGGTGGGTATCTTCTCTGCAGGCTGCTTACCGGCACACTCACCCACCAACCTTTCATCGGTTTGCCACATTTCTGCAATCGTGAGCCCCTTTCTCACAGTGGCAAGAGCTATTAATAGAAGTTCAGTTCTCCGGGAGTTACGGTATAGAAAGGGGGTTATTCACCCCTCTCTTTAGTGAGCCCAGGAAGACTTGGTGCACCTGTTTGTGACTTCTGTAACCACCATAAACTTGGTGGCTGGAGACAATATGAACTGATAACCACTGGACAGCCCTGGAGGTTAGGGCTCAACAGTGGTCTCACTGAGCTACAAACACGGTATCGACAAGAGTTCCTGCAAGTGGGGGTACCGGGGAATCTGCTGCCTGGCCATTTGCAGCTTCTCGAGACCACCATGTTCTTTTCCCCTTTCCATTTTTAAAGCGCGTCACTATCAACTCTGCGGCTGTCATTTGCCTACTTCTGCCTTTGACCTTGCTTCTCTCCTGTTAGGACTCTTGCACCCACATTTAGAGAGTACACTTCTAAGGTTAGCAGTTCAAAACCACTAGCCACTCTTACTCCCTTTAAAAAAATGGCACTCTGGGCTGAGCCCTGGTGGCGTAGTGGTTGTGCGCGGGACTGCGGCCCACTGGGTTGGAGGTTCAATTCCAGCAGTGGGGCTGGGCCTCCTACTCCCACCACGGAGAGCAGTGATGCCCCCCCCCCCAAAAAAATGGCACTCTCTGAAACCCACAGAGGCCTTTCCACACTGTTCCGTTGAGTTACTTTGGGGAATTGACTCCAGGACAGTGAGTTTGCCTTTGGGCTTTTTAAACCAGGATAATCTCATGTCTGATCTCAAAATTCTAACATTATCCCATTTGCAAAAGGCTTTCTTCCTCTGTGAGACTACACATGGGTTCCAGGAATTTGCTTCATCTTTGGTTGGGGGCATTATTTCGTCTACCTTAAGATCTTTAAAAAGTCTTTGTGTTAGTCCGGGTAGAATACAGGAACAAATTCAAGGACACACATCAATATAAGGAAAGGGTTTATATACAAAAGGAATGGGACATGGAGAAAGCATCCCAGCCCAGTCCAGTCCAAAGTCATAAGTCTGGTATTAGCCCATTTACCCGAAATCAGTCTATAAAGTCTTCCGACTCATGAAGTCACAGGTCAGTGGGTGCAGAATCCCAGTGCTGGCAGGGCACCTCGCCTCCAGGGCTCAGGGTCCATCAACAGCAGAAACAACTCATCGCTGGCAGAGGTCTCCATCTGACCGCCCCAGCTTCAGAGGTCTGGCTCCATCAGGGCAAAGCTGTGTGGTCTCTCCGCCAGCTCCTCCAGCTTCTCGGATGCTGCCAGCTTGTCTTGTCCGTGATTAATCGTCTCTGAAACTAACTCCCAACAACTGGGAGAGATAGCTTCTCATCTTCATGAGGGAAATGTCGCGAGATTTCCCAAGAGTCTCAGGTTAAAGCCATGCCCACATAGAGGCCTCATTGGCTACTCAATGGCTATCTCCAGATTAACAGGCTAGACTCCACCCCTACATTTCAATCATAAAATTAACATAAGGACATGACTGCCACAGTCTTCTTTGCTGGGTTGTCTCTAGCTTCCCCTTCCAGACAGGACCTGGATTTTATGGCTTGAGATGTGGCATCCGCAAATTCAAGTTTCCCTAGATTGAGGCCACAGTGTTGCTGGGTTCTAACCACTCTTGCTGGTCATACTCAGTGGAAGAGAAAAATGGCCCTTACTATGTTCTGCACAGTTTGTCTTTATTCCTGATAAAACATGAGGATAGCTGAGAGAAAAAAGATCCTTGAAAGATTCTCCAGGAGGAACAGGATAAATTACTCAGCAAGGACAAAGGAAAGAATGAGTAGGGGAACTGAAGATCAAGTTGAAATAGGTGTCACCATCTTGTTTCCCTAGGTAACACTGGTAGCTAAACTGGTGGGCTCTTGAGGATTATACGATACTAACTATATGACAGGGCCTCAAAAAGTTTACGGGGAAATGGAATTAAAAGATAATGGGACGTGCCACCTGGTGTGCCAAGGTGCCCTTTGTGTAGTGAGGTGCCTTGGAGGACAATGGTTGAGTGTTCAGCTGCTTTGTCACGGGCCAAGGGCCTGGCCATCTTCTCCCACAAAGATTATAGCCTTCAAAAGCTTTTGGTTCTCCTGTGTCATGTGGGGTCGCTACACATCAAAATTGATTGATGGCACCTAACTGCTATACAAAGGAGGTTCAAAAAGGTTGTGGGAAAACAGAATCAAAAGTAGAATTTTTCATCCCATGTTGTGAAGTTACCTCTTATAGTGGGTCATGATCATTAAATGAATAGATTGTTGTTGTTCTAACTAAGAATATACACTACCCCAATTTTTTTTTGGTCTGAGGTCTTAAAAGTTTATAATTGGCCATCTGCAGTGTGGTTGACCTGTGTTCACTTAGAACAGAGAAAGAGTCCAGAATGAAGGGGAAGCATAGATGATTAACCCCATCAATCACTGCCTTTTCTGCCAGGAGCCCAAAAGAAAGGTACTTTTCTCCAAGTTTGGATCAAAGGGTCTATAGAAGGATCCTGACCCAGGTCAAATAAAACTGTAACATGGAATTCCAGTCCCTGGAATTAAAAAAAAAAAACAACAGTCAAATAAAACTGTAACATGGAATCTAGACTTTCTAGAGCCATGGAGGCTGAATGGACTGCTGAAAAGCAACGCTTCTGACATCATCTTTAATCCTGATGCTGAACATAAACCCCGAAGCCTTCATTAAGCCAAACAACAGTTCAGCTTAATGAGTAAAGACTTGCCATGTGCTCTTTAAAAATCCTATTTCATGGGATGAAATTATTAAAAGTAAACCAAGAAGGTAGATCAGAAGCTTAGAGACACATGAATATGAGATAAAATGTAAAAATAATTCCTCAAAATTCAAATACGTTATAAATGAGGACTCCCTGTATTAACATATGTACTTAAAGCAGATGTAAAGATTATAATTATTACATGCATTTTCTTTTAATCAAGGTGGCACGTTGATTAAAATACTAAAAATACTAAGTGTCCAGACAAACACAGGACATGTTGTCATGTCGGTGGTCAATGCTACTTAAAAGAGTGAGATCTCTTGGGCGGCATTTGGTCACAGCACCCTCATAGTTTTGGTGGAGTGTGTGCTTACAAAGGGATCCTAAGCGCTTGAATAATGTCACATCTCTTTTTCCTAGGAATGCAAGAAACAGCACCAGGAGGTCATATCGGTTTACAGAATGCATCTGCTATACGCTGTACAGGTATGGCAGCATCCTGTAGAGTCCCTGGGTAACCCTACAGGACCCCAGCATGAGACATCACTGAAACACCCATCATGAAACTAGAAGGAAGAGTAGACTCTCTTTCATTGGAAAGCTTTGAGAAACACTTCACTTGGCTTTAGATTGTATGTCAGGAGCCTCCTATACTCTTGGCCAGGAGCAGACCCACCAATTGCTGAGAAATGAAGGAGGATGTGGCTGCTGCTACCCTTGGGGGCAGGGCTCTGCTCTCCAGGCTCTGTGCAGCTCTTGCAGCCATCTGTACCACCTCTCTCTGTGGTGAACCAGTGTTCTAGCCAGCCGATCTCTCCTATACAGCCAAGAACCCAGAGAACCTGTGCCCAGCACTTACATAGGCTCGACCCCATTATCCTTCAGAGGACCCCTGTCTTTGATTTGATTCTTCATAGCAGTGTGGGAATGGACAGCTAACATTCATTCAAGGAAGCCCTTTAGTGATGAAGAGCAACAGTTAAGTGCTAGGCTGTTAGCAGAAAGGTTGGCAGTTCAAACCCACACAGCACTTCTACTGGAAAAAGACTGCACTCCACTTCCTGGAAGATTACAGTTCAGAAAACCCTGGGGAGCAGTTCTGTCCTGTCACTGGGCTGGGCGGGGGAGGGATAAGGGGTGTCACCAGGAATCAGCATAGACTCAGCAGGACTCAGTAACGATTAAGTGCATCTAAAAGACAGGGGATGGGAGAGGCAAGGAGTTGCCAACTTCCTTCCATCCAGCCTTCTCATCCCCAGGGAGACTGCCATGACTCACCATAGGTCCTGATGAGTGTGTTGCTTGAATTCCCCAGGGCCAGATGGATGAAGACGTTCAGAAAGTCCTGAAGCAGATCCTTACCATGTGTAAACACCAGTCGCAGAAGAAGTAAAGTGGTTCCTGGCCACAATGTAGTCCCCCTTGTCCATCATCATGTTGGCTCCGGACCTGTTGGCAACCACCTATAGCCAACAGAACCACTCTTCTGACCCGCGGTATGCACTGTGACCCAGCAGAGAACGTCTCACCGTCCCAAAGGCTTCTCATGATGAAACTCTTGAGAAGTCTGCCTTCTGCACAACTGCCCACAGACTTCCGAGCCAGCAGGGGTGGAAGACCCTTTACATTCCAGAGCCGGGAAGAACCACGCTCAGAGGCCTGGGTGCCAATGCTGGTGGGTGTGGGTCCCCCAGGAGCGCCGGCCTGCCCAGTGGCTTCATTCCTTGTGACGTGCTGAGCCCCATGCAGTGAATACAGTTCAGTCCCCACACTTGGCTTGGATCTGTAAGCACAGCAGGGCTCTTTTTGCCCTTGGTTTCCAATCCCCAAACATGATCTGAATGCCAACCAAATCAGGATGACACTGGTTAGGAGGTGTGAGCTTGACGCCAAGGTGCATGACCTCCTTGGACGTAAAAACCCAAATCCCATCTGCCCCCGACAGGATCACATCTCACCACCCTGCTGATCCAACTTCTCAGTTGGACCAGCACTGTTCATTAAAGTACGAAGCTTAAGAAGCGAAAGCAAATTGTCCTTAAAGGTTCTCTTTGGAAGTCGATCGTTGACGTACTGCAAATTTTCTATGCAACCTTGCCTCCTGCTGTTATCCATGAAGCTCAGGAAATCCCAACACTTTGGCGTTTCCACAAGGGATTACAGTAAACTGAGTGTTTACAGCCAAAAGAAATGCCTCATCGTTTTTTTGGATTTTTTTTTAACCTCACATTTTTAAAAGTGTTTTGGGTTTTTTTTTCTCTATATAGTATTTTTATTGGCTCTTAATGATTTTTCCACTCTAAATCCTTAAATAAGTGAGATTTATGCTAGACTCTATTAACAAGGTATTTTTTAAGTAACCGTACTTCAGACTCTTGAGAAATATACCCTGCCCTTCAGCTTTTCAGCTATCGTGCAAAAGGCAGTTAGCGTTCCAGATGCAGCCTGCGCTGCTGCCTGCACCCCAAGGAAGTTCTGCCGTGTCCCCAGCACTGCAGGCAGGCGTGTCTGAATGTGCTGGATGCACCTCTTTCCCGCTGGATATTTTTGAAAAGCCTCCATTCTCCTGGTGCCCATAAATCCTATTCTTGGAAAGGGACTGTTTGTACCAATCAGTTTTTTAACTTTAAAACGCAAACTCCTGGAACACGTGCCCCTATGGCGCCCAGCAAGGTCCTGGGGGAAATACTTCTGCCCCTCTATTTTTCGGATAAAAGCATTTCCAACTTGCCTGCAACTTCCCTCATGACTTTGCTTCTATTGAGGGAAATAAAGGGGCTGCTGAATTCTCCCAGGCCTGTGACGAAAAGGGCAAGTTGCTCCAACAGACAGGGCCAAGCAGAGTGCACAGCCCTGGGCCCCCTGAATTCCCAGGGGGCTGGCCTGTCCTGGAGGGGGTGCTCCTCTCCATTGCCTGGGGACCAACATCAGCAAAGCAAAGTGGCTCCGAAGCATGGTCCCCCTGTTTTAAAGTCCTTTCATTATGGGTCAAGCCATTTCCGAATGGCTCCAATGAAATGCGAAACCAGACAAAACACTTGTCACACAGCACATCAGAAAAAGCCAGCCCACCCCACCCCCTGCACGGCCCTGCTGTGGAGAGTCCACCTGGAGGCATTTCTGGCGGCGGTCTGAGGAAGTGGTAGCCTTTTACCTAGCGTCGGGAGGCGTATTTATTATAAGTGCTCTGGTGGAATATTGAAAAGTTATATGCTGTAGGCTAGCATTTTTGTTTTTGTAATTTGCGGGAGTTACTGCCGACAATAAACCTTGGTTTCCTTTGGCATCACTCGTGTTCATTGTCCGTGGACTCCTGTCTTGCTTTGCCTGGAGTTTACCATGAGCGCGCCTCGGGGCTGCGCTGAGTTCAGCAGCCTGGCAGAGGGGTGGGTTGCAAAGTGGCGCCCCTGGCAACTCTGTGGTGGGAGCTGGTGCTGGCCAGTCTTGAGTATGTGCATGCCCTCTGTCACAGGATTCCCACTTGTGGCTCCAGTATCTGCCCGGGCCCGCAGCTATATCCCAGTTCTTTGCTTCATAGTTCCTGTCAATTGATCCAAACCCTTTTTCAGTGTTTGGACGTCACCTCTGGTTGTTGTTTTTTTTTTTTCTTTAACCTCTTCGCTTCCCGTTGTTTCCTTCCATCTCATCATACCCAACTTTTTCTTTTAATTAAAAGATTATTTTATTGGCTCTTCCAGCTCTTAAAACTATACATCAGCTGTATCGAGCATATTTGTACATATGTTGCCATCAGTATTTTATATTTACTTTTTTAATATTTACTTTCTATTGAGCCCTTAGTATCAGCTGTCCCCCCCACCCTTGTGACCCATTGATAAATTATAAATTATTTTCTTATCTTACACCAACTGCCATCTCCCTTTACCCACGGTTTTTGTTGTTCATCCCTCCCTCACCCCACTAGGGAGTGGGGCTGTTATGTGTTGATCATTGCAATCAGATTTTACAACACTGGGTGACGGTGAAATAGGGAGTTCACGATAGGACATGTCCAGATAAACTCCTTCATCATGGCTGTTCCTTGACACGCTTGGCCTCGCTCTTACCACCTTGGCCCCAGCCCTGTCCTTAACCCTGCACTGAGCCTTTGACTTGCAAACAAATGCTATTTAATAGTCCGTGTTTACTGCCCACTGCAAAAGCTATCATAGATGATGATGCCGTGGTGCAAGAGATGATTTTTATTGTGCACTATCACATGGATGAACCAGAAGAAAGCTTCAACAAGGCCCAATGGGGCTCCTGAGAAGGTGACATCATGGGGTCCCACAGCTGGGCAGGAAATGCGAGCCTATCTTCTTGGATGTGAGAAATGTGTTGGCAGTCAGACTGGTGGTGGTTAGGTGCCCTTGAGATGGTTCTGACTAGTGGAAGCCTACGTACACAATAGACAGTGCCGGTACCGCACCCTGGTCACCCGCAGTGATGATGTTTGAGCCCACTGTTATGGCCACTGACCCTCTACCAAGCGTGACAGCCTCCCCCAGAGACTGGTCCCTCCTGCTTGGTGTGTGAGACAGTCACCGTCCTTGCCTCCCGAGCATTCTGGCTGCACTTGGCCCAACACAGACTTGTCAGTTTGTCAGCCAAAGTGGGGGGCACAGGGAGGGAGGGTTAAGATCTGTCTTGGGCCAGATATCAGTCTATTCCAGTGGTTCTCAACCTTCCTAATGTGTGACCCTTTAAGACAGTTCCTCATGTCGCGATGACCCCCCCCAACCATAAAATTATTTTCTTTGCTACTTCATAACTGTAATTTGGCTACTGTTATGAATCGTAATGTAAATATCTGACATGCAGGAGGTATTTTCAGTTACAAATTGAACATAATTAAACATAAAGCTTAGTGATTAACCACAAAATATGTAATTATACATTGTGAAAATTTATGTGCTTTCTGATGGTCTTAGGCCACCCCTGTGAAAGGGTTGGTGGACCCCCAAAGAGGTCGTACCCCACAGGTTGAGAATCACTGGTCTATTCCCACAGGGCAAATGAAATAAACAAAAATGCATCTCCTTCCAATGGGCTCTGGTAGTAACACTTAGTGAACTTCATGCATGCCCTGAGACAGTCTGCCCCTAAGTACAAACAGGTCCACATTTTACTTTGCACTTTAAATACAGAAGTGTACTGTAGACCTTCAAGCTATGCTTTTTTCCACTCGAGACATTTTGGAGATTTTTCTCTGCTTGCACATGTATATACCTCCCTTTTGTTAACTGCTATTTAACCAGTTCCTTGATAACTAGTATTTGGGGGGGGGGGGCGGGGAGGGCCATTACTGCCTCTGTTGGTCGTGGGGGCTACCCAGTGCTGCTCCTGAAAGCTGCCACTGGATTTGAACCGCCAAGCCCACGGGCCACAGTCCCACACTCAACCACTTACGCTACCAGGGCTCAGCCCCAATAACCAGTATTTTACTGCTTGGTTTCAAGCATTTTGCCACAAAAATGCCAATTCCTGCTGCCTTATAAATAAATGCCTTTCTGCACATGCGTGAAGATCCTTTGCATCACTTTCAAATTTTAATACTTGCTTCCATCATACAACGGGGGGGGGGGGGTGGAGGAAGTAGTAGAGAACCAAATTGGTTGTCACACAGAGTGAGGAAGAAGAGCCTCTCTTGGGGTCTCCTGGCTCAGCGACAGCCATCGATTTGTCGGCCTTACAAAGCTTTTGCTTGGACGCCAAAGCCTTGAAAACTTTCCCCCGACGACGGTAAGGTAAGCACATGCTGTGCTGTGTGGGGAACGTGTCCAAGCACGTTGACACGTTACTCCAGTGGCAAAACTGGAGTGCTAGGTGCTGGTGGAGCAGACTCACTATCCAGCAAAGCCCCAGGGGTACTCTGAACAAAGCTTCAAAGGCAGACTTTTAAAAGCAAAGTGAGATCGATGGAGGTTGTGGGGGTGTGGGGCACAGCATGCAGAGTCACCATCTTGTTCAACAAAACAATTTATGGGAATGTGTGCCATTATTTGTGAACCAGTCAAAAAAAACACCCTGGAGCTAGACTGCTGGTCATCTGAAGTGGTCTGTATGAGTTGGTTGAGGGGCGATCATTGTGGATCCAGCAGACTGAAAAGGCTTCTCTTATAAATTGGGATCTAGAAAGAGCAAACTGAAAACGAACCATGTTGCTGACTTAAGTAGAGGATGAGCTAGAGGGGAGAGAAAAGCAGGGCAGAGGCAAACAATGAAAGCTTCTAACAACTGGGAGAAGAGGCCGAGAGAAGAATAGGCCCCCTTAAGTGTCACTTCCCAAGAGATGATACATATGGCGTTGGCAAAGATGGAAGGTTCCACGGACTGCCAAAAGAACAAACAATTCTGCCTTGGAAAACGTATGGCCAGAATACTCTTTAGAATGGAGGATGGATACACTGTGTGTTTAGCATGTTAATAGGAGAAGCTAGTTCAGTGGTTTTCAAACTTATTTGGCCTACTGCCCCCTTTCCAGAAAAAATATTACTTAGCGCCCCCTGAAAATTAATTTTTAAAAATTTTAATAGCAGTTAAACAGAAAGATATACAGTATGTCAAAATAAATTTGGGGCAAGTCAAATTATAAGGATCTTTTCATTCTCATTGTTTAAAAATAAAAACTATAGGTATATTTTATAATTAAATAGTTGGGGAGGAGAGAGCAGGGGAAGAGGGGAAGGGATGGAAAAGCCAATACTAGGGGCTCAAGGGGAAAAGCAGACGATTGGAGAACGATGATGGAAGTGGACATGTGAGGGTGCTTGACACAGTATGTTTATTTATGTATTGTGAGAAACGATGTATGAGACCCCAATAAAATGATTTTTAAAAAATATATATAGTAAGATAGCTTCTACCAGTTTGAACTGTTAATTAATATTTTTGATAATTTTTGAAATGTTTTTGTAAAAACAAGCTAATATACTAATGAAACAGACATTATTAATTGTAAAGTCCATATAATTATTACTAGATAAATAATACCAATTATAGTCGAACTATTTGTTAGTTAGCTTTAACTTGTCACAATATCACAACAATCTAACTTAGAGTTATATTATGCATAATAATTACGGGAAATCTCCTGATTCGGAACGTGCTCCAAAATCCGCTGGTAGGACTGCCAGTAGCCAGTACTCCCGCTGCCGGTCCAGGCTTTGGCGCTGTGATCGACCCGTCGCACGCGTGGCAGGTGCCCGCAGCAGTGCTCGCAGTGCTCACGTGTTTGGAACGGCGATTCAGTGGCACCATGTGAAGAGTAGCAGTGCGCGATTGCACAGACCTCAGTGCAGGTGAGGGAGGATGCGGGAATCCAGCCAATGTCCAGTACGTTGTTCAAAGAAAAATTAAGCGTTATGAGTGGAATACATAAATCAATTTTTCTAAATCTCTTCTTTCCTTTATCCTTTCACCGCCCCCTTTCCGTTATTCATTGCCCCCAGATGCACCTATGGCCAGAACCACCCCCCGGATCACTGCAGTACCCACCAGAGGACGGCGGTGCCCACTTTGGGGATCACTGAGCTAGTCCCTGGAAAAGAAAATCATACTTGGTCAATTAGAGCAGTGAAAATGAGGAAGTTGAATTGACACAGTGCCTACAATAGGCTCAAAAGTAACAAATGTGAGGATGGGGCAGTGTTTCATTCTTCTGTACATAGGGTCTATATGAAAGCTGGCTTGACAGCACCCAACAACAGCTTACCGATGTTTAAAACCTATGCTGATAGAGAGGCCACTGGGAGGCAAATTAATAATGCCCTGGAACCTGGGAATATGTCCCTTACAAAATGTTACAGGTTGTACAGTGTCTCATGAAAAAGATGTAAGCCTTAACCCCCAGTACCTGTGAACTTGGACTTCTCTGGAAATAATCTTGAAGATATTCTCAGTTTACGTGGCTTCATACTAGAATAGGGTGAGTCCCAATCCAACCGGAGTGCTGTCTTTGTAAATGCACATATGTGCATGTGCACACACACACACCCAGGTAGATGGCTATACAACATGCATCTACAAGGCAAGGTTCACCAAGAAATGCCTAGGACAGCCTAAGAACTTGGCACTGTTGACACCCTAAATTTGGCCTGTTGATCTCTATAACCGAGAGAGTAAATTTCTGCTCTATAAATCCATACACCTACTTGGTGGCATTTTGTTATAGTAGCCCTAGGACGACAATAGGGGCTTGATGGCAGAGAGAATTTGTTCTAGGAGTTCATAGGACTTTCAATATTCACCAAGACCATAACTCAAACACTTCATTGTCTTCTTCAGTCTTCCTTATTCATCATTCAGGTTTCACACACATAGGAGGTGACCAACAACACCATGGCTTGAGCTAGGTTCACCTTAGTCCTCAGTGATATGTCTTTCCTTCAACACTTTAAAGTGATCTTGTGCACCTTATTATTTGCCTAAAGCAATATATCTTTTGATTTCTTGATTGCTGCTTCTGTAAGCATGTGTTGGCTGGAGCAAAATGAAGTCCTTGGCAACTTCAATCTTTTCAGTTTATCATGATATGGTCTCCTGGTTCAATTATGTGGAATTGGGTTTGCTTTACACTGAACTGCAATTTGTTTGGAAGACTGCAACCTCTGAACTTCATCAGCAAGTGCTTCAAGTTCTCCCTTTCAGCGAGCAAGGTTGTGTCACAGGTTAGTAAGGCGTCCTATAATCCTGATGCCACACACTTCCCTGTGTGGGTCAGCTTCTCAGTCTTTACAGGGTAGTGGTGGGATGGATGAATCTATGACAAATTGCCTCTGACACCCTGCCAGATCTGATACCAGATACTGTACTGTGTTGAGCTGTCTCATTCCTTTCCTCCTCTTACTGCCCTTTTTGCCCTTGCTATTATTAGAATGCCCTTCTCCTGGAAACTTCCATGATCTGCTGTCTCGAATATGTTTCATTTCTGCTCTGCTTTCTTTACTGCGCTGTATAAAATAGCATAGATTCTTGACCCTGTACCTGCCTTTACAACCTCCCCATTGATTGGTTTGCCCAAGTGAGGGTATGAGTCCTGAATCTCAGTGGGCTGTGCACCCAGTCTAACAGGGGTCTGAGTCTCACTGGAGCAAGAGCTTTTTTCTAATTTGAAAAGTTGCTGCCCACGCCCTAAACCAAGTGCTTTTTTCTAATTTGCAAAGGCACCATATTGTTTACTACCAGCTCTGTTAATTTTCTATGAGAGCGCTGCAAAAGCAAAATCCACTCTTAAATTCTGCTGTTTTTCCAATCCTCAGAGCAGTATCTGGCACAAGGCAGGTATCCAGTATTTTCAGAATGGATGGATGGGCAGATGCACCTGCAGTATGTGGAACTATCAAGCAAACAATGAAGAATGCTGTGTTGGGCAGGGTTCTCTTAGAGAAATAAAACCGGGACACTAGTAATTCTCTTTATATGTTTATATAGAGAGAAGGGTATATAAGAAAAGAAAGAAACAATTAACTATAAAGCAGTACAAATTGCTCGATGCAACTCACTTGCGTGAAACAGCTAGAAGACTGGTATTTCTTCAAGTCTGGAGGGCCGCTGAGTAGTCCTCTGTAGAGCAATCCAGGTTATCTGGTCACAGGCAGCAAACAGCAGAGCAGGTCACCAACAGTCAGCCAGATGACAGAGTCTAAGACTCCCCAGCTCAAGAGATGTGTATCCCAGGAGCGTGGCAAAGTCGGGCTTGAAGGAACCTCAACTCACAGCTCCACAGTCCACGATTAGGTGTCCCACGGGTAGTGTTGCTTGGAGGTCGAGGCACAGGACAAACAAGGCAGCTGTCTGGTCCAAAGAACCAAAAGCAAGAGAGAGGGCGGGACTCGTTGAGCCCTTCCTATCTCTCCCCTTCAATTCACCCCGTGTGTTCATTGGCCGTGCCGTCACAACAGACCCACCAATCTTCTGTGGCCATGTTGGCATAACAAACCTACCCATCACAAATGCTGTAATGGGGTTGGGGGCTGGGTACTGTGAAAGCTCAGAAGTAAGGCAGCCAAACATGTTTTGGGGTCATAACTAATTACACAATTCCAGAGAAACTATCACTAACATGTCAAAACCTGGGCCCAAGCCATGGTATTTTCAATCACCTCCTATGTATAGGAACATTGGCCAGTGGATAGGGAAAACAGCGAAGCAGGTGCTGCATCGGAATTATGGTGCCGATGATTGGCTAGTGAATGTACTATGGACTGGCCAGGAACAAACAAATCTGTCTTGGAAGAAGTATACCCTGAAGAAGCACAGCCAGAAGGATCCTTGGAAATGAAGGATGGCAAGATTTTACTCCCATACTTTCACCGTGCATTCAGATGGATCAGAGCCTGGAGGACATCATTCTTGATAAAAGAGGTCTGTGAAACAGACAACACCATCAAGGAGATGGAAGCAAGATGGCTGCAAAGACAGGCCCACACATAGTATGGACTCTGAGGAGGGGGCAGGAACAGGAATTTTTTTTACGAAGGAGTTGCTGTGTGTTCAAGTTGACTTGATGGGCCCTAACAACTGAAGAACTTTATTGAATGTTCTTGTACTTAAGCTTCACAGTTCCTGAGCTGGAAATTACTTGGGGGTAAGCACATTAATTGGGAGTGGAAAGACTCTAGACATGTCCTATACATGTTTTCTCTTTGCGATTTCTGCAATAAGAATCTGCCTGCTCACTCTACCTTCTTGTGATAAGTAGGATTATTGTGCCAGCCTGGCCAATAGACACATGTGGGGTTAATAAAGTTGCATTTGACTGGAAGGGCAAAGAGAGAAATGGCTCAGTGAGCCTCGCCTTTCTGACTCTGGCTCTCTGACGATTGGATCAGTGTGGGGCTACTTAAGCTAGTTCTTTGCCTCAACTTGTGAGCCACACTACCTGTGGGATACCCAACCCGTGGACTGGCTTGAGGTTTGAGGTTCCTTCAAGACCTGCTTCACCACACTGTTGGTGTGTACATCACTTGAGCTGAGGACTCAGACCCTGTCATCTGACTGACTGTTGGTGAACTGTCCTGCTGTTTGCTGCCTCTGCCTACATTGCCCTACAGAAGACTCAGCTGTCTGCTTCCTTGACTTGCACACAGCAGCCCTCATGAGTTGAAGGACTAACTGTGTTTTAACTGTGAGCTGAACTGAGTCATTTGTACTGCTCGGTGGGCTAATCAGCTATTTATTTATGCTGTATACATTGCTATCTATCTATCTATCTATATATCTATCTATCTATCTATCTATCTATCTATCTATCTATCTATCTATCGTAAGTGTCCTTATCTTGTTTCCCTAGAGAACCCTAACACACTCCTGATCAAAGGAGTGAACATGAGTCAATACATCACCCACCCACACAGGCCCCTGGCATGATGACCAAAGCGCATATGTTCCAATTAAGATTTGCGATTGTGGAATAGGGTAAAGATGACAAGGAAGTGGGGGGGGGGGTGGCTTTTACAAAAACTCACTGTCCCAAACTCAAATTCCACTCATAGCAACCCTGTAAGGCAGATTAGATTTTGAGACACCACGAGGCCTCTTGGCAAGGAGTGAAAAGATGGGGGGTGGGGGAGTGGGAGGGGAAGAATCAGATGTTTAAAATACTGCTGCATTTGGGTATTCTTATTCAATTTTCTGTAGTTTACAGATCAGAGCAGCAAGTTAATTAATCAGCATTAAAACAACAATAACAAAGCTTCTGCCAATGACTTAATTCCGACACATACCAATTAGAACTAATTAAATGGAGGCAGAATGGAATATCAACTTGACAAATGGGAAGTTGGTATTCTCATACAATACTTTCTTTCACATGGACTAAAGCAAAGGTGTGGGCTAGATGACGAGCATCCAATACATTTAGAGACATCCTTATAGCTAGTTCCTAGAATGACAGTATCATTTACTGGGGGGTGGGGCGGATGGTAGAGGAAGTGTTAGAGGAAAAGGGACATGTTATCCCCCTCCCTCCCTCTACCCCACTCCCAATGCATGTTAAATACTATCCATATAACACCAAATCCATGGCTTTGCCTCACAGAATCCTCGAACTGGAAGTCGTAGCAAGCAAGTGGTACATGCCCTTTTACTGGACAGGTAATAAATTGAGGACCCTGGTTCCGATAGATGCCAAGCCACACACAGTTGGAACGAGAGCCCTGATGGATTCTTGAAGCCAAGCTTTTTGCTTTCACCACTGTTGCACACTGAGGGTTTTCTTAGGAGCATAAAAGGGTGAGATCTTTCTAAAAATGCGGCCGAAGAGCTCGAGCAGAGACTTAAACTCTGAACTCATAAGACATCCAAATCTTAATTAAGGGATCCTTAAGCAAACTCATTTAAATAGCTCCTCTAACCTAATTCCAGAAAGCTCTCTTTGCTATCTTGGATCAGTGACAAGGAAAAATCTTCACCCAGACAACTGGAAAGAACACAGACACCCGCCTTTCAGGTTCCTGGTTAACATTCTCCTTTTCTCTCCCCCAGCCTTTCATTTTGGAAACAAGATGGACATTATCTTCAACTTGACTTGCCAACGGCTGAATGCACCCTAATGAACAAGACGGCCAGTTCAAGTGTGATTCTTTGGGATATTGATCGCTTCTGGGAGCGAAGGGGCCGTCCCTCCCTCCACACCTGTCAGAGGTTAGTCCCACTGGGTATTTCAGAGCACAGAATTCAGAGCACAGAGCACAGGGTTGATGGTGGTATTGGTCTAAATGGCTGCGTACTGTGAGCCTAAAATGTGCTCCCTTTGAAGATAATCTGAATGCTAATCCCATGAGCAGACCTAGTGGTCTATTTTTTAATACTTAAGTCTCTTGTGCTCAAACGATGTACACAGCTCAAATCTTATGTGACGGGTAACGTAGAAGTGTCTCCTCCCCCTTCCCATCAGGAACTGCCTTTCCTGAGGGACCTGAAGAGCCGGATCCCTGGGGGTCAGCAGGGTTGCTGGGGAGGGTGGGGGGGTGGGAGGCAGGTAGAGGGGGAGTAGAGGGTGTCGCTGGATAGAGCCCCACAGGTTCTTAGAAGGAGTGTGTTCCCTGGATGGGATGTAGGTCCACTATCTGCACCTTCATCTCAGAAAGTCTCTGAAGAATATCCAGAGTGGGAGCGAACCCTGGTGCCCTCGTGGTCACGCCTCGGGCTGCCCATTGCAGGATCAGCAGCTGCTGTGGGCAGCCCCATCGAGAGTTCCGGTCTGGGGAACCCACGGGGGCAGTTCTACCCTGTCGGGTGAGTTTGGGGGAATCCGCGGCAACCAGAGACACGTCTGGGAAGAGGCGCAGCGGCTCGCGACACGCCCGCGGGAGCCGGCGCCACGCTCCGGTGCGGCCCAAGGGCTCCGGGTTCCGGAAGGGCGCCGCGTCCCCCGGGCCACCCGAGAGAGAGAGAGAGAGAGAGAGAGAGAGAGAGAGCGCACTCGGCAGCCGAAGGTCCCGCCGCGTTCCGTTCCCCTGGCAACGCCATTGTCACCCGGGCCGAGCCCCGGCTGCGTCCGCGAGAATCATCTCCGTCTGCGAGCGTCGCGCTTCCTTCCGCAGGACCCCGGACGACGGCTCCCCAGGCCAGGGGACGGACCGCACCCCAGGAAGCTGCTTCGGGGGCGCGGCTTCTCCGGCCCGGCCAGGTAGGCGGCGCGGAGGGCAGGGCGGCGGGGCGCGGGCCCCAGGCGGCCCCAGGACCCGCGCCGCTTCCCGCAGCCCCTGCGCCAGCGCAGGAAAAGGCCCCGGAAACTCGCCCACGTGGAGTCGGGGTCCCAGAGGGCAGTGAAAGTTGGGTTTGGGAGGAGGGCGCCGTTCCGGAAATCAAGATGTCGTGCCTTTGGCGGATGTGCGGGAGCCCTGGCTGCCGTGGGAATGAATGGCATGCGGCTGGGTGAGAGGAGGAGCCAGCCGGCAGCCCTTGGAATAGCCAGCAAGTGACAACGTTCCCCTCCGGCCATGACGCTGTAAGGAGAGTGAGCCAGGCGATTGCGTTGCCTAAGGCAGAACATGAGTTCCTTCGTGAGTTCCAGACAACCCCCACCCCCACCTCCAGAGTCCACAATAAAAGTAAAACGTCCCTGGTGGCATAGTGGCCAAGTGGGCTGCTCACCAGAAGGCCAGCAGTTCGAAACCACTAGCTGCTCTCCAGAAAAAGATGAGACTCGACTCCAGTCAAAAGTTAGTCTTGGAAACCCCCAAGGGCTGTTCTAGTCTATAGGATGACTTGCTGGCCCTGGGTTGTTTGTTGTGTGTGTGTGTGTGTGTTTTTTAACCAGAAACTTTTGCTAAACAGTAAAATGGCTCCAGGGAAAAGACTTGGCCCCAAAGCTGTCCACACTTCATATCCTAGGGGCGGGGATGGGGGTGTCAGATCTGCAAAAAAAAAAAAAGAAAGAAAGAAAACTATCTGATTTGAGTGGGAAACCATAGTCTTGATGACCCCCAAACCAAAGCCAGTTGACCTCCATCAAGTCAGTGCTGGCTCACCGCAACCTACAGGACAGGGAGAACTGCCCCTCTAAGACTGTCATTCATTTTGTGTGTGTGTGTGTGTGAGTGTGTGCATCCCTGGTGGAAGTAGGAGGCCCAGCCTTGCTCCTGAAGAGCTGCTGCTGGATTTGAACCGTCAACCCTGTGGGCCGCAGTCCTGCACACAACCACTAGGCCACCAGGGCTCAGCAAGACTGTCATTCGTAACAGAAGTAGGTAGTCCTGTCTTTCTCCTGAAAAGCAGCTGGTGGTTTCGAAATGCTGACCTTGCGGATGGCGTTCCACAGCACAGCCAATATGAAACTAGGGTCCTTCCTCTAATGACGCAGCTGGGCATACATAAATGTGGTGTTCTTGTTTAGCATGCTGTCGCGTCAGTTCTGACTCAGTGAGACAGAATGGAGCTGCTCTTGTAGGTTTTAATGACTGCAAACCTTTAAGTCAGTAGGAAGCCACACCTTTCTCCCTTTGGGCCACTGGTGGTTTTGAACAGCTGACCTTGTTAGCCTTGTGCATAACCACTGTGCTGCTGGACCTCCATTTTTAGTCTTAAAGGGAAGTGGGTGAGACACTATAAAAAGGAGTCATGATCCGGGGTAGAAGTTTGGGGAGAGACACCAAAATGAAAATGAATTTAGTCACCCTCTTCAATTTCTGTTTCTCGGGGGTCTGCCTCCACGCATGTGTCTCATCTAGTCGTAGATTTAGGATGGGTCCTCTGTTTGGGCAGCCTGGGTTTGATGTTCACAGCAACCGGTAGAGAGGAAATAGAGCAGAGCTGTGTTTCTTGGTAGGAAGAAGATGCAAGCCAGCCCCATCCGTATCCCAACAGTGAGCAACGACAGCGACTGGGACTCTTGCTTCGACCAGTAAGTACTTACAAAACTACCCCGGTGTTAGCACTGCCTGGGTTGAAACCCTGGGGCCTCTACATTCTCGTGAAGAGAAGATTGAGCCACTATGGTGTACAGTGTGCTGTGTCCTACCTTGTTTCAGCTTATAAAGCAGTTCTACTTACAAAGCTACAGTTTTCAGACCAAGACCTCTGTTCCCTAAGGATGGGTCTCTGCTGGGCATTCCTTCTCATTAAACCCTGCTTTTATTTTATTTTATTCTTTATTTAACTGGAGTTGTGGTTGAGACACCACATAATAGAACATAACACCTGTCAGGGTAAACCAGCCCCTAACAATATCAGGGATCTGTAGGTGCAAGCGGATGGCAATAATATATAAAGATTATAGTGAAGTCATCGAGTGTAAGAGAGATAGAAGAGAAGGTAAAATGAAGGAGTCAGGCACATTTTATCTAACCTCCATGATCACAGCAGCGAGTTCCACACAGAGCTCTGGAGGAGAGAGAGAGTACATTTCTGACCAAGGCTTATATATACTTGGGGGGTGGGGGGTGGTGCAGGCCCCTTGATTACAGGTCGCCACATAGATCACAGGAAGGGGTTATAACATAGGCAATATTGCAATAGAAGGGGGATGATCTAGGGGTTCACACAAACTAGAAAGAGGAGCGATTAGGAATACATGTGTGACAAGATGGGCAGATCCTAGATTCATGATGGCAACTTAGCCTGGATCATCTTTGAGCTGCTGGCTTGACAATCAAGCCCCCCCCCCCCCACAGTGAACCAGACAGTAATCTGATTGCTCTGGATGGTTGAGACCTTCAGGGAGATCATTTCTAGCCAGCCTGCTTCCAAGTGTGCTACAGTTACTTACTATGTGTTTCAAGCAGTGTCATAGGTCTGGCATATATTTTGAGGAGGCAAGCTGGGTGAAAACCTTTTTATAGCCCACCAACACCCATCCCACCCTTTCTACATGTGCAATTCTGTGACACTGATTCCATTTTTCAAGTTGTGCCACTATCCTCTCCTTCCTTTTGAGAAGTGTGCATGCCCCATTTATGAAATGCATTTTCCCAGCCAGTCTGCGCTCAGCTCTGTTGTGCGTGGGCAGTACAATCAGGAAGTAGCATTATTGGTTTCCTTGCATAAAGCATGGTTATCCGTATTGTAAAGCTTGAGTCCGTTACAACAGCGTCAGGGAAATCATAGAGAGTTGTCTAGGACTGTTAATGAGTAAATTAAAATTCAGTTTTATAAAATGGGAAGGTGGTGAATAAAGAAAATGGTTCCTGCCAGTCACTGATCTAAATAATTGGTTCATAGTGACCCAATTAACTGAGAAAATGTGGAGCAGAAAGGAGAATCCACCTCTACACTAGACCAAGGCAGTTACCCCATACAGAAGTCAGACAGGCCTTCACCCTCCCTCTTTCTTCAGCTAATCTAACATCACACATTCCTCCTCCCCAGGCACTCTCCTCTACTGAGTTCAAGAATTCATTGAAATGGTCACACAGGAGTCCCAGGCAATACTTGCCACTCTAGGTGTTTATCAGGGGTGGCAGCACGTGAGAGTGTTAGCATAGTTGTTTTGTCCACTGTATCTCTTCTCCACCATGTGGTCCCTTCACTTCTGCCCCCATGGGCCTGGAAGTAAATGAGCTGCCTCAGGATCTCAGCTCAGCTCCTCTGCTCCGATTCATGGTCTCAGTGCTGCCACTGCCACTTCTCACATAGGCTTTGCTCTTCTTTTGTTGTTGTTGGCTTTTTCTTTATAAAATAATTTAATTGCTCATACAACTCTTATCACAATCCATACACCTATCCATTGTGTCAAGCGCATTTGTACACTCGTTGCCATCGTGAATCTCAAAACCCTTCTTTTTACTTGAGCCCTTGGTATCAACTCCTCATTTTTCCCCTCCCTGTCTCAAGAGCCCTTGATAATTTATAGATTCATATTATTTTGTCATGTCTTACACTGTCCGACGTCTCCCTTTACCCACTTTTCTGTTGTGCATCCCCCAAGGAGGGGGTTATATGTAGATCCTTGTGATGAGTTCCCCCTTTCTACCCTACCTTCCCCCTACCCTCTTGGTATCACTACTCTCATTTTTGGTCCTGAGGGGTTTCTCTGTCCTGGATTCCCTGTGTTGTGAACTCTTCTCTGTATCAGTGTGCATCCATCCTCTGGTCTAGCCAGATTTGTGAGGTAGAATTGCAATCATGATAGTGGAAGGTGGGGGTGGGGAGGTTGGAGAAGAGGGCCGCGGGGAGAAGAACCTTTAAAATGCTAGTGGAAAGTTGTATGTTTCATCGGTGCTTTACTGCACGCTGACTGGATTGTGGCCTACCTGCAGCCTGTCTGTCAGGGGATGTCCATTAGGCCACCATCTTAATTCTAGAACCCATCTTGTTCTGTATGTACCTTCCTGTCACATGTATGCCTCTGATACCTCTCCTTCCTGTGCATATCCCTAGCTCATCCCCTTCCTGTTATGCCTCTAATACAACCCCTTCCTGTTACTGAACCGTAGGATGTGGCTTGCATGCCTGAGATTATTTATGCCTGTGAGAGAATGCATTCATCCCCACTCCGGTTCTGGCCCCCGTGCATGCCAGGTCTGTTGTTCCTTTAATTTACCCCTCAATTACACAACTTCCCCTTCAACCATTCAGTTCTGGAGGCCATTCCCCCGCAAAGTTGACTTGAAGGAACGTAACAGCAACAATAGAAAAAATATTCTGCTCTATGAAATGAACTCTTCTGACTTTCAGGTTTGCCTTTCTAATTGCCCAATTATGTTCAGCATCGAAGTCAAAGGTCTTACACGGTCTTATGCGGTGTGTGCACATACCCACTCTGTGAATAAGACCAGGCTTCCCACTCCCTTAAAGAGTCACAGTCTCCGAAGTCCACAGGGGAAGTTCTACTCTATCCCATAGAATCACTATGAATTGAAATCACCTCCATAGCAGTGAGTTTGGTGAGGTGTGCTGCAAGAGATTGATTTTCAACCCATTCCTCTCTGTCTTCCATGTTTATTTCTAATCCCTGGGAGGGCTGTTTCTCTGCTGATCCTGCACTTGTTCCAGAGATTCCTAATCCTCTCCCTGGTGGGACGCACATCCTCTTTGGTTAGTCCGCCCACGACCTGTTGACATTTTTAAGGACAGATGAAGATGACAAGCAAAATCTTAACCTAAAATTACTTGGTCTTATCCCCTTATTTTACTATAGGCATTTTCTTTCTTGATATGCACCAGAATTTTATAACTGGAAGACTGTGGTCTTCCAGTGCAACATCCTCATTATATAGATCAAAAAGCAAACCTTGGAATTCATGATAATACTAGTTCATGCTAAAAGAACCCTGTACTTACTTTATCGCATCTACTCTCACCTCCAATGACCTCATCAAATAAGGACTCATATTGATCCCATTTAGCAGAGAAGTAAATTAAGTCATGACTTGCTTATAACCAATCCATAACTAGCAGAACTGCAGGTGGATGTATTGGTTTGATTCCCATTCAGCTTAGTGGGAACTTCTATGTTGCTGTTCTAAGTCCAGCCTCTCAAATTATTGTAATCTTATGGCTTGAGCTTTATTATTTCATGTTTATTTTAGAAGTCCTATCGCTAGCCCCCACTTGGGAGGTTACGTTCTTCCGTTTTATCCTGTCTGAGCTAGGCAAAAGACAGACCCTGACAGACTCCATTCTCTTCCCTCCCCGATACCCACAGGTCCCAGCAAACCAAGACCCCGGATTGCCAGGAAATCCCTGAGCTGAATTCCACAGAGAACTCTGGGGAGAGTGAAGGAGAGTCTCTAGCCAAGGAGGAGGTCAAGGGCGTGGACTACATGTTTCGTCCCAAAGACAAACTAGCCCAATGCCAGAAGAAAATCGTTGCGCTGATTAACGACAAACTGGTAAAACAAACAGTGCAAACAAAATGCCTCTGGGTTTCTGTTTCAATGTAAAAATAACGTCCACGATTCTAGAAGTTCTGCTGTAACTGCAGATTGGAGGGCATGCGGTCGTAGAGGAGGGCAGGTGATTGCTTGGTACAATGGGAAACAACCAAGCCAAGCATTCCTGGGAGTCAGCCAGCCCGCCTTGAGGGCCATGCAGGCTTCAATGTGCCTTCCACTCTGGAATATTCCTGCTCCTAGCTTGAAGCTCAGCAATACTCTCGAGCCCCTTCTATTGCCGAGCCCTGGTGGTATAGGCCGCTAACTGCCAAGTCAGCAGTTCCAAACCCCTGGCCACTTTGTGAGAGAAAGATGAGACTTTCTAGTCTAGTAAAAAGTTACCGTCCTGGAACCTCGCAGGGCCAGCCCTCCCTGGTCTCGGAGGGTCACTTTGACTCGGCATTGACCCCGTGGCTGTGGGTTTGGTTCTGCGCTTTGGTTGCTGTCTGATTGCCAGAAGACTTCAGGATGATACATCCTGAGTACCAAGCACGCCTTGAGCATCCTTCGTGTGGGTAACTTTTTGTGTCTCCCCCTCCCCCTTTTTGGATGGCACCACTCAGAGAGGATTATTTGGGCTAGTGAAGTAGGAGACTGAGAACCAGAGCAACCAGGAAGTGAGCTAGGCGCAGGCTTTCCAAGGACGCAGGGAAGATGCCCGTGGTTGCAGTCGAATGACGAGCAAACAAAAGGACCCTGGGCAGAGGTCAGAGCGCCCAGGGACGACCTTCCGGGAGAGTGTTGAAGATGTAGGTGTAAGCAAAAATGCTCAGAATCCAGGAACTGACGACAGCACAGTGTCCTTATTCTTAAGTGTCCCCCAGTTGGTTTTGACTCTTAGTGACCGTCTGTACAACAAAACAAAACACCGTCTCAAAATGATGTTTGAGTTCTCTGTTGCAGCCACTGATCAATCCATCCTATTAAAAGTCCGAAGTCCTTTTTGCCGCCTATCTACTTTACCAGACAAGATGCCCCTCTCCAGGGGCCAGTCTCACCTGATAGCATGTCCAGAGTACACGAGATGAAGCCTCGCCAGCCTGGCTTCAAAGGAACATGCTGGCTGTCCTCCTTCCAAGACAGGTTCGTCCTTCTGCCAGTCGAGGGTACTGCCAGTATTCGCTGCCAGGCCCATAACTCAAATGGCACCATCTCTTCTGCGGTCTCTGTGATCAGTGCCCACCTGCATAGAAGGCGGTTGAAAATGCCACAGCTTGGGTCAGGAGCACGTGCGTCCTCGACGTGACAGCTCTGATCTTCAGCACGCTCCACAGTTCCTGCGCCGCCGCTTTGCCTGGTTCAATAGATCCTTTGCTGTCTCGACTGTTGCATCCAGGAGCATGGATGGTGGATCCAAGCCACACGAAATCCTGGGCAACTTCAGTCTCTCCTCCGTCCATCATGGTGCTACCTGTTGGCCCCCTCGGGAGGATTCAGAGATGAAAAAGTATCACCATCACCGTTCATTAATAGAATGCGGTACCAGCATGGTTCCTGGCTTTGTCAGGAAAGGAATTTTTATATTGACTTCCTGGCTGAGGGAGAAAATGATCTCTTAACTGACACGTGTGGAAAGATGGCCTGCAGCTGGCTCAGAAGAGGCTGGAGGGGCCCACAAAACAGAAGCAGGGGGAAAGGTGATCACTTCCCAGATGGGGCCTCTCTGATTGACCCAGAAGGCAGAATCGTGCTGGTTTAGTCCCCTTAGGGCTTCACCTATCCAGACTGGAATGGCCATGTCTAAAAGCAAGCAAGCATTCACTACCAGAAAGTCGAAGTATGAGCTTGGAAAGTGTGGCGCTCCCATGTTTAACTCGGATAATGACCAGTATGTCAGTACTCAGCATTTGACCCAAGGAATCTCAGGCTTCTTCCATGACAGCCAGTTCTCCCCAAAAAGCCTGCAGGACGGCAGACACATCGCCACCTTCAGCAGCAGCAGGACTGGGCTACCTCCATGGCCCACGTCACTTGTCTCAGCTGCCTGGAACAGAGATTGGGGGAACGATGAATGTCCAGGGGTCAAACCTGAACCCAACCCAGTGGTTTTGTTTTTCGTGGTGGCGCACTGCTTCTCGGAACCAGAACTTGGTTGTTCCTGTGGTCCGCCTGGGGTGAGTGGTCACCAATACTGAAGGAGTATGTAGGAAATGCCCCCCAAGCAGGCTTTGCATTCGTACCGTTGAGCGGGAGAAAGCCCCTGGTAGATGGGCAAGCCGAGGTGTGGAGGGGGACCTCCTTGGAGGCACGTTAGGTGCTCAGGTACCTGTACCCTACATTAAGGACATGAGGCTCGCTGGGATTTGAGTTTATTTTCCTTCGCAGTAGTTCTGTGGGGTAGACGCTCTCAGCTTCCCTACTCCAGACAAGGACCCTGAGACCTGGGGGTGGGGGTGGGGTGCATAGGAATTTCCCCTACGCACTCTTTTCACAAAGTCCAGACTTTTGATGCCTTGACAAGGTGTTTTTGATTTACTGAGACATGATCACCTGCCCTCGACTATCAGTGCAGCCAGATGGCTTTGTGTTTAAAATTGCTGGAATCTGTGACTTGATGAAGCCTGTTGATGATGTCCCACAGAGCCCTGCCTGTCCGTTTTCTTGGGGGGTGGAGGGGGAGAGACTTGACAGCTGTCTTCCTCTCCTTGCTAATCCGTGACTCATTCAGCAAATCAGAAAGGAGTCCCTTCTCAGGCCAGGCACTGAACATACAGCAGCCTGCCTGAGGAAGGAAAAGGCTGCCCTCAAGGAGCCTACAACTGAGGAGACACATAAAGACAGACAAGCCACCAACAGTGGGTAGTGCACTGTCAGAGAGTGGCGCGTTTTATGAAGATAAAGTAAAAGGACAGCAAGCAAAGTGAGAGACAATTTCAGACAGAGTGACCAAGAAGGGTCTTTCAGGGGGAAATAAATTGACAACCGACTCAAAAGATTCATCAGTTGATTTCACATATGAATTATAATTGTTTTGTAATAAGAAAAACAACTCTGCAATGTTTAGATTTGTGGGCTTATCTGACATCAAGTTCATTTTTTGTGAAATGACGGCATTGTCGTGTTTTTCAGTCTGTCTTTTAGAGGCATTTATGACATGTCCATAGATGAGATGATGTCATGTCTTAAATTTGCTGCGGCATAGTTGAGGGGGTGGAGGCATGGAAAGTATTGCTAGGGCACAGGCTTGCCTGCCCATCAGAAGATCACTGAGGCAAAGTCATGCTGCCTGTCTGTGCGTCTTCCTGCAGTGTCTCCAGAACAAGAGGCCAGTGAGGCTGCTGTGGTCAGGAAGGTTCAAGATGAGCATGGCCTGGACAAGGGACTCTTGGCAGGGACAAGCAGAAGGACTTGTTTTGAGGATTTAAGGTTTAAGGTGTCACCCACAGAGCTTGATGGGTGGGACTTGGGGTGAGAAGGAAAGAGGAGAGGGGGGAATGGGTGAAGTCAGGTGTACGCTCTAGGGACACAAACGTGAGCATCCAGTTCTCCTTTCCCCAAACAATTCCGCAATGATCCATTTGCCTTCCACAGAATATCCAGGCCAACAGAGAGCTGATTCGCTGTGTCATCCTTTCTCGGATTGTCTTTGGGGCACAACACTGGAAATTTGCACAGGCTTTGGCCAACCTGGCTTATGGCTACCTGACACTGAGAGGTACTGGGCTTCCACAGCTGGGGTTGGGGGGTGGGGGGGTGGGTATGGGCTTTCCTCTGAGGGATGGACCGAGCCCACACACAACAGTGGGGAGTGGGGATGGGGAGGGAACTCCTCTCTGCTTACCAGCTGCTACCTCTGCCAGAGAAGGGAAAAGCCCATGAGTGAGCCAGTATAGCTTTGAGCTCAGCTAGAAACCAAACCAAATTCACTGCCACAAGTCTCTTCTGGCTCATAGTGACCCTACAGGATGGAATAGAAGAGCCCCTGTGGGTTTTTGAAATGGGACACTCTTTCTAGAAGCAGAACGCCTTACGTCTTTCCCCCGGGGTGAGAGAGTGATGATCACTTATCAATCGGTCTGGCCGCGCGAGGCCAGCCTCATCGAATCCTCCCAGTGTGCCTGCCTTGGAGGGAGAGGATGCCACTTTCCCTCAGCTTGCATATTCAGACATGGAGGCACAGAGTGGCTAAATGGCCTGCCTTGGAGGTTCCAGCCACAGACCAACAGGATGGGAGGCCAGCAGAGATGCAAGAGCAGCAGCAGGGAGGCAGAATGTTCCAAGGGCAGAACACAAATCCCCCAAGAGTCCGGCTTGGGGCGAGGCAGACCCAAATCCTACGGACATGGGGCAGCTAGTAGGGACTCTGGTACAGGGGGGCAAGGTAGACATCTGTTTGCTAAAGCCAGAACACAAGGGCCATCCCCCTCAGAAAAGGAACTCTGCAGGTAGGGCTCAAGGAGTACTTGCTGGCAGCCGGATACTGCAGAATCTCAATTGTTACCTAGCTCAGAGAAGTTGGTGGGGCCATCATTTTCCCCCTCCCTAATTTAGTTGTTCTGTTGCATGAATGTGAGCCAGGTTCACCACCTCAGGGAGTGAGGTAGAGGGGAGGGAAACATCTTGTAAAGACATAATGTTTGTTTGTTTATGAGAATAATGACTTCTTGATTAGATGAAGTGTCCACCACACAGTATCACCACCCAGCTGTGGCCCCAGACTTTCTGTCTCCCAGCCTGGAGATTTTCTTTTTTTGTTTGTTTGTTTTGTTTTTGGACATCACTGCCCTCTGGTGGTGGGAGTAGGAGGCCCAGCCTTTGTTCCTGTGAAGCTGGAATTGAACCTCCATCCCAGTGGGCCACAGTCCCGCGCACAACCACTACGCCTCCGGGGCTCAGCCTATCAGCCTGGAGGTTTTCTTAACCAGATTCTGACCGGAGCCTCCTTGGAGAATAGCCCAGGGCAGGGCAGGGCCTTGTATGTCAACCATTGTCCTGAGCTGGGCTCTCTCACTTTATGAAAAGTCTGTGGCTTCTGGACTATAACTAAACCTTTGAAAACTCATGCACTTTCCAGAGGGCTGGAGTGCTTGCCGAGCTTCCCTTCCTTTCCTTTTTCACTTTCATCCCTTAAGCCCTTTGGTACAGACAGAAGGGAGGAGGGAGGAGGAGCTGGCCCTGTTGTGAATGGCCACACCAGTAAAACAGTCAACTCGGTGTCTAGTGAGAAAGGCCTAGCTATGTGTGACATGCTAGAAGAGGCACCTGTGGAAACAGAACATGCAGAAAGCATACTCTTTATTCCCTAAGAGTTTATAGTCTAGGGTGGGAAGGGCGAGACGTGATGTGTTTACTTTGGTCTATGACTGAGCTCCCTGCTATACTGTCTTACTCATGGGCTCTCCCCTCTAATGGAGGAGGTAGGAGCTGGTGGCAGAAAGGACCCACCCTACCCCTAAGGTTCCAGGCCTTGATGGTGCCCCTTCCAGAGAGAAGCAGGTCATGGGAAGGAAGTGGTTTGAGGTGAGGAGTCCAAGTTTGGAGTCTTTAGATTTTGAATTGCCCTGGAGACATCCACTAAGATGCATTGAAATTTGGAGCCAGACCTTGGGAGCCGGGAAGAAGCATCATAAGCATGAAGGGATATGTGGGAGAACTGGAAATGATAAGCCCGGGGGCCAAGATTGCAGTTAAGGAGTTGATTATACTTCTGAGAGGGAGGAAGAAAAGAAGAAGAAAATGTGTTGGGTCATTTTAATGGCAGGAAAGCAACAACCCCCAAAGCCAGTTGCCATTCCTGTGGATCATGTACCCGAAGAGGGCTGTGCTCCAGTGGTGTCCAGCGGCTGGCTTGTCAGATGTAAGCCACCCAGCCTTGCTTCTAGTGTCTCTGGGTGGACTCTGAAAATTCTGTTTCAAGGATTCAAGGACTCTGGAGGACAGTAAAGGGCCCAGACACTGAATCAATTAAAAGAGTGGGTGGTGCACATGTCTTGTACGTGGCTACTTCTAGACATTGTGAGGTTCAAACCCATTCCGTAGTGCAGCCAGAGAGAGGCCTAGGGATCCACTGCCATAATGCTGACAGCCAAGAACGCCTCGGGGCCTCAGCTCTCCTCAGAAGATGTGGGGTCACCAGAAGTCAGAAGCAACCTAGATGGAAATGTTTTCCAGGGTGAGTAGGGGGTGAGGGCTTTCTAAATGAGAAGCCCTGGATAGTGCATTCGGTTCACATGCTTGATCAACCGAAACCTTGCGAGCTGAAACTGCAGATTCAAGTCCACCCAGAAGTGCCTTGGAAGAAAAGTGTGGTGACCTCCTACCCAGAATACCTGCCAGTGAAAACCCCATTGAGGCACAGCTCCTCTCGGACACCCGTGGGTTCATCCAAGGGTTGGGTTCACCTCAGTGGCACCTAGCAAATTCAGTTCGTGCGGTGCCCTGGGAGCCGAGAGGGGAGCCAAGCGGAGGAGAGTGTCAGACACAGAACATCACAAGAAGGGACCTCAGAAACAGTGACTGACCTCCTCCTCTCTGTATTGAAAGGTGGGATAAAGCAGAGGAAAGGAGTGGAGAAGGCGGGAGGGCCGGTTGACACTCCTTAGAGGGCCGAGGATGGGGAAGTTCCAGAGAGAATGAAGCCAGTTAGGAGAGTTTGGTGTACCGGATGGAGTGGGGTTCAGGAGTCAGTATGCCAGGAGGGGATGCCAGGAAACAGCAAGACAGATCGTTGGAGAGGCTATTGGCTGGCACTGTCAGGCATCATGGCGGAATAATGAAGGAAACATCTGTGCCACGTGGCCCTCTTGCCTTCGGACCCGATAATAACTCATAGAGACTCTATAGGACAGAACAGAACAGCCCCTGTGAGTTACCAAGGCTGACACTTCCTATAGGACTAGACGGCTCGCCTTTCTCCAGCGGCATAGCTGGTTTTTAGAACGAATGATCTTAGATTAGCAGTCCAACAACCTAACCCCCTGTGTCGAAAGGGCAAGTGGGAGTGGCCCGCCACCTAGTGGTGAGTGGTTTTCAAGGGCGTGGGGTTCAGGAAAGAACGCAATGACCTGGACAAGCAGGTGCTTTTTGAGATTTGGCTGATTGGTAATGAGACGATCAGTCCATCTGTTATGACTGGGGACTCTCTGGACAGGCGTGTCCAGAGCCAGAGGAAGTGTAAATCACGGGCCTCGCATCCTCAGTCTCAGTGAGGAAGTTAAACTGGCACAAGAAGGACTGACAGATCAACTGTCCCGCAGGAAGCTGGGCCCCAGCTAAGGCTGGCTGCGCCGGGATTGCAACCCACTCCAGTCTGAACCACTGCGTCTGATGAAAACACCCAGGAAAGGACCGATGATAAGAATAATAATAAAAGTCCTGGTGATGCTAGCGAAGTTCTCAAACCGCTGTATCCGCTGTGCCTCGCTGAAAAGCAAAGCCACTTGCCCTGGAGGAAAATCCATCCTCCAGGCAACCCTACTCCGCCCTGCTTTGTGAATCGCGCGTGAATCCGTGTGACAGCCTTCTAGGAAGATGCGGTTGCTCTGATTGCCGCTTGGTTGCTGTGAACGTTTTGGTGAGAATGTATGTGGCGCTCCCGGCCGCCGCCTTTCGCAGCTCAGCTCCCCAGGGGCACGCCACGCCGCCCACACCGGCCGCCTCTGCCCGCTTTCCCATCTCCGATGCACCGAAGAAAAGATCTGACGTTTCTGAACCCGAACCAAGCGCACTTCCATCGTGACTCCTAGTGGGTGACTCCTGAGCTGCTAACCGCAGAGTCGGCCGTTCAAAACCACCAGCCGCTGGGTGAGAGGAAGTCGAGGCCGTCTGCTTCTGTAGAAACCCGCGGGGTCAGTTTACTATGCGTCCGTAAAGATGACCGCCCAGCTCCTCCTCTGGGGCCGTTCTGCGTCAGAGCGGCCTCGGTCCACGGTGTGCGGGCGGGGCGGGGCTTCAGTCGCGCCTCCCACTTGGTGTTCCTTCTCCTCCGGACCCCAAACACGATAAAGTTTCCGGGGAAGCATCTGAACGGAGTGGCTGCCCTTCTTGATGCCGCATGCCCAGGGCCCACCTGGCTGCAGCAAACAACCCGGTCCATAAACAGATCCAGCGTTGCCTGCTTTCGGCAGAAAGGTGACGCTTCTACCGCGGCGAAGAGTGGCCGTCTAGCAAGACCCCCGGGGCAGTATCTCTCTGCCTGCCGGGATGATTTTGGGTCAAATGCACTCCGTGGCCGAAAGAAAAAACAAAACAAAACACTGGCTTCTGACCTTTCGGGCAGAGTTTCCCGGAAGCTTTTTCATTGCTTCCACTTTCTTCTGGACTGGTGTTTCCCAAAGTGGGCGATTCTGCCCACGGAGGGGTGCTGAAATGATGGCGGGGTGGCCGCAGAGCAGATGGCTACATTTTGTCCTAGGTTATGCACTGTAGCACAAATGTTTCTAATGGTCAGGGGCTAGGGGAAGGGGAGCACTGGTATTTTGTTTGTCTAAAAAAGGGTCAGTACGCCAGATAAGTTTAAGAACCTATGCTCTAGAGCAGGGGTCCTCAAACTTTTTAAACGGGGCCAGTTCACTGTCCCTCAGACCGTTGGACGACCAGACTATAGTTCAAAAGAAATCAAAAACTATGAACAAATTCACTGCGGGCCCGGGATGAGTCACCTGCTAAGCAGGACAAGCAGCAAGCAGCAAAAAACCCAGTGGCCGAATAAATGTTCTCAGGGGGCCGCATGTGGCCCGCGGGCCGTAGTTTGAGGACCCCTGAGCAGGGGTGGAGAATCATCCGGTTCTCGGGCTACATGTGTCTTCAAAATCATCTCTGACATGCTGACATCACATGCCTCACCAAAGAGAAGTGGTCCCAGCCCCCATATTAAGGGTGAACTAATTAAATGAGTGCCCCACAAGTGATGTTATGATTATCTTGGCAGATAAAAGGCTTCTCACCCCTGCCTTCAACCAAAAGAGCTGCCCACTTCCCGTCCAAAGTTTTCACTAACCCAGTGATTCTCCCAGACCAGGATCCGCTAGGGTACTTGTTTCTGGCAGGACATCTGGGCTCCTACCATGGGTGGAGGAGGAGCCCTGGTGGTGTCGTGGTTCTGCATGGGGCCTCTAAGTGCCAGGTGAGCGGCTTGAAACCGCTAGCCGGAGATCAAAGGTGAGACTCTACTCCTGTAAAGGTTTCCCGTCCCAGAAAGCTACAGGGGCAGGTCTGCCCCATCCCACCGGGTCACACCATGGCTGTGAGTGCGACCTCAGACGGTGCAGATCGAGGCCCAGGAGCCTGTAAGTTAGGGTGTTTCTGATGTTCTTTTAGTCGCAGCACTGCTCCATCAGTCCCTGTGGGAGAGAAGTCCCTCTGGCTCTCCAGTGGGAACCTACTGTCCCCAAGTCTCGGCAAGGTCTGCAGAGAACGCCTTGTTTCTGGATGTCAGGGCTCTGCCCCAGAAGGCCCTGTTCCCTCGCAGGGCTACAAGTCATTAAGAAGGTCCAGCAAACAAAGTACACACGTGGCTTAAAGAGAAGCCTGCTTGCACCAAGCAGAGAGGCCAAGTTTCCAGAGCCAAAGAGCCGAGGGGTTAGGGATGTTAGGGTGCAAGGCATGTGGCGTTAGGATTAGGGGGGTGTGTGTGGACCGGGGTTGTTTATCTACCCTGGGTGCCTGAAGAGAAGAGACTGGATGTGCACACGGCTCGTACTGTTTCGGGAAGAAGGAGGGAACTCTGGATTTCTCATCTTCCCCTTCCCCAGGGCTTCCGCTTTCCCAGGCATCAGTAGCTATAGAGCGAGGCTGGAAGCTGAGAAACTCGTCTTGTAGAAACCAGCATCCCAGGTCTTCCTCTATCAAAGGGACAAGTAGCAACTCACCTCCGTGCCCAGCACCAC
Source organism: Nesogale talazaci (assembly GCA_004026705.1). Classification (NCBI taxonomy): domain Eukaryota; kingdom Metazoa; phylum Chordata; class Mammalia; order Afrosoricida; family Tenrecidae; genus Nesogale; species Nesogale talazaci. The sequence continues at coordinate 15,607 of PVJH01001564.1, read as the reverse complement.
CACCTTTGGAACTTTTCGTTAGAAAGCAGGAAGGGGGTGGATGAAAAATTAAACCTCCAAGCTTTTCCTAGCTGGGCTTGGGCATTCCATCCCCCTCCTTAGCAAGGGGCCTCCATGCATTTAGAAACTGGATTCTTTCAGTGTGTGTGTGACCAATTAGTTTCAGCAGCTCCATCTGGGATTGCAGGATTCTCCAGATGGAAGTCATTGCATTGGTAAGCACTCGTGTTCATAGAATGCCTTTTCCCAGGAAGCTCCAAACACAGCACCCCGTGGCCTCACCTCGTCGGCTCCTGGGTGCCCTGATGGCATAATGCTTACACGTTTGGCTGTGATTCCCAAGGCTGCCAGCTCGAAACTACCTGCTGCTCTTTGGGAGAAAGATGGGACTTTCCACGCCCATTAGGAGTTGTGGTCTCAGACATTCACAGGGGCTGTTTCACCCTGTCCTACAGGGCCTCAGTTCTTGTAGTCACTGTGCATGAAAGGAGCTTGGGGGGTTGACAAGACTCCGCAGTGGTAGTGTCGGAGTTGTGAACGGGCCTCTTAACTCCCCTTTCCGATCAATGGTTTCTAAACACAGGCCCACTGCCTCCAGTAGGGATGGTGCCTTAAGAATCGCTTGTAGTGTTGGTTTATGTATATATTTATATATATGTGTGTGTGTGTATATATATATATATATATATATATATATATAACCTCCCAGTTACCATTTCTCTAAGCTTCAAGTTCCTCACTGCCATCAAGTCAATTAAGCCTCATAGCACCCCTTAGGACAGAGTCATTCCCGGTGAGTTTCTGAGACTAACTCCTCGTGAAAGTAGCAAGTCTCACTCCCGTAAAGAGTTACAGCCTCCAGAAGTAGAAAGTCGCTTCCTTCTCCCATTTATTGAGCTGACTGGTGGTTTTGAATTCCTGGCCTTGCAGATCGCAGCCCAAGGAGGAACCACGATGCCAGGCTTCCTCAAACTTTTTAAACTGGGGGCCAGTTTACTGTCCCTCACCATTGGAGGGCCAGATTGTCGTTAAAAAAAACAAACAAGCAAAAACCTGTGAACAAATTCACTGTTGGCCCAGGATGAGTCAGCTGCTAAGCAGGACAAGCAGCAGCGGCAAAAACACCCAGCATCCGATAAATGTCCTCTGAGGGCCGCGTGTGGCCCACGGGCCGTAGTTTGAGGACGCCTGCGCTATGCATCAGATCTCTGTGCTTTCCAATCACTGTGACACCCCGCCAGGTTGGGGAGCCATCACCTCAGACCGTAGAGTAATCACCCCGCTGCCCTAGCTTCCCCCACCAGGGAGTGTTTTGCACGGAATCATGTCTTGTTCATCTTTGTTTCTTGTCTCCCTCCCCCCCACCCCCACCCCAGGCCTCCCAGTTCAGGCCAAGAAACACGCTGAGTCAGCCAAGAACATGCTGCTGACCTGGAAGGGCAACGCACCCTCGAACAAGGCGAAAAAAGAAATAGTGGAAACGTTGGTCATGCTCTACTACACGGTTGGAGTGGCCTGGCTCCTGCAAAACCAATATCCTACCTTCCACTGAGGGTGGGGTCCCGTGTCAGGGCCTCATGTCCTAAGTGGGCGCTGGCCCACCAGACCCTGTCAGTGGGCTCCTAGTCTCGAGCCCCCCTGCAGGCCTCTGACCTTCATCCAGGAAGCTCTGAACTGCCCCTGCACCCGCGCACTCGAACCTGCTCCGAGATGAACCCCAGGAGACACCAGCCCAGCGCCACCCCGGGTCTCTAGCTCCAGTCGGCCAGTTGAAAGTGTTAAGCAGTGCTTCGTGGGCAGATTTGAGGGAGGTGAGGGCACGAGGGCCTGGGGTTGGCGGTAATGCGGGAAGGGAGACAGGCCACCCAAAGCATGCTCAGCAAAGAGGGTGCCCATGATAACCCCCCTGGGGAGCTTTCAGGAGGCCTGGGGTCTGCGTCCAACCACAGAGCCTTTTTATCTAATAGGTCAGGGCTTTGTGCGTCCATTGGGATTTTTTTTTTAAGCTCCTCCTGGAATTGTAGCCATTGTTTTGAAATGCTTTGGGGAATTCTGATTTGCAAGCTGGAAGCCAAGGAAAATAGCTAAAAGCAGGAGCCCTTTATCTGCCCAGAGAAGGTCTGTCAAACTCTGCCTCGCCTTAACCTCTTGTGATCTGGGCGGCCTTTTGTGTACACTCTGTGGGCCCACATGCCCCCAGTCTCTCTTCCTACATCCCCCCTCCCTTACTGACGCCACTCCCATTTCTCCATCAACTGCACTGTCCACTGCTGCCCCTTTGCCTGGTGCCTCCTCAACAAAGGGCCATGGGAAATGGGGAAGTAGGAAGAGATTTGAAAATTAAGGGGATTTTTCTTTCCTGCTCTCAGTCTGTTAACCAAACCCTGCTGTGGCTTGGACGTGCTTCATGGCCCAAAAAGTCCCTTTCACCAGAATCCCTCCCCCACCCCCCATTGGCACAAGCTTGGGGGAAATGAATAACTGCTGTCAACAGTAAACACACCTCCAAAGGAAATCAAGTTTCACTAAGCATTTCTGTCCCCTCCTCCTGAGGCCTGCTACCACAGAAGCCCTAGGCCCTGGACCTTTTCTAAAGAATGCTGCCATCTTGGTGGCATAGCAGAGGGAGTGAGAGCCCAGGGTCTCACCTGTTTTCAAAAACTGCTCTGTTTTCCCAAGGGCCACTTCTGTTGGCTTGTCTGCTGAGATCTCTGGGTCTCAGGTCTTAGAGGTGTGTGTGCCCGATATTTTCCCTGACTACCTCACTGGCAGGGAGGCCTATTTCAACCTGCAGAAGGCAGAGCAGAACATGAAGGAACTGAAAGACTTAGACAAGGGCAGCCTCAATGGACTCCAGGTCTCAGAGAAAGACGTCACCATCGCTTTGGGCAGGTAAGCACTGGGCTCAGACAAACCTGTCCTTGTCTGAGGTGGGGTGCTCAGTACATGAACAAGGGGAGAGATATTCCCAGGGAACATGCAGAACAGCACGTGCAAGTGAGCAATGATTACATTTGCTACAAGCATACGGTGTGCGAGTGGGCTTGCAGGAGGACGAGGTGGCAGTCGGCTACTAGACCAGGTCTACTCTGTCCTGGCAGGTCATGCCAAGTTGGGCGAGAGTGGTTTGAGGTTATAGTGCTCAGAGCTTATGTGTTCCCTCTCAATCCTCACCCCAAATGAGGTGATTGGTAGAAGGATTATCTCGCTAGCAAGGACACTGAAGCTGAGGTTAAACAAATCATTCAAGCAGACATAATGGCGTGCAAGAGTGGGATCTGTGATCTGATCTCAGGGGAACAACCCTTCTTTGGACTCCCTCTCACACATACATACCCTAGGACTGCCTTAATCTTTCTCTCCATCACCACCTACGTGTGTCATTAAATGTGACACGTTTCACAGAGGAGGGTGGAGCAAGGGGGGAGATAATTTGGTGAAGGTCTATGAAACTATGCACCGCTCATGCATTTTGGAAAAATAGTTTATTTTGTCGCTGAGGATGTACACAGCCAAGCCTACCCCCTCCGGCCACTTCTGCATGTACAGTCCAGTGACACTGATTACACCCGGTACCTGCAGCACATGCGTCTTTAGGAAGAGCTCTGTTCCACGTGAAAGCAAAGTTCCTGACATGTCTTCAAGCCAGAACAAGACTTGACTGTTTTGCATGTGAGTTAGAGCTCCTCAGAGACTCAGACTATTTAAAAAGAAGAGTTGGCCCAGCAGATTATCAGAAGAAGCAAAAAACAGTAACAGATTTCCTGCTCCCTAGAATTTTAAGCTATCTTTATATCCTTGACAGGATTCTGTTTCCAACACTATAAGTACTTGGCATGCTAGGGCAGAAGATGGGATGATGACTAAAGGCAATGCCTGCAGCACGTCTGCTTCCTCGGAAACAACCATGAATCTGGAAGTCACGTGGAAAACAATGTGTGTGTGTGAGTGTGTGTGTGTGGTGGAGGGTGTCCACAGTGCCCAGAACTACATGCTGCCATAGGCCATCAATTAGCAGATGCTCAGACCTGGGTTTGATGCCAGTAAGAAACACTGCCTGATTTCTATCTCAGAACAAATACCAGTCCTTCTTTCTTTTTTTTTTTTGGGGGGGGGCATCACTGACCTTTGGTGGTGGGAGTAGGAGGCCCAGCCTTTGCTCCTGTGGAGCTGGAATTGAACCTCCATCCCAGTGGGCCGCAGTCCCGAGCACAACCACTACACCACCGGGGCTCAGCCCCAGTCCTTCTTTCATGTATCCGTTGCACATGGTTGATGGAGTGCCTGCTTTGGGCGCTGTTCTAAAGGTGGTGCTGCACATTAAGCATAACTGCCTACCAGATTGTGAGCATGGCGCAGGACCCAGGAAGTGAGCTTCTGGCTGGGTGCAGGTCACTGCGCATTGACCCAACAGCAACACAAGCCATTTACTCTTCTGGGGTCTTAAAGGCTTGAGTAAACAAGTGGCCATTCAGCTCAGAGACAATAAAGCCCACACAGAAGAAGCACACCAGCCTGTGTGATCATGAGATGGTGAAGGGTTCCGGTGTCAGGCATCAAAGAGCTAAAATTATATTATTATTAATGAGGGGGAGTATAGATCGGGGACCCAAAGCCCATTAACAGGTGAGGTGAGATCCTCTTGCAGAGGGGATACATGGAGGAAATGAGCCAGTTAAGATACAGGGTAGTAGCAATGAAATATGCAACCTTCCTCTAGTTCCCAAATGGTGTCTCCCACCCACTATTAGGACCCCAATTCTACCACATAAATCCAGCTAGACCAGGAGATGTACAGTGAAGTTGGAAACATGGGAAATTTAAGATAGATGATCCATCAAGACTAGTGGTGATACCAGGAGGGTGGAGGGATGGAAGAATAGAAAGGGAGAACGAACTTCAGGGATCTACACGTAGCCACCTCTCTGGGACACATTGGACAGTGTACAGTATGAAAGTAATAACAATTTATAAATTACTAAGGGTTCATAGGGGAGGAAGGGAAGGAAGGAAAATATAGGGAGCTGATACTGGGGGCCTGGAGGGAGGGAGGATGTTTTGAGAGTGATGATGGCAATAAGTGTGTAAATGTGGCCTGCATACAATTGATGTTTGTATGGATTGTGATGAGAGTTGTATGAGCCCCCAATAAAATGAGTCATTAAAAAAAAAGCAGAATAAATCATTTATCCAAATAAGTGTTTTAAAAAAAGAATATACATATAGCCCCTTCCCTGAGGGATACACAACAGAAAAGTGAGTGAAGGGAGATGTTGGACAGTGTAAGACGTGACAATAATAATAATGTATAAATTATCAAGGGCTCATCAGGGAGGGGGGAGGGGGAGGGAGGGGGAGAAATGAGGAGCTGATACCAAGGGCTCCAGTAGAAAGGAGGTGTTTTGAGAATGATGATGGCAACACATGAACAAATGTGCTTGACGCAATGGGGATATATATATGGATTGTGATATCAGTTGTACTTGTTCCCAGTATAATGATCCTTAAAAAGTGTATATCTACAACTCATCAGGATGATTTTACATGTAATAGTTAACCTAATCCTCACAAGACCCATGAGATTTGGATAGTCTTAACCTTCTTTGGGTAGAGTAGAGGGGCGGTGAAAGAGAGGAAGGTCCTCAACAAGATGAATTGACACAGTGACTGCAACAACGGGCCCAAACGTGGGAATGATCGTGAGGACAGCACAGCACGGGGCCGTGTTTCCTCCTGTTGTGCACAGGGTCACTGTGAATTGGAACCAACTTGATTGTCACGGAACCACGACACCACCTCAGAGTTCCTGGGGGAAACAAATGTGGCATACACTTAACTGCTTAACTAAATGATTGGAGGATCCAGTGTGCTCAGAGGAAAGGCCTGGCGACCCACTCCTGGGAAAATGTCCCATTGAAAACTTCAGGGGACGCAGAGCTGCTCTGACACACACGGGGTCATTGTGAGTGGGGGTTGACTTGACAACCCACAAAATCCGTCTTGCTCTATTTGGACAAACTGAGCATGTCAAGATGCTTATAAAGGTAAATGTTGCCTTCTCCCACACCTTGCTTTCTCTGGGAAGAGCTCAACAAAAGACTGTTCAACCCTCACTTTCTAAAAAGCATGTACCCAGTTTGATTGTGGAAAGTCTGGAAATACAGACAAGTCTGAAAAAGAAAAGAAAATTCATTTGTATTACATCATCACCTGGAGCAGTGGTTCTCAACCTTCCTAATGCGCCGACCCTTTCATACAGTTCCTCATGTTGTGGTGACCCCCCCCCCACCATAAAATTATTTTCCTTGCTACTTCATAACTGTATTTTTGCTACTGCTGTGAATAGGGCGACCCTGTGACCTACAGGTTGAGAACTGATGGTCTAGAGATACATTTTGTCTTTTACCTTCAGACCTTTTCTTTATGTGCAGAGGCTGGTCCACAAAGATCTTGGGAAAACGGAATTAGAAGGTGAAAATAGAAACTTTTCTTTATTAACATAATCTCCATCATGGTCATGACCAGTTTGGAAATGATTATAGTGTTTTGTAGTCCACCACTAAAGAATGGAGGGTCCTAGAATTTAGCCATGCTAATAAAATGACTTTTATATTATCAATGGAAGGAAAAGAGTTTGTCTGTTTATTTGTTCGTTTTAAGAAGGAGCCAGATCAGGATGGTCAGGTGAATGCCTAATGATTTCTCATAGAAACTCTGCAAAATTGCCCTTGTGTGATGAGAGAAGTGAGATGGACCTCAGAGGAAGGTTTCCCTGGTACTTTTTTTCTAAAATGTTAAGTAACTTTCTCAAAACACTCTCAGAAAGTCAACGAGCAGAATGTCCAAGCATCCCAAGGACTGCTGTCCGGGCTTTTGCTCTTGACCTGCCCTTGCTTCACTGAACCACTTCCACCACGTGGTAGCCTCTTGTCTTGTTTGGGGCTTTGTCTTCAGGACCATGCTAGAAAAGCCATGGTTCATGTCTTCCGACAGTTTGTCCAAGAAATGCTTTAAGAGTCTCACCCCACTGACATCAGAGTTCCACTAATAGCTGTGCCCTTGTCACTCGCTAAGCGGGATACGAGAGCACACCAATTTTCCAGTCAGAATTATTTAAGCCGAACTGATTGAGATGTTTCTCTTCTTAATCATTGGCCCTCTGAAAAGATTGTTTCCTTACCCAGTGATGGGGATGGTCTGCAGTTGTCGGTTTCAATATCATCTCATGCCCTCTTAAAACAATATACACATAATTTATCCATTTCTAAACTGCTGGTTTCTTTGGAGCATTGTCCCCATAATTTTTTCATACAGCATTAGTGGTCTCACCATTCTTTCACCCAGGCTTCACCATAAGTTTGATATTTTGTTAGTTTGTTTGTTTTTTGGGGCATCACTGCCCTCTGGTGGTGGGAGTAGGAGGCCCAGCCTTTGCTCCTGTTGAGCCACTGCTGGATTTGAACCTCCATCCCAGTGGGCAGCGGTCCCACACACAACCACTACACCACCAGGGCTCAGCCCCAAGTTTGATATTTTTCTTCAATTTCAGTAGATATTTTATATTTGTTCTTGCTTCATTTTTAGCAGATATTTTATGTTTGTTCTTGCTTCAACTCATATTCATGTCTTACCCTTCTTACTGCCTCAAATTAGATCCTGTTCAAACATATTATATAACAAGCTAGAGTGAGTTTCTGTGGGTTCAAAATTTTTTTGAAATGTATACATAAATTTTTAAAATCATGTTAATTTTCCATGAACTTTTTTGAAGACCCCCTCATGTATATGTGTATCATATCTTAGATACTATTTTATATCTTGCTTTATCTCTCTCTATATATGATTAGCCTAAGATGAAAAGGAAATGATTTTTAATATCTGTGGAGCTTCACTGCATGGGTATGTCACCACTTTCTTACCTAGCTGCTTTGGGGGAAGGTTTGTGTTGTGTCTTCTATCTTTTCTCATTTTCAACTGAGAAAGAATAAATCAAACGAAATCAACCAAGACACAACAAAATTATCTTTGGCCCGAAAGAGCCAGAGGCAATAACATTTAATTTAGATTTTTAAAGATTCTATGTTCGTGGGTAAAGTAGTGTCCTATTTTTGTGAGTTGCTACAGATACTTCCACTTGCATTGTTAGAAAATTTGATAATAGCACGATACAGCGATGGGTTTACTGAATGCAGGAGGTGGAACTGGTGGATGCTATACAGGTTAACAGGCAGGCCTCTGCTGTTGACGGTGGGGCTGGATCTTGGCACTGTTGTGTCTACAAAGTAAGAAAGTGACTTTCTGTGACTTTCCTCCATTTCTTCTTTTCTCCTAGAGCCTCCTTGGCCATCCACAGGCTGAGCCCAGCCCTGGCCTACTTTGAAAAGGCAATTCGCAATGTCATTGCTGCCAAGGGTGAAAAGACATCCGATCTGGTCAGTCTCTACGAGGAAATTGCTCAGATCGAGCAGCTGAGGAGGAACCATGAACAGGCCATCCAATACCTGAAGCAGGTTGGTGGGTGGGACAGCTCCATGGTGAGAGATTCCATCTTAACACCAGCTTCCCTCCCCATCCGCAGGAGAGCCCTGTCCCCGCCGCAAGTGACCTGGGCGAAGAGCATTAACTCCGGGCGGGCACATCTGCTGTGTGACCTGACCCGCTCTCATCTCTGTCAGGGATAGGAAGAGGAAGCCTGTTAAGGCCTCCTGGTGGGGGTCCGCAGAGGTGGGGAACCACAAGTGGTTACTGAACTTCAGTCTTCAGCAAACACAAAGGACTTTTTCAATGACAAATGGCATCTTGGTATAATGCTGTCATTGGTTCATGACTTTAGTCTGACTGTATTTCCACGGTGAAGGTTAGAATAACAAAGGGGTGTTTCACTTGGAGGCACTTATGTTGGCAAATGCCCAGGGGAAAACAAAAGCTAGGGAGGAATGTTGAGGTTATCTCAGGCAAAAGGATGAGGGCTTTTCTCCACCCCATGTCTGTGAAGGTGCCCTTGAACTGGTAGCTTCTTCTCTTGTCCAAAGGTGAGTCCCTGCTTGTGATTTCAAGTCCCTCCCACAGCTGACACAAGGATGAAAATACTGGACTGCTGGTGCCATGGAAAAGGTGGCACGCAGCCCCACAGAACAGGCAGAAAAGCTCCTGAAGAAAAGCCACTGCCAGTCTCCCAGTCTGAAGCAGTCCCTGCCATACTGAGGAGAAAGGCTAGGCAATGCCCCTGTGTAGGCAGTGGACATTTCTGTGCGAGTCACTACACATGCCTCTGTGGGGTGCTGTCATTTGACTGTGACCTGATTTCTTTATTCCAGGCCTACTCCATCTGTGTGTCTGTTTTCACGGAATTCAGCCCCAAAACCGCAGAGGCGAGTGCGTTGCTAGCCAAAGCTTATGCCACGTCTGGAGAGGCCCAGTACAATGGTAGGTCGCAGAGGTGACCCATGGGGATCGGTAACTCAATGAAAGGAAGAACATCGGCTTCTCTAAGCCTCAGCAAATTAGAACCCACCACTCACGTTGTGCCGGTGAGACATGACCAGGGACACGATTTTGTAAGTCATTACCATGGACACGATTTTGCACCAAATCAGTTATGCATGTATACAGGCTTGATGATATTCAGCCCGAGAAATGGGTTGGCCTATCCAAACCAGTATGATGAACCTGATGTCTCTTTCCTTTATTCCCTTAGACTTTCAGCACAATTTTCCTGCATAATGAATAGAGACCACACCCCCTAGGACTGTGACCAGTGGTGTGTGGGTTGCTGAGGAAAGCCAATGAGAGAGAGAAGCATTGGCTCTTCCTCCCCCTCTTTACTGTTGACTCTTGCCCTCTGGCTCACAGGATGTCACATGTAGCAGCTGGCTTGTCTCTTGGGAGAGACTCAAAATTGAGGCAGCAGGGTTCTACAGGAAAGCCATGGGAGTGATTTATCCTTCACCATTGGACTTTTGCCTGGGAAGTTCATCCTTTTGGAAAGCGGGTGGCTTTGGAAAAGTTGGATGGGCCAGTGAGGAAAAGTTGGATGGACATGTGTGCAGCTGGGCTGATCTGTCAGTGGGCATTGGGCAGTAGGGATTCAGTGGCCAATTGGAGGAACTGGCGGCGGCGGAGGCGGGGGTGGGGTGGGGAGGGGGGAGGGGGGAAGGTGTGTCTATGAACAATGAAATGTAACCATTTTTAAAACGTTGATCTTCTCTGCTTATGAAAGTAACTTACCTGGATATACATTATTTCCCAGCCATATCTGCGTGTCTTTGTTCATATGTATTTATTGCAGGTTTCACAGCCTATGTCGTTCCATGCTGGGATTGCCTCATGGCATTAAATAAACACTTTTTTTTTTTTTTTAGTATGTAGAAGTTAACTTTTTACCCCCATAAGTAGACATGGAGTGCATAGCATAAATATTAATTGGAAATCTGATGGTGTTTTCCAACTCAGCATCTTTCTCTTAAAAAAAAAAAAGTTCCCTCTGTGCATGTGGAGTCCATGTACTTCCTGTTTATATGTGTGTGTGTGTGTCTATACTTTAGGTTATATGGGTTTGCTTCCCAATAGTCTTTGTAGCTCTAAAAAAGTTTTCATCAATGAATAGATATAATTTGTTGCTCTTCTGTGTGAGGAAAAGTTTGTGCTTACAGAATTGGAGAATTCTCAGGCCTTTTTCTTAAAGGGTCTTCACCTCATATTCACTAAAGTAAATACTAGATGGATTAAAATTTTACACATCAAGCCTGGAAACAAAAATTGACCAGATGAAAAACTGGAATAGTGCTAGACGTTAAAAGCAGTGGAAATACATACTCTACAACATACATCGAAAGGTTTATTTGCAGGGAGTTCTAAAACGGATGTATGCTTGTCAGAAAACATTATAAACAAAATGGAAAGGCAAACAATTCCTCTTAAATGAATGATAACCTTAGTCCTTTCTCTGTTGAGCAAAATGAACCTTAATTTACTTGAAAAAAAAAATCTCTCGGCCCCCATGCTACATAATCTCTTCCAGAAAACAGAATGAAGGGAACATTTCCCAGCTTATTTTGTGAACCAGCATTATCCCAGTACCAATACTGGACAAATGCACTAATAAGAAACCTGCAGACCCCTCATGAGTATGGACTTAAACGTCTTCCACCAAATACATGCCCACTACTCTTGATTTTATTCCACCGTTTCTGAGACTGTAAATCATTATGGAAGCAGGCTGCTCAAGTCCCTTCCACTGAGCAGCAGGTGGGTTAGAACGGCCACTATTTGGTTTAGCGACCCAATGCCTAATCACAGGACCAGCAGGGATCCTTAGAATAGTATAGCATGAAAGTAACAAGAATGATACTCGGGCTGAGCCCCGGTAGCATAGTGGTTGTGCATGGGACTGCGGCCCACTGGGATGGAGGTGCAATTCCAGCAGTGGGGCTGGGCCGCCTACTCCCACCACCGGAGAGCAGTGGTGCCCCCCCCAAAAAAAACAAAAAAAGAATGATACTCCCTGACCAGGTGGCATTCATTTCTTGAGAATGTTCATCTAAGCTGGCTCACCTGGAGGGCCAGTGCCCACATGCTGTTATATTAGCAGTCTAAAGGAAAGCACCAGAGTTACCCTGGTGCCCTGGTGGTTACATGGTGGGCTGCTACCTTCAAGGGCAGCAGTTCAAAACCACTAGGGCACTCCACGAGAGAAAGATGAGACTTTATACTCCATGAACAGTTACAGTCCTGGAAATTCACAGGGTTTTTCTACCCTGTTCTTTTTTTGTTTGTTTGTTTTTTGGGGGGCATCACTGCCCTCTGGTGGAGGGAGTAGGAGGCCCAGCCTTTGCTCCTGTGGAGCCGCTGCTGGAATTGAACCTCCATCCCCGTGGATCGCAGCCCCGCGCACAACCACTACGCCACTGGGGTTCAGCCCCACCCTGTTCTATAGGATGAGTCACAGTTACTAGCTGGCAGTGAGTTTCTTCCTATCTTTCCTATATTTTTGGAAAGGAAAACAATCGTCTCAACTGATGCCAAAAAGCATTTGAGAAAATCACACGCCCATCCTTAAAGGGAGGGAAGATCCTTACCCTGCTTAGAGAACTCACAGAGCTTTACTGTAAAGCTATATAATCAAGCAAGTATGGTGTCGGCAAGAGGACAGATACAGAGACCAGAGTCAGTGGGCCAGAACAGAGAGCTCAGAAGCATTGTTTGGTGCCATCGAGCTGGTTCTGACTCCTCCCGACCCTGCGTACAGCGAAACAAAACGCTGCCCGGTCTTGGGCCATCCTCCCCATGGCTCTTACGTTTGAGGCCTTCAGTGGAGCCCCTGGGTCAGTCCAGCTCACCAAGAACCTACCTCCTCTTCGGTGCCCCCACCCCCTACAAAGCATGTCTTTCTCCAGCGACTCCTGTCTCCCGGTAACATGTCCAAAGTACATGAGACGAAGTCCCTCCAAGCTTGCTTCTAAGGAGCATTCTTCTTCCAAGACAGATCCACTTGTCCTTTTGGCGGGCTGCAGTACCTTCAGTCTTCTACACCAGCACCTCAATTCAAATGCAAGGGTTCTTCTGTGGTCTTCCTGACTCGGGATCTTTTCCCACATGCCTACGAGATTACTGGAAATGCCACAGCTTGGGTCAGGCACACCTTGTTCCAAGTAGCATCCTTGCCTTTCAACTCTCTAAAGATGTTTCGTGTTGATGTTTTATTTCATTTTATCCAATGAAATCCCATCTTTGATCCCTTGACTGACGCTCCCATGGGCATTGATTATGGATGCAAGCAAGATGGAATCCCTGGAATTTCAATATTTTCTCCTTTTGTCATGATGTGACCTATTGATGTGGTTGTGAGGATTTGGGTTTTCTTGACCCTGAGTTGTGATCCATACTGAAGGCTGCAGTGCTTGATATTCATCAGCATTCCTCCTCACTTTCAGCAAGCAAGGTGGTATTATCAGCATATTGCGGTTGTTAATCAGCCTTCCACCAATCCTGAGGCCACATTCTTCTCCATACAATGCAGCTTCACTGATGATTGGCCCAGCACACAGATTGAATAAGTGTGCTGATAGGCTCCAACCCTCACGCACACCTTGATTTTAAGATGTGCAGTATTCCTTTGTTATGTTTGTAGAACTCCCTCTCAATCCATGTAGCTTCTGCCTGAGCACAAAGTGGTATTCTGCAATTCACATTCTTCTCAAGGCTAGCTATAAGTTGTTATGATCCATACAGGTAAATGTCCTGGCAGAGTCACTAAAGCACAAGTACGCGTCTCTCTAGTGTTCTCTGCTTTCGCATAAAATCCGACTTAGATATGGTCAACTGATTTATGACAATGGTACAAAAGCAATTCATTGGATAAAGGATACCTTTTCCCAACAAGTGGTACAGGAACAAATGGAGACCAGTAAAAGAAAATGAAACCCATCAAAAGAAAGACAGAAAAAGTACACTCGCTGAGCCCCGGTGGCACAGTGGTTGTATGTGGGACTGCAGCCCACAGGGTTGATGGTTCAAATCCAGCAGCAGCTCTCTAGGAGTAGAAGTCGCCTACTCCCACCAGGGCAGTGGTTCAAGAAGAAGAAAAGAAAAAGCACACTCAAAGTAGTCCTGGGAAGCAAGCACTTTGGTGAGACTTTGTCTGATGTACTTTGGACATGTGGGTAGGAGAGACCAGTCCCTGGAAAAGGACATCACACTTGGTGAAGTTGATGGACAGCAAAAAAGAGAAAGGCCCTCTATGACATGAATCGTCACCATGGCTGCAACAATGGGCTCAAAGAATAAAAAATGTGTGTCTATAAGTTTTTTAAAATCATAAAGGTATTCCTATATTTTGCTGTCCCTCTACAAAGGACAATGTTCTTTTTCAGGGTCTGGTCTCTCCTGATAACAAGTCTAAAGTACATGAATCGAAGTCCACCATCCATGCTTCAAGGGAGCATTCTGGCCTTACTTCTTCTAGATCTGCTTGCCTTCTGGCAGTGTGTGGTACATTCAATATTCTTTACCCACACTGGAATCCAAATGCATCTATTCTCAGGTCTTCCTTTTTTATTGTCTAATAATCACGGGTATAAGATGATTGAAAAGAAGCATGATTGGGGCTGGCCACCTGTGACTCCTCAAAGTGACATCCTTGCTCTTCAATACGTTAAAGCAGTCTCAAGCAGCAGATTTGCCCAATGCAACCCATTATTTGCCCTGACGGCAGCTCCGTGGACATTCACTGTGGATTCAAATGAAATGAAATCTGTGACGTCATTCTTCTCTCCACTTGCCACAGGGTTGACTGTTGGTCGTATGGTGAGGAGTCCAGCTTTCTTGACTTTGACTTGCAGGTCTCTTCTGTCAGGCTTCTAGGCCTCAGAAGTAACTCAGCCGTGGTGAGTTTGGCTCAAACGTAGGCCCTTTGGTGGTGCACCATTGAGCATGCCACTGCTAATGCAAAAGTTAACCGTTGGGAATCTACCCAGTGGTTCCTTTGGAAAAAGACCTGGTGACCTTTTGTCATAAAGATCACAAGCCTAGACAGCCCTGTGGAGGTAGTGCTACTCTGTTCTCTCTACGCAGCAGTACCTGTCAGCAGCAACATGAACCCCAGAGTGAGACAAGACACTGACTTTTAAGTATGACAATGTCTCATTAATTGAACTAGAGTGCACAGTGGGCACTTGCAATGGTGTGCTGTTTGCCTTAAATGTCCCTCCTTAAATGCCCCCTTTTCTTGTAGATGTGGTTGAGCTATATTTTATAAAAAGTATCACTGCATACCAAGCAACATTGGGCTCAGAGCATCCTGAAACGCTAACCACCATTGAAGAATTTTCCAAATGGCTTGTCCAAAATGGGGAAAAGCAGGTAAATATGCTTGACTCGTACATATCATTGCTAGTGTTTATTAGGTCCAGACAGCTTGTTCGTCTCATGGTTCTAGAAACGGTGAACTCAGGGGCACAAGAGGGCTGGTGCAGCTTGGGATAGATGTGAAGAGCTATTTTCTTCTGATAGAAAAGGTCTGTCGGCTCCTGGACACAGGCAAATCATCTTTGGCCCTGGGAACTTAATCCTTTAAGTCCAGATTAGCTTCCACCTTGGGCTCTGGCAGTCTGTTATTCCCTCTTGGAGTGCTGTTTCTCAGTTTCTGGTCTTCAACTCTTGACTAGCTGTGCTGGGAATGAGGCGGGTCTGAACCCCCTACAGTGGGTGAACCAACAAGAGAACATAAAAGATCAGTAATGGGAGCAAAGCCAAGCCCCAGAGCCCCAGAGGAACCCCCAAAATAGACTTCAGGTTAGGAGGGGCAGTCCCTAGGACCAGAGGGATAATAGTCGTAAAGATCAGTGGACAGGCCTGGAATTATGTATGCTTTTTCAGGGGTTTTTTGGGGGGACTAGTATTTTTCCTCTCTTTTTATTCAATCTTTTTTTAATCATTTTATTGGGGGCTCATACAACTCTTGATCACAATATAGTACACAATATAATACCCAATACAAGCACCTTTGTACATTTGTTGCCATCATAATTTTCAAAACATTTTCTTTCTACTTGAGCCCTTGGTATTAACCCCTCATTTTACCCCCTCCCTCCCTCTGGAATTCTTTTTT
>PVJH01001563.1:0-203109 GCA_004026705.1 Nesogale talazaci | reverse complement strand
TGTTGTGTCAAGCATATTTGTACATTTGCTGCCATCATCATTCTCAAAACATTTTCTTTCTACTTGAGCCCTCAGAATCAGCTTCTCATTTTTCTCTTTCTTTCCTCGCCTTCCCATCCTCACCAACCCTTATTATTATTTATTCTTGTCTTATACTCTCCGATTAATCCAGTCATCCACTTTTCTGTCCCTCAGCTAGATGGTTATATGTAAATCATGGTGATTTGTTCCCCCTTTACCCCTGCCCCCACCTTTCTCTTGCCCCCCTATCATCACAATTCTCATTATTTGCCCTGAGGGGTTTATTTCTCCTGGAGTTCCGGTGCTTCCAGTTCTGATCTGTACTAGTGTAAAAGGGTCTAGCTAGATTAGCAAAGTAGAATTAAGATCATGATAGTGGTGGGGAGGACACATTGAAGAACTAGAGGAAAGTTGTAAGTTTCATCAGCGTTATACTGCACACCGACTGCCTGGTTTCCTCCCTGAGACCCTTTTGTAAGAGGATGTCCAATTACCTGTACATGGGCTTTTGTACTCCACTATGTGCTCTCCCTCATTCACAATGATATGATTTTTCATATTACCTGTGCCTGACACCTGGTTTTATCAACACCTCATGATCACATAGACTAGAATGCTTCTTTTATGTGTGCTTTGTTGCTTCTCAGCTTACTGACTGCTATTTTATTTTCTGATGTTTAAGACCACAGACACTATATCTTTTGAAAGGCAGGCACCATCATCTTTGTTCACAGGCTTTGTCTTCAGCAATTGTGTCAAGAAGGTGAGCACTGTTGAATGTCAATTTAATGTTCTTGCATGGACAGAGTACTTCAGTGCATGCCCAATGTCCATCTAATACCTTCATACTATACCTATAAATACATGCACATATTTGTATTTCCCCATTGTCACATATAATATATAAACATACTAAACACATGCCTCTATTTAGACCTCTATAAATGCCATTTGCCTCCTACTTCTTTCCTGTATTTCCTCTTACTTTCCTCTTATCCCACTATAATACTCAGATTTCATTTGGTTTTCAGCAATTCTTTTTGGCTATTTTTCCCTCGATTAAGCCCTACCAGGCCACCTGCACACATCTCTCCATTGATTTTGGATCACTTGTTCCTCCCTTGTCCCTGGGTTTGCTAACGCCTGCTTCCTTTCCCCTGCTGCCCCCTCTGTTATGTATCCCTGGAACCTTGAGTTCTGTTGTTCTCCTCCATATCTTTTATCCCACTTATCTTACGTAGGTATACCCTCAGAGATAATAATATGCACACACACACAAAACAAGACAAGGCAAAACACAGCCACAATATAAAACAAAGCAACATGAACAGCAAAAAGCCAATGACAAAAAAAAAATTCAAGTTCTGTTTATTGACCTTCAGGTGTGTTTTCCAGTCCAGTGTCCTAGGCGACATGCCCTGTCCCCCAAATGTATTTTTGGTATTCCCTGAGGGACTTCTTTGCTTTGTTCCCCTTGCTATTCTGTGGCATGCACTTCGTTCCATCTCAGTGTGGTGAAGTCAATCTGGTGCCATTCCAGCATTGTGTCTCCAGTGTTCTCCCCCATAGTGATATGGGCCAGTGAGGTGTGCTGTGTTTCCTAGTGGTGAGGCCACATGGTCCCCTCTGTGCATTAGTTCCCTGCTTCATTCTGGTATGCTGCAGTCACATATTGGCCCTTTTTCTATCCCTGACCTCGTTTCTCTTGCTCATTGTCTTAAGGATTGACTTTGGGATCAACACAGGAAATTAGTTTGGGAAGTGACAAAAGATAACCATCAATAGCCGTATGCTTTTACCACTAGTACACTAGTACATATTTCTTGAAGTTGTGAGGTAGTACAAATGGTTAAGTGCTCAGTCACTAATCAGAGGGGTGACAGTTAAAATGCACTCAGAGGTGCCTCCAAAGAAACAATGGTTCAGAGAGGAGCTCCAAAATGGTGTCTACATAAACAACCCATATAGGGATCTCCAGTGAGTGTGGTGTCCAGGAGGTGAAGTGAGAGTGTTCTGGAGAGATAAAAGATCCTCATAAAACTCCTTCCTGTGTGAAATGTGGCCCTGCACTGCATCTGCTTTGTTCCAAGTCCCAGGATTCGTCTATCCATGGGGTGGGGCAGCGACTCTGCCTACAGCTTCTGATCCCTCCCAGAAACTCTCCAGGGCCTCCAGGCCTAACTTTCAGCAAGTTTGATAACCTGCTCCTGGGTTCTCCCAGCCCCAATACCTGGATTGCCTCCACCTCTGCGCAGTTGCATCAGCTATGTCAACAGGGCACCTTAGCTCATCATAGCCACATCCTCTCCCTGACTGCAATCACTGGCACCCACACTTCCTGCCCACCATTTCTCCACCATTGCAGCTTCATGCAGCCCCCTCCCCTCCCAATCCATGTCACACACTTGCAGGCCTGACACATACTCCATCTCTGCTGAGGTCACAGATTATTGAGGGCTGAGGCCCTTGAAGCCTGGCTGGGAACACCCATCCCAATGGGCCAAGGATAGGCATGGCCTGGGTGTCTTCTAGCTCAAGGATCATCGCTACCCCAGACCTTACCAGTCCAAACAGTAAGCAGAACAGTGGAAAGTTGATCCAAGGTCTACAGGTAATCTGTCCCCAAATTTACCCTAACTCTGGAACGCAGGGTTCTAACTCCCCAATTCATGTCAGCCACACCATCTTAGATGTCAGCTGATCTGCCACATGACCTCTGGTCCCCTATAGCCCTATCAGTCTTTCAGAAGTTATCCACAAGCCAAACTGAGTTTCCCACAGCTGTCCCCACTGGTGCTTGTAACACCTGATAAATGTTGAACACTCAGTTACCAGGGTGCTTGTCTGCAAAACTACCAAGTCCACCTCTATAGTAGGTCACAGGCAACCCACAGTCACACAGAAAAAGAATGCAGAAGCTCTTGGTCTCCCAGAAATATGGTGCCCAGGTGATAAAAATCATCACATAAACACTAGGAAATTACATCAATTCCAACAAGAAAGACAAACCACAGCAGCAGAGCAAAAAACTTTCATAGAAGAATCTGACATGGACCTGACACCAAAAGAAATTTTTAGAATGATGCTTGCAGTAATACAAGAGTTTAGAGAAGCTACACAGACTTAGGATATAATAAAAGAGGAGATAAAGTCCATATTATGGGATATGAAGTCCATATCATAGAGGAGATAAGGTCTATGCACCACAGAGAATTATAGGAGATACTGGATGAAGTAGCAGCTGCACACAAAATAATAGATCGCACAAACTGACTACAGAAGACTGAGAAACATATCAGTGACCTTGAGAACAATCAGGGAAACCTCAGTGAATGACAAAGGCAATCCAATAAGACTATAAAAGAGGCAGAAGAAAACCTGATATCAATGACAGATGCTGTGAAGAGGAACCACATCTGAATTAGTGGCCTACAATTAAGACATATTGAAGAAATTGACAACTAAACTAATAAGGGAATTTCTGGAAGAAAAGTTCCCCGCCTTAATGAATGAGAATCATCCACTCATATAGAAAGCTGCAAAGACACCAATTAGACTATATCCCAGGAAGGACTCACCAATGCATATAATAGCTAAACTATCCAAGTTCAAGGAAAAAGAGAAAATTCAAAAAGCATCAAGAGAAAGCCAGATGGTCACAGCAAATGGCTGTCAAGTATGAATAGGCTCAGGCACATCAACAGAAACCATGAAAAGAAGAGAGTAACATCTTCTAAAAGCTGAAAGAAAAAAGATGCCTGCCCAAGAATCCTCTACACTGCCAAATTACTTATTAATATTGAAGGAGAGAGAAGGGTTCCAGGACAAGGAAAACTTAAAGAATACACTGCAAGACACCAATCTGGCAGAAGATCCTTGCCAACTTACTATTTCCAGAAGACCAACATCCACCAAACCCAACCAGTATAACACCATATAGCCTTATCCCAACCAGACAACGAGCCCATAGCAATCTTCAAGATAACAGGACCTCAGAGGAAAACAAATGCAATAAAAAAAGTCCTAGACAAAGTGGACTCAAGGTGGATCACGTACCTAGAAGTAAAACTCTAAACCATCAAGATCATTAGTGAAGGAACTAGGACCAACCTAAGAACCATGGCCCAGGGAAAACAAAGGCTAACTGCAAGGAGACAGGGTATATACAGTGATAAGAAGGGTGATGGGAAATCATCCAAAACAAAAAGCATGAGATGACAGCAACTAGCTTTAAATTCATACTAGCTTTAGATGGCCCTAAATCCTACACGAAAATAAAAAAGCTTGCAGGCAGGCATGGAAAAATTAACCCACCAATCTGTTGCCTGTCGGAAATATATCTTAAGCTCTCAGACAAGAATAAAGAAAGAATAAAAGCTTGGCAGAAGAGATACCAGGAAAACACCAACTCAAAAAACGGCAGGAGAGATGATCTTTAAGCTACACAACCAGAGTACTGACAGGGATAGAAGAATATGGAAGACTGCAGACTACGAGATCAATAAGCTCAAGTGGATTGGTTTGCCATGTTCCTCAGACAAGATCATGGAAGAAGAGATCAAGGAATCAGTTCTCTTCACAATATCCCCCCAAAATTGAAAACACACACACACACACACACACACACACACACACAAAGACCTATATACAAAAGACTACAAGAAGCTACTACAGCAAACTACGAGTGACCTCCATAGATGGAGAAACATACCATGCTCATAAATAGGATGTCTAAATATAGTAAAGATGTCTATTGCCCCCAGAACATGTTATAAGCGTAATACTAGAGCAATTCAAATATCGACCTTGAAATAATTGGAAAAATTGACCACCAATTTCATGTGGAGAGGAAAGAAGCCAAGAATAACCAGAGAACTCCTCAAAAGAAGAACAAAGTTAGAGAGCTCACTTTTCCTGACTTTCACACCTACTACACATCTCTAATGGTAAAAACAGTGTGATACTGGAACAACAACGGAAACCCAGAACAATGGGAAGGAAAAGAAAACCTAGAAATAAAACTTTCAGCATATAGATAGCTGATCTTTGCCAAGGGTCCCAAAAGAATCAAGTGGGGAAGTGACACCCTATTTAACAAGTGGTTCTTGAAACAATGGAATT
Source organism: Nesogale talazaci (assembly GCA_004026705.1). Taxonomy (NCBI): domain Eukaryota; kingdom Metazoa; phylum Chordata; class Mammalia; order Afrosoricida; family Tenrecidae; genus Nesogale; species Nesogale talazaci. Next base: position 197,967 of record PVJH01001563.1, on the reverse strand, counting down.
TCACATGTAGGGAAATGGAGCCAGATGTCTAACTTGACACACACTCAAAATAAGAAACTCAAGGTGGATCACGTACCTAGAAGTAAAACTCCAAACCATCAAGATCATTAGTGAAGGAACTGGGACCAACCTAAGAAACATGGCCCAGGGAAAACAAAGGCTAACTGCAACGGGACAGGGTATATACATATGGAAACATGAAACAGAAAAGTGAGATTTACCAAGAATAAAAGACCTCTGTGCATCAAAAGATTCACCAACGGAACCAACAGACTGGGAGAGGTCTTCTAGCAATGATACAACAGACAGAAGGCTTATTATGAAAATCTGCAATACACTCTTTTACTGCAAAAAGAGGAAAATAGTTACCCCCTAGAAAAGGTGCGCAAAAAGAGCTGAAAAGAAGTCTCACTAGGGAGGAGACCTGTATGTCCAATAGACATATGAAAACATGCTCCTGATCATGAGTCATTAGAGAAATGCAAACCAAAAGAAACATCTAACACCTTTGAGGGTTGGAATGGATGTGGAAAGATAGGAACTCTGCTACACTGCTGGTGGTCTTGTAAACAGGTACAGCTACAATGGAAAGTGAGCTGGGGACTTAAAAAAAAAGAATTAGTCTACCTTCCAATACAGCGGTCCTTTTACTGGCATATACCAAGAAGAGGGTAGGAAATAAATCATGCACCAATGTTTATTGTGCAACTGTTCACCATGAAAAAAGGCTGGAAAAAACTTCTATCTCCATCAGCAGAGAAGTGGATCAGTAAACTCTGATATATAGACATAACGGAATGCCATGCATCACAAAAATGCACTGATGAACACCTGAAAGACAGTTTTTTTGTGGAAAGAATTGGAAGAAATTATGCTAAGCTAAGCTAACAGGTCACAAAATGAGAAGTGCAGCACAAATACCCTGAGGTAAGTGTAATCAACATGGTAAGTATAGAAGAGAAGTCACCAATATAAAAACATTCAGGATGAAGTACAAGGAGGGAGAAGGTTAGATGAAACCCAAGGAGATGCATGTTTGTCCTACACAAAAATGGGGAAAATATGGAGGGAAAGAGGGAGCAGGTGAAAATGAGATGATGAGGGAGGGAGCCAGACATTATCCCACCCAGGGGGAGAGTATTGGTTTTGTTTCCACAGAAGTGGGAATGGGCATGCAGACCCTACCATGGTGCACCAGATCATGAGGACAATGTGGCCATGTGGAAGAATGCTTGAAAAGAGAGCTCCAGGGTAGACTTAACCAGAGACAAAAATTCCTCTACCTAGAAATTAGTGTGACAGAGAACAAAACTAAATCCACAAGTTTGGGAGAGGATTCACTCTGTCACACCCTCATGGAAGCAGTCCAGGAAGAAAGAAAAGAAAAAGAGCAGAGGTGGGTGCCAGGCTGGCATACCAGACCCAGAGGATGATGTTCCTTCAGGGAGCTAATGGAGCACCGAGGAGACTGGTGGCTAACAACAGCTCCTGCCACATTTCCCCTAACTGGTGCAGACTGTGAGAGAGGACAATGCTGGGGTCACACGGTGGAGAGATAATGAGTTCTAAAATCCCCACAGCAGGTGAACCAAGAAGGGAACAACCGGACCAGCAGATGGAGCAAAGAAAAACTAAATAGCCCCTGGCGAGCCTCCCCAAAAGGACTCCATGCTGGAGAAGGAGCTCCTGGACAGTCAGGAAGGCCAGAGAACACACCTGGGATTTTTATATATTTTTTATCTCTTCCCCCACCCACCCCTCCTTTTTCATTTCCTTCTTCTTTGTTCTCCTTTTTGCTTTTCAATATTTTTCTCCTTCCTCTGATTTTATCTACTTGGACTATGTCAGTGTTGTTGTGTATAGCTATATAAGATAGGCATGGGACACATACATGAGGATAAAGCAGTGGGAACAGCAGCTTCAGGGAGAGCTCGGGCTGAGGGATGTGGGGAATGAGGTCGTGAGAAGGTAGCACTGTAGAAAGGGGAACAACTAGTGTATCAGAGTGAATAACAAGGAGGAGATAAGGATGGGGGTGGGGGTGATCGTGGTGGTATCAGAGCAACAGCAAACTTGTTTAAAGGAGGTACCAAGAGACAGAAATAAGGAGAAAGTGGCAGTGGGGAAAGAGTTAGGTGAAAGGGAACAGAGGGAGGACCTAGGAAACAAAGCATTGGACAGAGGTATAAACATAGAGGTGTACATATGCAATTGCATTAATTCAGAAAGATAGAGGCATTGACCTATGTACATATATTTACATGGAAATACACTGAAGCAGTTCATGGACTTTGGGCCTCTGTTTATACAATCCATCAATATTAAAGCACTTTGTTCTAACCGATCGATAGTCTGAAATATTCACCATCCCCAAACAATCGCTGAAGACAAAAATGGGTGCACAAACAGATGTGGTGAAAAAGGCAGATCATGCCCTGATATTAGATGTACCATCTGGGTCTTTAAGACTTGAAATGGCAGAAACTGTCATTCAGCAGTGAAGCAACATGCCTACATGGAAGAGACACAACCACCTGTGTGGACATGAGGAGTTACTGGGGTTGAGTAAGGTATCAGAAGACACATAACAAACAACAGGAACATATAGCTGAGAATGACAGGAGTTGGAGCAGAGATCCAAAGCTCATCTGTAGACAATGGAACAAGCCCCCTCCCCCCCCCCCACACACAGAGGGGCCACAAGGAAAGGATGAGTCACCTAGGGTGCAGTAAAGCATAAATGGAACACACTGTATTCCTCTGGCTCCTTGAAGATGCCTGATCCCCTACTACCATGACCTCAGGGATGTTTCTCAATTCATACTAGATGGGAAAGTGTACACTGGTATAGATAGGAGATGGGTGTTCACATCATACAGAATTTAGGAACAGGAGTGGGAATTGCAACAAAAGAATAACAAAACCAGCAAACAAACAAACAAACACAAAATAGCACAAACTAAATGAAAACCACTGACAAAAAATGGAAACGCCTATAAATAGTTCAAGGTCTGCTCGTTGGCCTTTAGGAGTGTTTTCCAGTCAAGTCTGATGGGGTGCCACAATCTGTCTCCCAAGTCTAATTTTTGTAATCCCTGGGGATTTCTTCAATCTGCTTCACTTCTTGCTCAGCTGCATGCCTTCAGTGCCTCGCCCCAGTGTGATGGCGACTGAATGTGCACTGTTCCCGCAATCTGTCTCTACTGGTGTCCCCCATGGTGCCATGGTTCAGTGAGGGATGCGGTGTCCCGTGGTGGGGATAGCCATACCGTCCTCCTGGAACGTTGTCTGCTATGAACAGGAACATCTTCCTCAGGGCTTCGTGGGCCAGGATGTCCTCTCCTCCATCTCCATCCCTTTATGTTTCTCCTGTGTACCCTAATACCCCAAGGTGTGGCCCCAGGTCTGTGCTCTGAAGGGCATCCTTCTGAGGGGAGTGAGAGATCTCATCATAGTCTGGATTGGGGACTGCCCGGCTGTACTCTCTATTGGTTCCTTGGTACATGACATTGTGTTGTATTCACGCCTTTGTGCATAGGATTGAAGCCTGGTCTCTGTCTCCTTCTCCTGTGGAGATATAAGCAATACCTTCCCCTTGAGTGGATTAGTGCCTTGCTCCTCCCCACCCATGTGTTTTTTATCTTTTCTTCTTTTTCTCTTTCCCCTTATTATTTAGTTGACTGCCATATGTATGCCTGCATGGAGTTTGGTTCCTGTCATAATTGCTGGACCTCACCTCAGGCCCCTATGTATAAAGCAGCTTTTCCTGAACCACAGTTTTTTTTTTTTATCCAAGATTTTCACTGAGAGATTGAAAATTAAGCTGATACATTAGTTATGAAGCATAGAATATGTGGTGGATAACACACCACCAAGTTAAAGAAGCAGACATGCCTTCACATACCCTAAAATCAAGTTGAGGGGGTTTGAAACGCTAGAGTGAATGTATGATGTTAGATTCCATAACCCACACATGAAATGCACAGTGAACACATTTTTATACCACAGCCATAAGAAATAAGTTCATGAATGGAACCCTACCATTCTTGGAGACTCTTGTGTTTATGTAAGCAAATAAATGATGGTGAAAGCTGCCTTACTTTAAGGTGCATAAATGCAGTGTGACTGTTGTAAATCATGGGGGTGAGTGCCAAGTGGCAGGTGTTAGAGAATAAAGACAAGGCAGCTATGGTTACTGGAGGGTGCTAGAGAGTCAAAACCCTGCAAATAAATCAGTGTCATTGAGTCCATTCTGACTCAGAGCCATTCTCAGTAGACCGGTATGCTCAAGCTGATGACCTTGATAATAGTTGCTCAGAGCATTGGGACATGAGATATTGCAGGTGTACTTAGGTAAAAATTTAACATCTCATCATTTGTTCTCTATTTTGACTCATTTATTTTTTTAAAGTATTTTCTGTATTCTTTTGATTGAAGATTTTCTCCATTTTCCTTTGGCACTATGCTGATATTTTGTATTTGTTTTGTGCATTTCCTCTTTATGATCTCTGGGATAGGGAATTCTATAGAGATTGTAACCAAATTAATGGTTACTTGGGGGATACTGCCAGGGAAGTTAAGGAGAAATGTGTAACTCCACAATGAATATAAGAAAGAAGGAATTTTTATTTAATGTGATGATGATACTATATCTCTTTTAAATATGATCAAACTATCTATTTGGGTGATATGTGAACTACAATACAATAAAATGTTTGTTTGTTTAAGAAAAGAAGCTCACATGATCCTACTCTTATTGTTGTTTAAATAGGAAAGTATCTTTTGAATAAAATGTTTTTTGAGGGTTGAGCCCCGGTGGCGTAGTGGTTGAGTGTGAGACTGCGGCCCACTGGCTTGGCGGTTCAAATCCAGCAGCAGCTCTCCAGGAGTAAGACTGGGTCTCCCACTCCCACCAGAGGGCAGTGATGCCCCCACCAAAATGTTATCTGGCTGCTTTAAAGAGAACTTTAGTATCTCCTCATCTTGAGGGTTATAAATCAGAAACCAAGTAGCAGTGGTAGTGCACAACCTTTAAAAATTCTTCAAGGAGAATGCATCCATTGCCTCTTCCAGCTCTGAGCTTGATGACTCCAGGAACTTCTTATCCTGTGATCATATGACCCCGATGTCTCCCCATGGCATCTTGATGCTTCCTAATTTTCTCTTTATTTGCTTTGATGCCTATTTTATAAGAATCCTGCTGGGAAATTGGCATTAAAAAATAAAGAACTAGAGGAAAGAGGGGAAGAGGATCTTATGCTGGAGGGGTTCAAGTAGATAATGTAGATGAATGTAGCAACATGTATACAAATATGCTTAATACAAATGATGTATTAAATGGTGTTTTAAATGTATGAGCCCCCAATAAAATCTATATTAAAAACTAAAAAAAAAGAATCCTGCTAATTGCAAGTATGGTTTTCAGAATAACCCTCCTTCAATATCTTCTGCAAAGACATTTTCACCTATAAGATAACAATCATGTATCTAAAGGTGTGTCAGAGAACAAAGAATCAACTGAAAGGTGAGACCAACATGCATAGAATGCTTTATACTTTTCACCAGCTGATGAGATCCTCAATAGAGAGGGTATAATTTTAATGTTAAGAGAATATCATCCTAGCGAAAGAATCAGCACCCAAAGTGTAACTAAAAAGCAGAATAGTGTATTATTAATATGCTCACTGAAGCAGACTAGCATCAGTATTTGAGCACATTCACAGTGGAGCTAAAGGATAACCAAGTTCATGCTGAAAGATAAATAAACAAACCATCAAGCTATAGATAAGGACATATGTCATACTAATGGTCAAGAAAAGTAGAATCAGGAGAGCACACATGGAGGACTCCATCATACTGTGCAGCACAGTGGGTGGCATAAGACCATGTAGCATACATGATATATAATTCTTCAGGAAGAAGTCTTTGAAACATAATAAAAATCAGGATAAATCTAATCTGCTGATGTATTTTTATAAGCTTTGCTCAGATCTATGAAGATATTTGTTAATCAGAAATCTGGAGATGGTAGTGGTTCTTACACGGTAGGCATTAAAGGGCAATTTGGAAAGAAAGAAGTACATGGGGTGTGCATATGGTTGTCATAGGTGAGAGTCAGGAGAATGAACAGATTTCCAAGCACAGTTATCAGATACATGGTTAGGAACATAGTATACAGGAGGGGCAGCAGTTCTGGATCTATTAGTCCAAGGAGAAAGAACTTAGAAACATGTTTGGCTTCTGGATTCTATAATAATGAATCTGATTTTTAAATTTAATTGCAAGACAATCAAGTGGATGATTGACCATCTGTTAGCTGTAGCAACACCATGGGTGGTAGATATTATCTTGAGGAAGGATGAAAAGGAATCAAGGTAAATACTCAATAAAGAAAGGTCTGTTGTCATCTCAGAACACATCATCACTTATTTCACACCCTTCGAGGGGATGAAGAAGCCTTATAGGGGATGAAGTGAATTCCGTATTGGGCTTCTAATTGGATGGTCAGCAGGTTCAAATCCACCATCTACTCAATGGGGGAAAGATGAAGATGCCTACTCTTGTAAAAGGTTACAGTCTTCTTAGAACCCACAGTGGTGTTTCTACCTTGTGCTATGGGGTCTACATAAGCCACTATAGGTTCAATGGCAGTAATAATGGTTAGACAAAAGAAGAAAGTCTAAGTGACATGCCACAGGCTGTCTGCAGGCTTCGCATCCCTGAAGTCTAATTATTCCAGATTTCTTTGTCTTGTTTGGTGTCATGGAGTAGGTTCCGACCCAGAGGGACCATATGAACAGCAGAACGAAAAAAGCACGCTCAAGCATTGTCCTCACAATTGTTTCTATGACCGAGCCCAATGATACCAATTCATCTTGGGGAGGACCTTTCTCTTTTTTGCCTCCTCTCCTATTATAAGACATAGCATCCTACTCCAGAGAATGTTGTTGCTGAACAGTGTAGCCAAGGGCTCTAAGAGGAAGTTTGGCCGTCCTTGCCCCTAAAGAATGCTCTGGCCTTACTTTTCTCTATATGGATCTCTTTGTCCTGCTAGCAGTTCATGGCCCTTCCCATATTGTCCACTGATGTCACAATGCAAATGCATAAATTCTACTTGGGTTCCTTATTTAACACCCAAGACATTTCTCTCTGTCATTGTGCCTTGCCAAAACTGGAGGCGTACAGTTCCCCAACTCTAGTCTAGAATAAATTTTCTTGATCCCAGAGCTAATTAGAGAAGCTAACTGGACAAATTGCAGGGCCCTCGGTCTGCATAGGTAACCTGGGAAAGATCTAAGCAAAAATACACTTGCTTCTTAGCCCAGTGCAGGACAGCCCCCAGTTCAACTAATTCACAGTATTAGGTACCACACAGTCCACCAAACTACCAGTTTACCAAGGGTACTGGGCAACCTGGAGTTGGCATCAATAATGAGCTAGCTAACTCTCCACAGAAGCTGGGCGAGCTAAAGCCCCACTGGTCATATCTATCTCTTCCTCCTGAGATCAGACATGCATGGGCACAACCTCCAGACAACTGAAAGCATGGTCAATTTTAGGCAGCATGCCCGATATTAGCATAATAACACAAGCAGACACTTTGCCACAGGTTTCATACTAGGAATTTATACATAACTCAAGGTCCTAAATGTGACTCAGAGATCAGAGGTTCAGCTGTCATAGGCCATGAACCCCCTTTCAGCACCCCAAGACACCCACTTGAACAAACTGCCCTTGGGGGAGGCAACTGTCTTATACCTCCCTCCTAAACCACCAAGGTAGTTGGCAAAAATATACCCCAAGCTTCCATATCCATGCAACCTCTTACAGAAAAATAATAAAAAAAAATCAAGACCTGACCTGCCAGAAGTAATCCTTAAAGATAATTAAGCCAAATCTTAAGAATGCAGTAATGAAGTTCTATCAAACCAAATCAGTCCCTTAGCCTTAATCTCCACCCTATGCTGCCATGGTAAAAGATCGAATGAATGTAGAACAGCACACTACCCCCACTGTGTGTTTGAGCCATCCCCAAGGTCTCAAAATAACTCTATTCTTCATAATTCTGATTTCCCCCCGGCACAAGGTCTAGACCCCATTTGTTCTTGTGCTGCCATGGGTGTTGATGTGTATTTTCCCTTTCTTATCCTCTAACCATCTTTAACATAGCAGTACCAAGAGTGCTCTTTTAAGGCTCTTATGATTCCCAACTACACAGTCATAGCAGCTTTAGAGTGGAGAGTAAAACTGCCCCTTTAAATTGCTGGTTTTCAATCTTCACTGTCGCTTAAAAGTCTTTCTTTTCTCATGGAGCAACTAGGTGGATCAAATGACTGCAATTATGGTTATCAGCTCATTTTATAGGTCCTTTTACTAACATAGCTCCTTAAACTTCATATAGTAACCATTCTACCCATTGTTCTATCTTATAAACACTCTCACTTTCAAATCTACAGTTCACAACTCATTGCAATGGTCACATAATCCCCAGGGGCAAAATTTATGATTTTGTATATTACGGAAGTTAGCAGGTGACCACACAAGTGAAAAATGATACAATAGCTTTGTGAGCACCAGTTAAAGATCTTTTATCATACATCAGTAATGTCCCTTACCAAATGTCTATCAATTTGTCATCCTGTGGTGGCTTGTAAATTGCTGGGATGTTGGAAGTGAGGACACTGTCAGTTCAAATGAAAGCCAGGCCTTCCAAAATGGAAAAATTCTCACAGATTTCCCAGGCTAAGAACTGACAACAAAGGACGCTGCTCCCAATGTTGGAGGAAGAAGCCACTGAGAAACGTATGCTTAGTTTTGAAGTATTGCCAGATACAGAAAGCCTAAACAAAGGAAAGTTCAGCCAAAATTCTCCTTGAAATTGAGGTTAAGAAGACTACATTTGAGTACTAAGAACAAGGTTTAGAAGGGCTCAGTCCTTGGAGAACAGCATTAAGACTGGCAATATTCAGGGTTAGTGAACTGACACAGTGGCTTCAGTGATGGGCTCAATTAGCTTCTAACATCAGTTATGCATTTAGTACAAGGCCAAATCATGTTGGGTCTAGTGTAATAGGGTACTCGTGATGACAGCTGACTCAGTGGCACATAACGGCAATACAATCCAACGTTTTAATATGGAATCAGATGGACAGGCTTTTTTTAAATTTTGCATTACAAGGTGAATTGAACCAGAGACTTTTGGCTAATAGAAGTGCAAAAAGTGTGTACATGATCTATGAGTCTTGCAAAAACAATTCCAAATATGAAGTTTTGGTAAGGTTGAAAATAATTTAGGCAACTTATGCTTTAGGCAATGCTTTGTGGCATATAAGAAGATGCAGCAGCACTAAAAATAATGTGGCTGTTTATAAAATGGATAAATAGAGGGTTACCTGTGGGCATATTTTTTCATGCCTTGATGAAATTACTGCTTATAGTTATGACAATATATGTCAACATAGGATATTATATAGAATACTTGTTAAATCATTAAAATTCTTAAGGGTCAATCAAGAGAAGTTGACATAAACAATGTGTGATATGGTCATGTGATAGTATATTATTCCATTAGAAAAAAGGAATGAAGTACTGATATTTCTTTCTTTCAGTATTGTTTGTTTTGATGTACACAAGTTAGTGCACTCTCCTTCACTAACTCTCAGTGTATCTATAGCATGTATAACTGAGATAGGCCTTAAAAACATCGTGCAAAGTTAAAGAAGCCAAACACAAAATTCCACATATCATAATGTTTTATTAACACAGAAACCCAGACTGGGAGAATCTATACAGACAGCAGGGAAGTGGTGACTAAGTTTTTGGCCAGAGAGCCAGGAGAGTTGCTGTAGATATGGGATTCATCATGGCAAACATGATGAAATATTTCTGGAGCCAGACAGTAGTTAAGAAGTTTGCAACATTGATCATGTTATTAATTCTCTTTCAGTGGAATCTCATTTTTCATTGGTGCTAAATTACATTATGTGCATTTTCCCACAAAAAGAAAAAATGGTCAAATGAATAAGTGATAAGACTTTCAAATGAGTTATAAAAGCAACCATCTGGGGGGCAGATTGCAGCGAAGTACAAAGAAGTGTGATGAAACTCATTTGCAATGTGTGATTTCATAGCAACCATATAGATTAGGGTCGTTTCACTCCCATGGGCTTCCAAGACTGTAACTCTTTATAGGATGAGAAAGTGCTATCTTTTTCCCACAGAGCAACTGGGATTTTAATCCGTTGAAATTTCATTTAGCAGCCTAATGCTTAAACACTATTCCACCAGGAATAGGGCTTCTATAGGGTGATAAAAAGATCCAATTATGGCACATTTTATGAAAATGCCAGTATGTTCACAAATCGTAGTAGTTATACAGGATTCAATGAATAAAACGCCAGCAAAGAAATAATCAAAATTACATTCAGGCTAGCAAAATTAAGTTCAGTCCTGGAGGCATGAAGCATTTTAAGTTTGAGAGGCAGTACAATTGAATGCCATATTGATGATGATACTTTATTTCTTAAGCTAGTCATAAATTTATATTTTGTCTTTATATTGCTATTTCTAAAGAAATAAAGACATTTTCACATATCAACTTTTATATAATGGTTTTATGTGTACAACTTAGTAAGCACCTTTCATATTCTAGAGTATATGAAGTTTTTACATACTCTTTCCATTGAAAAGTCATCTTTTTCAGGATTGAGTAAATCCAGATCTCAAAATGAACTTATTAAAAATTATGATCTCTTTGATGTTCACCTGACGGCACTCTTTAAGTATTTTCTGTAGTTTAAAACCACCATACTTTCAGTTGGGGAATGATAAGGTTATCTGTTCCTATCAAGATTTACAGATTTCAGAATCCTCTCTTGGGACCTTAGAGGAGCTGTGGCCATTTGAAGGTTGTTCATGGAGTGACAATCCACATCCTTGATAGTTCCAAGTAACCAGTGTCTCTGAAGAGAAAGACTTAGCCTTCTATTCTCATCAACAGAATCTAAGAAACCCACAATGGGATCTTAGGAGACAGCATTGACTTTATGACAGGGAACTTGATCTTTTCCATTCGGTTATGTAAAGTCATTGATATTAGAAACAAAATCCATGGTAGTAGGATATGTTTATTATAAGATATCCAGATGCATTTGTCCTTGGGGAATCTAAAATAAATGGAAATATATAAACCTAGTACTTGAAGTTATCTTGCATGCTTATCCTCTAGAGAGAGGCTCAATTTAACTCCTCTTTGAAGCCTCAAATATTCACTCCTTTAAAATAGGTTTATATGGTGAATTAATTATTGACTGAATGTTCTAAAAGAAAAATCCTCTTTTCTGGCAAAAACTCATAAGTATCCTGTTCTTATATTATTACAAATGCCAGATGATAGTGGTATTAATGCCAAGCCATCCCCATCACTAGATGTATACAATAAATGCAATAGCCACCCTTTATTGTGTCTATGATCTTAAAAGTTTCAAAAAGAGTACGTGTTAATAATATACTAGGATGCAGCAATTATCCTACAGAATACTTTGCTTCCAATATTTCTGTTCAACACTTTACTGAAAGTAAGCCAGAGAAAGACAGTGTGTATTCTTTCTGTAGGTATAACAATCTAGCTACGGTGTTATATCTGCAGGTGAGATGATTATCTGGAGAATCATGAATAAATTGGTCATAGGATGAAGTCACCATATTTAAGATTTCTGTTCAATGTGGGTAAATTCACAAAATTTCTTTCAAAGGAGTTACAGCTCTTTTATTTTTTGAAGTGTCTGAAAGTCTCTGAAATATTACTCCCAAAGAATTCATCATTGAGAATATTGAAATAGCTCACTATTACCTAGAACAACTGTGAACACATTATTACATCACTTGATGAAATGAAACTGGGTGTGAATGATGCTAATGTTCAAAAAGGTACTATCACCGAAAGTTCTTAGTAATTAAAAAATTTTCAGGGTCGATGTAATCATTGCAAGGAAGGTTTCCTAACACACAGCTTTCTTAAGCTTACCTTGATGTCTTTGTTCCTCAGACTGTAGATGAAGGGATTCATCATTTGGGGCATTACAATGTACATCACTGAAGCTACTGCTGATTTTCTCGAAGACTCTGCTAATAACGAACTTATATACACACCCATACTTGTCCCATAGAATAGGGAAACAACTGACAGATGAGACCCACAGGTGGAGAAAACTTTATACTTCCCACTAGAAGATGGAGGCCTCAAAACAGCAGAGACAATTTGGATATAAGAGAATATGATCCCAAGTAGAGGAACACCCCCAAAAATAGAGGCAAGAAAGTAGATGAGGATGTTATTAATGAGAGTACTGGAGCAGACAATCTTGAGGAGCTGAGGAAGTTCACAGAAAAACTGAGGGATTTCCAGGTCTGTGCAGAAAGACAGATGCAAAATCATCAGAGTATGCAGCATGGCAACCATTACACTAGTTAGCATGGAAAGCAGCATCAGCAGGCCACAGAAGCAGGGATTCATGATGACTGTGTACCTCAGTGGGCAACAAATGGCAACATAGCGGTCATAGGCCATTGCTCCAAGGAGAAAATTTTCAAAAACACCAAAAACCGTGACAAAGAAAATCTGGCTGAGGCAGCCTGTAAAAGTGATGGTCTGACTCTGTGTGAGGATGTTCAACAGCAACTTGGGGACGGTAGATGTGCTCACACAGAGGTCAGTAAAGGACAGATGGGAGAGAAAGAAGTACATGGGTGTGTGCAGGTGAGGGTCAGAGATGACAGTCAAGACAAGGAGCAGGTTTCCAAGGACAGTGACCAGGTACAGCATCAGGAACAGGGTAAAAATGATGGGCTGAAGGTCTGGATCATCTGTCAGTCCCAGGAGAATGAACTCTGTGGTGACTGTTTGGTTTCTGGGAGCCATATTGTTGATGACTCTGATGAACAGATGAAGTAAAAAGACAATTAAATGTGCTTCTTGAAATATCAGTAGCAGGAGAACCACTGGGCACAGACTCTTTCTCATGTAAAGGAATATAAGAATAAAGCGGATGTCAAAAATTTACCTTCTGTGTTAGATTTCTCATTCTTTTAGGAAGGAAAATATACATATAATCATGAAGCAATAGAATGAAAGTTTCTATTCTTATTTCCATATCTATGATTATGTTTATTTAAAATATTTAGTTATTAAAAATCATAACATGATAAACCTGGTGGTAGCCTGATTAGTTAAATTGGGACTCTGTGTCTCCTTAGAGATGAGAGACACACATTCGTGATAACACAAAGATGCACTTAGAATGAAGAGGGTTACAAGAAGATGGCAAGTCTTCTTCCTCCAAAACTCTTTGTTTATTGGTGTTATCAAATGAGTTCCAACTCATAATGACTCTCGCACACCAGAAAGACACTCTGTACAGTTTGGGTAATCCTACTAGTTGCTCCTATCATGAGCCAGTTGTGTCAGTCACTGTCTTTATCTCAGCAACTAGAGTATCCTAGTAAACATCATGGAATTTTGTACATTTGACATTCTTTAAAAAAGTTTGGCTGTTGCTCAGCTGTAAAATCTTCTTGGTTTTAGGGGCAGAGGAAGAGAGGAAAAGAATTGGTCACAATTTTGATAGTCATGTAAAGATACTTGACCAGAAAATTATGAACATGAAAGTTCCCCATGAGAATCCTGCCTCCAAATTTCACCTGCACTTAGTTTATATACAGGCAGGTGTTCTTAGATTTTCCTGCAGCCCAACCCCTACCCATGATGCAAAAAAAATGATGGTCTTTAGGTTACCTGGCTGGTATCCTCAAGGATTGATGGGTGACATCTACCCAGGAGATAGAGTAGAGAAGGTCTATCATCTGTGCAGACATAAGATCTTTGTGAAGCATTATGTTTCTGGGGAAAAAAGATAATCTCTGGCATTATGATTATGTATTCTCCCTTCTAATAGAGAAAGACTAGTTTAAGTGCAGTGATATACACATGCTATTGGCAGTTTCAGTCTCTCTGGAGGCTCAATATCCAAAGGTCCTCATTAACTCAACACATTTATTTTCACTTTTACCCCAGGACAGAATATATAATTAATTCTCTAGCCCTGTGAGGTCAACTCCATGTTATTAAACAATCTCTCCTTATTTCTGCACTCCACTTCATCACATATGTTATAAACATGAACCCACAATTTTTTTCTGGTGGAATTCAATCTTTTCTTTTTAGATAGCCAAAGAAGTCTCTCTTTATCAATAGTCTCAGAAATGTAAATTAAATATTAGGTATGGAAGTATAGTCCAAATGTTTGAGTATTTAGGGAATGGATTTATAAATATTCCTTTCTCTTCTCTCTTTCTCTCATCATCATCATCATCATCATCATCATCATCATCATCACTGAGTTAATAGTAATACACAGGAACCCTGTAGGTCAATGTTGAACTTCCCTTGTGAGTCTCTGAGAATGCAATTGGAAATTGAAGAATCATGGCATCCAGCAATACTACTATTAGGCATAAACTTAAAGAAATAGGAGACACAACGGGAGCAGAGTTGTGCTCTCCCAGGTTCATAACAGCACAGTTCACGACAGCTAGCAATTGGAAGCAGCCCAAATGCCCAACTGTGGAAGGATGGATAAAGAAACTATGGTACAGAGTTTGTTGTTCAGGAGTTGAAGTGAAGGGGTTCTGGTGAGAAGAAAAGTCTTCATAAAAATTCAGGTGACCTCCGTGTCCAGGAGATGGTCCTGTCCTGCATCTGTTTTGTTCTAAAGCCTAGAGATCTGAGTCCATATACCAAGGATTTCCAACCAGCTATGTGTGTCATCTTTGTGCAGCTCACTTCCCATATGCCAGTGTTTCCTTCTCCCCCCAACCGTTGGCCTGGTTCCCACAGCAGGAATCGAACAGCTGTCCTGCTGAGCACTCCAAAACCATGACCTGACCACCACCTAGCAACAGTTCATTCACAGCTCCCACCCAGGGCTGCTGTGGACTCCTCCTAAGGTCCCATTCTCTCCATGAAGCTGGGTGACAACTCTCTCTACAGCTCTGATCCCTGCCAGCACCTACTCAAGGCCCTAGGGCCTAACCTTCAACAAGTTTGATCACCAGCAGCTAGGGGCACTCAACACCAGTACCTGGGTTGCCTCTACCCCAGCACAGTTGTGTCTGTTGTGCCAACAGGGCACAGTGTTTGCCACTCCCAGGGTTCTTTAGCTCACTAAAGCATCCACCTCTCCCTGTTAACATGGAGTGGCACCCACACTTCCTTCCCATTATTTCCCTGGCACTGCTGCTTTCAGCAACCCACTCGCCTCCCAGCCACCGCCTCAGTTGGTGTCACAGATGGTTGCAGGCCCTGGCCTGGGTCTGGCATGTGCCCATCACCCTTGCCTTAGTATAGATAGACACAGCCTCAGACTCTTAAAACAAAGCAGTAGAAAAGAGATCCCTGGTCTTCAGTGCATCTGTCCCCAAATCTAGCCTAGTTCTGGAGTTCAATAACACAGTTCTGTGATTGCCCCATCTCAAAAGGACCACACCACCTTAGACATCAATGAGTCTACCACATGTCACTCGACAACCTAGAGTCCTATGTATCACTGCACAGGGAGTTATCCACCAGTCAAACTGAGTTCGCCACAGCTGTCCCCAATTGTGGTCACAACCTTTTATCATTGTTGACCACTGAGTCACTGGGCCACTGACTGCAAAGCAATCTGGCTCACTCATGCTGGAAGTGGAGAGGCCATGATACAGTAAAAGTGGGTTAGTTACAATGTCAACTGTAATCTCAATTCCAAAAGATTTATGTAATGAAAGTGAGGCCAGTGATTGGAAAGAAATAGGATCTTGAAACTTGGGATGGGGACAGATAGGCAGAAAACTAGGAATCTGGGCACAATGCATCCTTGAATTCCACAGCAATACTCCTGCTAACAGATCCAGCCCTCTTACGTCGTATGAATGAGATCAACTAAGGTGTGCCTGATGATTCTGAGCTCTCACATCTCTTATAATGTGTCCTGGGTCAGGTCCTGGTCATCACGAGAGCTAGGTGCTTTCCATGACATTATTGAGTGGGTTCAAGAACTACCTATAACACTCATTTTTACATCTAGACCTATAGACACAGAAACACACTGCTATCAATTCTATGTTGTTTCATATTGGAATTATAAGAGATTTTAACAGAATTAGCCATATGAGTTTCTGAGACTGTTACTGCCACAAAAAGTGGGAGTCAGTAGCATAGTCTTTCTCTGAAGAAGTGTCTGTGGGTTTCAAGCTGTTGACCTTGCAGTTGGAACCTCAACAAATAACAACTAAGCACTAAGTTCCAGAATGGCTCAAAGTGACATAGAAATTGCGATACTACACTCCAAAGGAGCAACTTGATATTCCTGATATAGAAACAGAAACTGGAGATTATATAAAAATTGGCTAATAAGTGTATATGAGAATGTTGCAAGAAACATAAAGTTGAATAAGTCTAAGGTCATCGCAGTGGAACAACAAACCACCGGTTTTTCATTCAAGGTTTCCACTGAGAAATTCAAAGTTATCTGTGAAGCATAGAATATGTGGTGGATAGCACAGAAGAAAGTAATAGAAACAGACTTGCCTTTACATACTGTAACATCAAGCTTAGGGGTATGTCATTTTAGAGTGAGTCCATGAGGTTAGATTTCCAAAGCCACACATGGGCTTCATGGTAGAGACATTCTATGCTTTACTCCCAAGATGCGAGTTCATGAAGGGAGACTTAGCATTCTTGAAGATTCTTGCATTTATATAAGCAAGAATTAACTTTGTGCAAAGTTAAAGAAATCAAACACAAAAATCTACATATCATAATATTTTATTAACACAGAAACCCAGATTGGGAGAATCTATACAGACAGCAGGGAAGTGGTGACTGAGTTTTTGGCCAGAGGAGACAGGAGAGTTGCTGTAGATATGGGGTTCATCATGGTAAACATGATGAAATATTTCAGGAGCCAGACAGTAGTTAAAGAGTTGTACAACATTGATCATGTTATTAATTATTTTTCAGAATTAATATTATTTTTGAATTAGTCCTTTCAGAATGCTAAGTTGCATTATGTGCATTTTCCCACAAAAATGAAAAATAATAAAATGAATAAGTGATAAGACTTTCAAGTCAGTTATAGAAGCAACCATTTTGGGGGTAGATTGTAGCAAAATACAAAGAAGTCTGATGAAACTTATTTCCATTGTGTCATTTCATAGCAACCATGTAGATTAGGGTCAAATTGCTACCGTGGGCTTCCAAGACTGTAACTCTTTATAGGATGAGAAAGAGCTATCTTTTTCCCACAGAGCAACTGGGAGTTTGTTCTGTTGAAATGTCATTTAGAAGTCTAACGCTTAACCACGATTCCACCAGGAATAGGGCTTCTACAGATGCAATTATGGCATATTTTATGAAAATATCTCATAGTTCACTAATCCTAGTAGTTGTATAGGATTCAATGACTAAAAGATCATCAAAGAAATAATCAAAATTGAATTCAGACTAGCTATCAGTACTGGAGACAAGAAGTGTGATAAGATTAAAAGGGACTGCAATTGGATGGCGTATTGATGATGATACTTTATTTCTTAAGCTAGTAATAAATTTATATTTTGTCCTTATATTGCTGTTTCTAAAGAAATAAAGACATTTTTGCACATCAACTTTTATATAATGGTTTAATGTGTACAGCTTAGGAAACATCTTTCATATTCTAGAGTACATGAAGCTTTTATACAATCCTTCCATAGAAAATCCATCTTTTTCAGGATTAAGTAAATCTGTATCTCAAAATGAACTAAATAAAAATTATGATCTCTTGGATATTCCCCTGGTGGCACTCTGTACATATTTTTTGCAGTACAAAGCTATCGTAGTTTTGGTTGGGGTATGATAAGGTTGTCTGTTCCCATCAAGATTTACAGATTTCAAAATCCTCTCTTGGGACATTAGAGGAGCTGTGGTCCCTGTGGTCATGGAGCGACAATCCACATCCTTGACAATTCCGAGCAACCAGCATCTCTGTAGGAGAAAGACTTAGCCTTCTACTCTCATCAACAGAGTCTAAGAAAGTCACAAGGGGATATTGTGAGACAGCATTGACTTGATGACAGTGAAATTGATCTTTTCCATCTGGTTATGTAAAGTCATTGATAGTAGAAACAAAAGACATGGTAGTAGGATACGCTTATTATAAGATATCCAGACACATTTGTCCTTGGGGAAAGTAGAATAAATGGAAATATATAAACGTAGTACTTGAAGTTATCTAGGATGCTTATCCACTAGAAAGAGGCTCAATTTGACTCCTCTACGAAGCCTCATATATTCACTCCTTTAAAATAAGTTTACATGGTGAATTAATTATTAATTGAAAGTTCTAAAAGGAAAATCCACTTTTCTTTCAAGAACTGATAAAGATCCTGCCTTTATAGTATAACAAATGCCAGATGGGAGTAGTATTAATCCGTCTCTATCAACTAGCTGAATTCAATAAATGTAATAGCCACCCTTTATTGTGTTTAAGGTGTTCAAAGCTTCAAAAACAGGTGTTAATAGTATACTAGGATACAGCAATTATCCTACATGATATTTTGTTTCCAATATTTCTGCTCAATGCTTTTCTAAAAGTGAGCTTGAGAACAAAGTTGTGCATTCTTTCTGTAATTATCACATTCTCTCTATGGTGCAATATCTGAAGGTGAGATGATTATTTGGAGAATCATGAATAAATTAGTCATAGGATGAAGCTACCATATTCAAGATTTCTGCTCAATTTGGGTAAGTTCACTAAATTTCCTTCAAAGGAATTACAGCTCTTTTATTTTTTGAGCAAGCAAGTGTCTGAAAGTCTCTTAAATATTACTCCGGAAGGATTTATCATTGAGAATGTTGAAATAGCTCACTACTACCTAGAATAACTTTGAACACATTATTACATCACTTGATGAAATGAAACAGAATGTGAATGATGCTAATGTTCAAAAAGGTACTATCATTAAAAGTTCTTAGTAACCAAAAAATTTTGAGAGACAATGCCATCATTACAAGGAACGTTTCCTAACATGCAGCTTTCTCAACCTTACCTTGATGTCTTTGTTCCTCAGACTGTAGATGAAAGGATTCATCATTTGGGGCACTACAATGTACATCACTGAAGCTACTGCTGCTTTCCTTGAAGACTCTGCTAATAATGAATTTATATACACACCCACACCTGTCCCATAGAATAGAGAAACAACTGACAGATGAGACCCACAGGTGGAGAAAACTTTATATTTCCCACTAGAAGATGAAGGCCTCATAACAGCAGAGACAATTTTTGTATAAGAGAATATGATCCCAAGTAGAGGAACACCCCCAAAAATAGAGGCAAGAAAGTAGATGAGGATGTTATTAATGAGGGTACTGGAGCAGGCAATCTTGAGGAGCTGAGGAAGTTCACAGAAAAACTGAGGGATTTCCAAGTCTGTGCAGAAAGATAGGTGCAGAATCATCAGAGTATGCAGCATGGCGACCATTACACTAGTTAGCATGGAAAGCAGCATCAGCAGGCCACAGAAGCAGGGATTCATGATGACTGTGTACCTCAGTGGGCAACAAATGGCAACATAGCGGTCATAGGCCATTGCTCCAAGGAGAAAATTTTCAAAAACACTAAAAACCATGACAAAGAAAATCTGGCTGAGGCAGCCTGTAAAAGTGATGGTCTGATTCTGTGTGAGGATGTTCAACAGCATCTTTGGGACGGTACATGTGCTCACACAGAGGTCAGTAAAGGACAGATGGGAGAGAAAGAAGTACATGGGGGTGTGCAGGTAGGAGTCAGAGATGACAGCCAAGACAAGGAGCAGGTTTCCAAGGACAGTGACCAGGTACATCATCAGGAACAGGGTAAAAATGATGGGCTGAAGTTCTGGATCATCTGTCAGTCCCAGAAGAATGAACTCTGTGGTGATTGTTTGGTTTCTGGGTGCCATATTGTTGATGACTCTGATGAACAGATGAAGTAAAAAGACAATTAAATGTGCTTCTTGAAATATCAGTAGCAGGAGAACCACTGGGCACAGACTCTCTCTCATGTAAAGGAATAGAAGAATAAAGAGGATATCAAAAATTTACCTTCTGTGTTAGATTTCTCATTCTTTTAGGAAGGAAAATATACATATAATCATGAAGCAATAGAATGAAAGTTTCTATTCTTATTTCCATATCTATGATTATGTTTATTTAAAGTATTTAGCAATTAAAAATCATAACATGATAAACCTGGTGGTAGCCTGATTAGTTAAATTGGGACTCTGTGTCTCCTTAGAGATCAGAGACACACATTCGTGATAACGCAAAGATGCACTTAGAATGAAGAGGGTTACAAGAAGATGGCAAGTCTTCTTCCTCCAAAACCACTTTGTTTATTGGTGTTATCAAATGAGTTCCAACTCATAATGACTCTCGCCCATCAGAAAGACACTCTGTACAGTTTGGGTCATCCTACTAGTTGCTCCTATCATGAGCCAGTTGTGTCAGTCACTGTCTTATTCTCAGCAACTAGAGTATCCTAGTAAACGTCATGGAATTTTGTACATTCGACATTGTTTTAAAAAGTTTGGCTGTTGCTCAACTGTAAAATCTTCTTGGTTTTAGGGGCAGAGGAAGAGAAGAAAAGAATTGGTGACAATTTTGACGGTCATGTAAAGATACTTGACCAGAAAATTATGAACATGAAAGTTCTCCATGAGGATCCTGCCTCCAAATTTCACCTGCACTTAGTTTATATACAGGCAGGTGTTCTTAGATTTTACTGCAGCCCAACCCCTACCCGTGATGCAAAAAAAATGATGGTCTTTAGGTTACCTGGCTGGTATCCTCAAGGATTGATGGGTGACATCTACCCAGGAGATAGAGTAGAGAAGGTCTATCATCTGTACAGACATAAGAACTTTGTGAAGCATTATGTTTCTGGGGAAAAAAGATAATCTCTGGCATTATGATTATGTTTTCTCCCTTCTAACAGGGAAAGACTAGTTTAAGTGCAATGATATACACATGCTATTGGCAGTTTCAGTCTCTCTGGAGGCTCAATATCCAAAGGTCCTCATTAACTCAACACATTTATTTTCACTTTTACCCCAGGACAGTATATATAATTAATTCTCAAGCCCTGTGAGGTCAACTCCATGTTATTAAACAATCTCTCCTTATTTCTGCACTCCACTTCATCACATATGTTATAAACATGAACCCACAATTTTTTTTCTGGTGGAATTCAACCTATTCTTTTTAGATAGCCAAAGAAGTCTCTCTTTATCAATAGTTTCAGAAATGTAAATTAAATATTAGGTAAGGAAGTATAGTCCAAATGTTAGAGTATTTAGGAAATGAATTTATAAATATTCCTCTCTCTTCTCTCTCTCTCTCTCTCTCTCTCATCATCATCATCATCATCATCATCATCATCATCATCATCACTGAGTTAATACTAACACACAGGAACCCTGTAGGTCAATGTTGAACTTCCCTTGTGAGTCTCTGAGAATGCAATTGGAAATTGAGGAATCATAGCATCCAGCAATACTACTATTAGACATAACCTTAGAGAAATAGGAGACACAACAGGAGCAGAGTTGTGCTCTCCCAGGGTCATAACAGCACAGTTCACGACAGCTAGCAATTGGAAGCAGCCCAAATGCCCAACTGTGGAAGGATGGATAAAGAAACTATGGTACAGAGTTTGTTGTTCAGGAGTTGAAGTTAAGGGGTTCTGGTTAGTAGAAAAGTCTTCACAAAAATCCAGGTGACTTCCCTGTCCAGGAGATGGTCCTGTCCTGCATCTGTTTTGTTCTAAACCCTAGAGATCTGGGTCCATCTACCAAGGATTTCCAGCCAGCTGTGTGTGTTACCTTTGGGCTCCTCACTTCACATATGCCAGTGTTTCCTTCTCCCCCCAACTGTTGGCCTGGTTCCCACAGCAGGAATCGAACAGCTGTCCTGCTGAGCGCTCATTAACCATGACCTGACCACCATCTAGCAACGGTTTATTCACAGCTCTCACTCAGGGGAGCTGTGCCCTCCTCGTAAGGTCCCAGACTCTCCATGAGGCTGGGTGACAACTCTCTCTACAGCCCTGATCCCTGCCAGCACCTACTCATGGTCCTAGGGCCTAACCTTCAGCAGGTTTGGTCACCAGCAGCTAGGGGCAATGAGCACCAGTACCTGGGTTGTCTCTACCCCAGCACAGTATTGTCTTCCACTTCTAGAATTCCTTAACTCACTACAGCACCCACCTCTCCCTGTTCACATGGAGTGGCACCCACACTTCCTGCCCATTATATCCCTGGCACTGCTGCTTTCAGCAGCCCACTCCCCTCCCAGCCACCGCCTTGGTTGGTGCCACAGATGATTGCAAGCCCTGGCCAGTGTCTGGCTTGTGCCCATCACCCTTGCTTTAGGATAGATAGGCACAGGTTCAGACTCTTCAAACAAAGCAGTGGAGAGTACATCTCTGGTCCGCAGGGCATCTGTCTCCAAATCTAGCCTAGTTCCGCATCCCTGGAATTCAACAACACAGTTCCGTGAGTGCCCCAGCTCAAACTGATCACACCACCTTATACACCAATGAGTCCACCACATTTCAGTCGACCCCCTAGAGCCCTATGTATTGCTGCACAGGGAGTTATCCACCAATCAAACTGAGTTCGCCACAGCTGTCCCCAATTGTGGTCACAACATCTCATCATTGTTGACCACTGAATCACTGGGACACTGACTGCAAAGCAATCTGGCTCACTCATTCTGGAAGTAGAGAGGGCATGATACAGTAAAAGTGGGTTAGTTACAATGTCAACTCTAATCTCAATTTCAAAAGATTTATGCAATGGAAGTGAAGCCAGTGATTGGAAAGAAATAGGATCTTGAAACTTGGGATGGGGACAGATAGGCAGGAAACTAGGGATCTGGGCACAATTCATCCTTGAATTCCACAGCAATACTCCTGCCAACAGATCCAGCCCTCTTAGCCCTCTTACCTCCTGTAAATGGGATCAATTTAGGTCTGTCTGCTGATTCTGAGCTCTCACATCTCTTATGATGTATCCTGGGTCAGTTCTTGGTCATCACGAGAGCTAGGTGCTTTCCATGATATTATTGAGTGTGTTAAAGAACTACCTATAACACTCATTTTTACATCTAGACCTATAGATACAGAAATGCCCTACCATCAATTCTATGTTGTTTCATTATGGAATTATAAGAGAGTTTAGCAGAATTAGCCATATGAGTTTCTGAGACTGCTACTCCCACAAAAAGTGGGAGTCAGTAGCATAGTCTTTCTCTGAAGAAGTGTCTGTGAGTTTCAAATTATTGACCTTGCAGTTGGAACTTCAACAAATAACAAGTAAGCACTACGTTCTAGAATGGCTCAAAGGTGACATAGGAATTGGGATACTACACTCCAAAGAAACAACTTGATACTCCTGATATAGAAACAGAAACTGGAGATTATATAAAAATTGGCTAATGAGTGTATAAGAGAATGATGCAAGAAACATAAACTTGAAAAAGTCTAAGCTCATTGCAGTGGACCAACAAACCACAGATTTTTCATTCAAGGTTTCTACTGAGACATTCAAAGTTATCTGTGAAGCATAGACTATGTGGTGGATAACACAATACCATGTAATAGAAACAGACTTGCCTTCACATACTGTAAAATCAAGCTTAGGGGTTTGTCATTTTAGAGTGAGTTCATGAGGCTAGATTTCAAAAGCCACACATGGACTTCATGGTGCAGACATTCTATACTGTACCCCCAAGATGCGAGTTCATGAAGGGACACTTAGCATTCTTGAAGACTCTTGCAGTTATATAAGCAAGAATTAACATGGGCGCTGCCTTGCTTTAAGACACATTAATGAAGTGCAAATGTTCTAAAACCATGGGGGTGAGTGCCAAGTGGCAGTTGCCAGAGAATAAAGACAAGGCAGGGGTGGTTACCAGAGAGTGCAGCAGAGTCAGAGCTCTACAAATAAATCTCTGCCCTTGAGTCCACTCTGACACAGAACAATTCCCAAGGGACAGGTGGGTTCAAACTGCTGACCTTGGCAATAGCCGATTGATGCATTTGGCCATGGGTTATTACTGATGCAGTTAGATTAAAATTTATCACCTTAGCATTGGTTGTCCATTTTGAACCATTTTGAGAAATATATGTCTGTTTCCTTTTGTTTTTTTTCTCCATATTACTTTGATATACTTGTTTATTTTTTTTGTCTTCTTACTTAGTATGTTTCCTCCCTATGAATTCTGGGATAGGTACATATATAGAAACAGTAACTGAATTGATTGTTTCTTAGGGGCATTGCATGAGAAGTATGGGGAAAATGTGGAGCTGATAATAATCAATATAAGAAAGAAGAATATCTTCTAAAATTAACACAGAGGATGATTTTCTCTCTTCAAAAATGATTGAACTACTTAATTTTATGATATGTGAATTACATGACAATAAAACTATTTTTTAGGGAAATTCACATCATCCTACTCTCAATATTGATTAAATAGTACAGTTTCTTTTTAATTAAAATATTCTAGGCTGTTTTGAAGGTATATTTATTATCTCCTAGTTTTGATGGTTATAACTCAGAAACCAAGTAGCAGCAGGAGTGTGAGAGCTTGAAAGGCCCTTGAGAACAGTGAATTCATTGTTTCTCTAAACTTCACAATGAGATTCATGGCTCTAGGAATGTCTTGACCTGTGACCATATGACCCTGATATTTCTCCAAGGGACCTTGTTGCCTCCTACTTTTGTAGGTATTTTTCTGCAGAGCCTAAGTTACAAGAATGCAGTTAATGGTAGGTAGGGCTGTCAGAATAACTCTCCTTCAATTTCCTCTACAAAGATATTGTCACTAATAAGGCAACAATCACTTAACAAAAAGTGTGTCATCAAATGAAGAAACAACTGAAGGATGAGCCCAACATGAATAGAATGTTTTATGCTTTTAACCAGCTGATATCTTCAATATAGACGGTTTTAGGGTTAAGAGGATATGACTCGAGAGACAGGTTCACCACCCAAAATGCAAACTAAGAAACAGAACACTGTACTGATAATATGGGCACTGAAACAGGCAGGCATTAGTATCTGAGCACATTCACAGTTTAACTAGAAGATGACTGAGTTTGTGCTGAAGGATACATCAAAAATCATCAAACTCTAGATAAGGACCAGCTGTCATACTTATGACCAAGGAAAGTAAAATAAGTAGAGCACCCATGCAGGACTCCATGATGCTGTGTACTTCAATCAGTGACATGTGGTCATATAGCAGACATGACTTCCATTGTGCAAGGAGAATGCTTTCAAATGAAGTAGGTTTTGCTCATATCTATCAGGATGTTTGTTAGCTATCAACTTGAGGGTGCCAGTGGTTCTTACACAGATGTAATTTAGACACAATTTGGAGAAAAAGAAATATATGCAGTGTGCATTTGGTAGTTGTGTTAGTCTGAGTAGACTAGATAAACAAATACATAAACACACATAAGCATATAAGGAAGAGGTTTATATACAAGAGGAATCACGAGATTTCCCAGAATAGTCAGGAGAAAGCCATGCCCACACAGAGGTCTCATTGGCTGTCTCCAGATAGACAGGCTAGACTCCATCCCTATCCTCCCACTCATGAAATTGACATGAGTACATGACTTCTACAGTAGTCATAGATAACAGTCAGGGGAATGAACAGACTTCTAAGTACAGGTACCAAATACATGGTCAGGAATATGGTAAACAGGAGAGGCAACAGTTCTGGATCTTCTATGAGTTCAAGGAAAAAGAAGATTGAAAAATGCATTTGGTTTCTGGATTCTATCTTCATGAATCTGATTTAAATATTTGAATGACAAGACCATCAAATGTATGGTTGACCAACTGCCAGCTTTAGCAACACCATCAGACATAGCTACTATCTTGAGGATGAATGAAGAGGAATCAAGGTAAATCCTCCAGAAAGAAAGGTCTGCTGTCATCTCAGGAAAGATAATCATATATTCCACTCACCCATAGGTAATGAAGAAACCCAGTTTACAGTGAATTAAGTATTGAGCTGCCAACTGGAAGATCAGCAGTTGAAATCTACCATCCACTCATGGGGGAAAGACAAAGATTTCCACTCTTGTAAGGGTTACCATCTTCTTAGAAGTCCTTGTACAGCAGAGTATACAGAGGCCAATATAAACTCAATGGCAGTATCTTTGGTTTGACAAAGGAAGACTGTCTAAGTGAGTGTCGCAGTCTATCTCCAGTCTTTGCATCCCAGAAATGCAAATATCCAAAATTTCTTCTTCTTTCTGGTGTCATTGAGTAACTTTCAACCCAGAGTGACCACGTGAACAATAGAACTAAACACTGCCTGGTCTGGCACTATCCTGACAATTGTTTCTATGACTGAGGCCACCGTGTCAATTCATCTTCTCGAGGAGCTTCCTCTTGTTGCCCCTTCTCCACTTTATAAGACCTCATGTCCTACTCCAGGGAAGGCTCTTTCCTGACAACATAGACAAAGGTCGTAAGAGGTGTTTTTTGCCATCTTTGCCTCTAAGGACACATGGGCTTTCCTTTTATTCAATACAGATGTCCTGTTGCCACTCATGGTACTTTCCATATTTTCCTCCGATGCCATATTTCAAATGCATTAATTCTTTTTGAGTCTTCCTTCTTGAACACCCCTGATATATTTCCCTCTGTCATTGGTGCTTGCTGATGTACAGTTCTCCAACTCTACTCTGGACTAAATTTTCCTCATCCCAGAGTTTTCTAGGGATGCTGAGTGGCCAAGCTGCAGGGAGATATAGCTGCATAGCATGAGGTAGAAGCACAAATATACTTGTCTCTCAGCCCAATCCAGGAGTGAGCCTGTCCAACTCTTTCACAGTAAAATCACCCAGATAGTAGGAACCGAAGGCTCCACCAAACTGCCTGAGGATAACTGTACTGAGCACCCAAGAGCCAGTCACTGGTGCATGAGGGCACTCTCCTCAGAAGCTGGGGGAGGTTCTGCTCACAGGGCACAGCTAAACCCTCAGACCTGAGGTCAGACCTGCAGGCCCTATCTTATGAAATCCTGAAGAAAGCACAGCCAATCCCAGGCATTTTGGCCCCACTCTGTGTTTTCAGAAAACACACAGCTGACCCTTTAGCAATATATTAGCATACCAAATTAGCATAACAATACAAGCAGAAACTTCACCACAGGTTTTCCACAAGGCCCAAAATATGACCCAGAGTTCAGAGTCTTTCTGTGACTGAAATATGAGACTGAAATGTGATCCCCTGATCAAATCCCCAAGCCACTCACATGAACAACTTGTCATTTGAGTAGGCTATGGCCTCATCCCTCCTTCCTCAAACATCTAGGTCATCCTCAAGCCCCCAACCCATGTAACCACTTACATAATCTAAAAAAAAATACAATCGCCATCCTAAGAATTCAGGAATTCAATTCGACCAGACCACACCATTGTTTCAGCCTTAATCTCAACCCTACTCTGCCATTCTAAAAGAATATAGGAAAATAAAACAACCTACTATCAAACACAGTCCCCAACTGCTCAAAAATCCTCTGTTCCTCATGGCCCTGATTATCCCCCAGGATACGTTCTATGCTGAACTTTTCCTGTATT
Source organism: Nesogale talazaci (assembly GCA_004026705.1). NCBI lineage: Eukaryota > Metazoa > Chordata > Mammalia > Afrosoricida > Tenrecidae > Nesogale > Nesogale talazaci. Next base: position 170,248 of record PVJH01001563.1, on the reverse strand, counting down.
GGAATTGAGGTTGCCGTGTGTTTTCCCATTCTCATTCCCTCACCCTCATTAATATAGCGGCACCATGTAGTCTCCCTTAATGATCTTTAGATCTCATAAAGTGTCCCTTTCCACTCATAAAAGCTTTAGTGAGGAGAGTAACACTGTCCCTTTGAATTTCATGGCTTTAAATCTTCACTGTCGTATTTACCTTCCTTTCTGATGGAACAATTAGTGGACTGAAGCCATTGAAATTATGGTTACCAGCTCATTTTTCAGGTCACTTGACCAACAGAGATCCTTAATATTCAAATAGTAATTATTTTACTCCTTTCAGGAAATTTAATTATAATTTAAGGAGGGACAAACAAATGTTTTCACTGATAATGAGAAAGAATATTACTCACTATATGTTGTGTTCTATTTCACAGAACACATTTACTTATACATGTAGAGTTTATATTCATTCCAATGGCCACATCCTCCCCAGAGACAAAATTCCTGATTAAAATATACATTAAGGAATCAGCAGTTTGCCATGTAAGTGAAAAATATACAATTGCTTGGTAAGCACAAGTTACAAAGATCTTTCTTGGCTGTTATTAAATGGTCCCCTCCTGTTGTCTGTAAATTTGTCATCCTGTGGTGGTTTATGCATTGCTGTGCTGTTGTAAGCTAGGACACTGTCTTTTAAGATGCAAGGAAGGCCCCCCAAAGTGAACACATTTTAGCAGCGCTTCCAGGGTAAGAACAGAAAAACAGAGGATTCTGTTTAAAGCTTTTGTGGAAGAAGCTTGTGCAAAGCTTTGAAATATTGACAAATACTGAAAGCTTAAAGAAAAGAAAGTCCACCCAAAACACTCCTTACAATTGAGGTTGGGGAGACTCTATTTGAGGACTTTGAACAAGTTTTAGGAGGGACCAGTCCTTGGTGAGGGACACCTAGATTGGCAAATTCAGAGTTAGTGAAAGAGAGGACACGGCTCAACAAAATGAATTGGCATAGTGGATTCAATGATGGGGTCAATTAGCTTATATTCCCAAAGTGGGTGCCTCTGCCCCATGGTGGATGCTGCAGCCATCCAAAGGGTCGGTGATGGTCACAGATGCATTTTGGGGCGATGAATAACTATAAGCGCATGGGGAAAGGGTAAAAGAAGAGAAGATTTTAAAAAATGGATTTATGTATTCTGCTCATAACGCTTAATTTTTCTTTAAACAACGTACTGGACATTGGTTCGGTTCTCGTATACTCCCTCACTTGTTTGGAGGCATGTGCAATCGCGCACTGCTACTGTTCATGCGGTGCCACTGAATTGCCATTCCAAAACACATGAGCACTGCGAGCATTGCTGCGGGCAACTGCCAATCATACGACTGGTCGATCCGAACGCGAAGCCTGGAACGGCAGCAGTAGTACTGGCGACTGGCAGTACTACCAGCAGGTTTTGGAACATGCTATGAGTCAGGAGATTTCCCGTAATTATGACGTGTACTATAACTCTAAGTTAGATTGTTGTGTTACTAAATCCTAATCTAATAATATTGTTTCTAACAGTTTGAATTGCTCCTTTGTATTCTGTTTTCTCTTGAAGTTTTTTTTACTAATTGTGGAGCAGAAATTTTTGGGTTTCCATTTTTAATACGCAAAATCAGTGCTAAATATTGATCATTGAGAAGTTTTTTTTTCTCCTCAAAGCAAAATTTCGTTCGTGAGATTGACCTTTTTATGTTTTGAAATGATATTGTGTACGGTGGATTTAGGTACATCAAGTAAAGAGGTGATTTCTCTTTCTGTATAATTTTTTCAATTTTAATTCAATAATCATGGTTCGCTTACTGTTCAAAGAAAATTTTCTGTATGAAATAAGATTGCAAAAGAGGGGAACACATATTTATACCTTTGTTGGAGGGAAATAAGAGGGAAATTATTAAATTTTTTTCTTGACCCAAGTTTTTTTGATGCAAAAATTTTAGTTTAAAAAACACCTTATTTGAGTCATAAATTTAAGGAAGTGAACTAAGAATAAAAATATCTACATTTAATTATAAAATGTATCTATAGCGTTTTTATTTTTAAACAATGAAAATGAAAAGATCTTTATAATTTGACTTGCCCCAAATTTATTTTAATATACCATATATCTTTCTGTTTAATTGCTATTAAAATAAAAAAAATTAATTTCCAGGGATGCTAAGTAATATTTTTTTCTGGAAAGGGGGTGGAAGACCTAATAAGTTTGGGAACCACTGGCTTATAGCAGCAATTGTGAATCAAATGCTAACCAAATCTTGTTCAGTCTAGAATAATAAGGTATTCATGATCAGACCTGACTCAGTGGCATCTAATAATGATAAAACACAACGTTTTTCTGTGGAATGACATTGACAGGTCTTTTATATATTGCGTCACCTGGTGAAGTGAACCAAAAATTTTTGGCTAGCAGTAATAGAAAGACTGTGTCTATGACCTGTGGACTTTTCAAAAACAATAATAAGTCCAAATATTATGTGTGGGTAAGTTGAAAAGAATTTGGAAAACTTGCACAGGTTTGTGGGGATATAAGATGATGCAGAAGCATTACAAAATAATTTGATTGTTTATGAAATGGATAAATATAGGGTTACCTTGGACATTGTGACTTCATGCCTAGATAAATTTATTGCTAATAGTTATAACAATATATGTCCACATGGGATATCATGTAGAAATACTTGTTAAAACATTTAAAAAATTTTAAATGCCAATCAACAGCTGTTTGCATAAACAATATGTGGTACATACATGTGATGGTATATTATTTCACCAGAAAAAGGAATGAACAACTGGTATATACCTCTATCAGTATTGCTTATTCTGGTGTACACAGGGTAGTTCACTCTCCTTCACTAACTCTGTGTCTATAAAACATCTATAACACAGGTGGGCCTTGAAAACACTGTGCTAAGTTAAAGAAGTCAAACACAAAAGTTCACATCATATAAAATTTTATTAACACAAAAACTCAGATCGGGCAAGTCTATAGCGCCAGTGGGGAAGTGGTAACTTCTTTTGGTTCCAGGGGAGGCTGAGGAGTGGCTGTAGGCTTTGGATTCCTTTTAGGGTGGTTAAGGGTTGTGCAGCATTGAGCATGTTATTAATGAGTTTAAGTGTAATCTCATGTTTCAGTGATGCTAATTTACCTTGTGTGTACTTTCAACATAAACAATAGATGGTAAAAGGAAAAAATAGTGACTTTAAAACCAGCTATATTGGCTGAGCTCTGGTGGCATAAGTGGATGAGTGCGAGACTGCCGCCCATAGTCCTGGCGGCTCAAATCCATCGGTGGCTCTCAGGAGCAGGGCTGGGCAGCTCCCACGACAACCAGAGGGCAGTGATGCCCTCCCCCAAATAAAACCAGTTATAAAAGTAGTCAATTTGTTGGGTAGATTGTGGCAAAACACAAAGAAGTGTCATAGGACTTATTTTCTTGGCATCATTTCCACTGTGACATTTCATAATGACCCCATAGAATAGGACCGAACTATGTGAACTTTCAAGACCTTACCTCTTTAAAGGAATAGATAGTCTCATGTTTCTCTGACAAAGACTCTGGGATTTTGAACTCTTCACCTTTCATTTAGCAGTCAAATGCTTAACCACTATTCAATGAAAAATTAGGCTCCTCCAGGGCGATAGAAAGGCGTGGTTGCATTTTATGAAAATACCAGTATGTTCACAAATCTTAATAGTTGTATATAATTCAAAGAATAAAAGAATATCAAAGAAATAATGAAAATTAAATTCAGGCTGGCAATCAGTAATGGAGGCAAGAAGTGTGAGGAGATTGAGAGACAGTTCAATTGTATGCTGTGTTGATCATGATGCTCTAGTTCTTAATAACTATCAAATTTATATTTGTCCTTCTATTGATATTCCTATAGAAATAAAGACAAGTTTTGCACGTGAACTTTTATATAATGTTCTAATGTGCAAAACCATAGAAAGGACTTCAATATGTTAGTCTATATAAGCATTTCCACAGTCTTCCTATATAAAAGTCGTCTTCCTCAGACTTGAGTACGTCATGGTATCAAAATGAAATTAACCTCTCGGATGTTCACCTGGTGGCACTGGCAGGTGAGCACTGGATTGGTAACGACAAGCATTTTCTGTGCTTCAAATCCATTATACTTTCATTGGGTGAAAGATGAGGTTATTGGCTCCCATATACATTTAAAGATTTCAAAATCCTAAGGCCATTCAAGGTGTCTTACTGATTTAGAGGTTACATGTTGGGCACAATCCACACAAATCGCAGTTCCAAACTACCAGGAGTTCTAAAGGAGAAAAAAATGGGGTTTCAATTCCCATAGACAGTAAAAGTCTCTGGAGTCCACATGGACGATATTATGAGATACCAATGACTCAATGGAGATGGAATGGTTCCTTTCCTTTGGTTATATAACATCATTAAGATTTTTAATAAATCACATGGCAGTAGGTTATATAAACATGCTAGCAGAAGTATTTGTTCATGGGAAGAGTAAAAGAAATTGATGTAGAAACAAGTACTGTGTTCAAAAGTCCATGAAAATAGCAAGGAGACCTGTTCTCTAGAGAGATGCCTAGTTTAACTCCCCTGTGAATTGCTACTTGATGGTTAGAAAGAAATCAGGTTTTTTTGCAACAACTCAGAGATGTCATGATATCATGATACCATGATCACAAGCCCTAGATTATAATACAATTAGCAACAAGCAATACTCATCAATTAAGTATCTCTGCAAAGAAACTTTGTTCAATAAAATAATAGGCAACCTTTTTCATAATAGTGATATTCAAAAGATACAAAATGTAGGAGGTAGAAAGAGGACACTGGGAGCAAGCACTTATCCTAGTGGACACGTGTCTTCTGCAATATCTATTGAACACCTCACTAAAATATATCTGAGAAAGAGAATATATTTTCTTTCTGCAAGTGTTACATTCTTTCTGTGGTATTTTAGCTCTAGCTACAATAATTATCTAGAGACAATGAACAAAATTTGTCCTAACATGAGGTCACCATGTTAAAGACTTCTGTTTTGTATGGGTAAAATCTCTAATTTTCCTTCAAAAAAAAGGACATCTCTTTCATACTGTGGGCAAAGAAATGTATGAAAGTCTCATGCATTGCACCCAAAACATTCATGATTGAAGGTATTGAAATAGACTACCATTAACTAGAATAGCTATGAAATATTATGTGATTAGTAGTCAGAGTCTGAATGATGGTGATGCTCAAAAAGGGATTATCAAAGGCAATTCATAGTAATCAATAAATTGCCCGAGATGAACAATTATATGGAAGGTATCCTAATAAGGAGTTTTCTCAAGCTTATTTTCATGTCTTTGTTCCTCAGGCTGTAAATGAAAGGATTCGTCATTTGGGGCACTACAAGGTACATTACTGAGGCTACTGAAGCTTTTCTGGAAGACTGTGTAAATAAAGAACATATATACACACCAAGACCTGTCCCATAGAATAAAGAAACAACTGACAGGTGAGATCCACAGGTGGAGAAAACTTTATATTTTCCACTGGATGATGGTATCCTTAAAACAGCAGAGACAATTTGAGTATAAGAGAATATGATCCCAAGTAGAGAAACACTCCCAAAAATGGAAGTGAGAACGTATATGAGTAGGTTATTAATGAGGGTACTGGAGCAGGCAATCTTGAGGAGCGGAGGAAGTTCACAGAAAAACTGAGGGATTTCCAGGTCTGTGCAGAATGAGACATGCAAAATCATCAGAGTATGCAGCATGGCAACCATTACACTAATTAGCATGGAAAGCAGCATCAGCAGGCCACAGAAGCAGGGATTCATGATGACTGTGTACCTCAGTGGGTAACAAATGGCAACATAGCGGTCATAGGCCATTGCCCCTAGAATAAAATTTTCAAAAACACAAGATACCACAACAAAGAAAATCTGGTTGAGGCAGCCTGTAAAAGTGATGGTCTGATTCTGTGTGAGGATGTTCAGCAACATCTTTGGTATAGTAGATGTGCTCACACAGAGGTCAGTAAAGGACAGATTGGAGAGAAAGAAATACATGGGTGTGTGCAGGTGGGAGTCAGAGATGACAGCCAAGACAAGGAGCAGGTTTCCAAGGACAATGACCAAATACATCATCAGGAACAGGCTGAAAATGATGGTCTGAAGTTCTGGATCATCTGTCAATCCCAGGAGAATGAACTCTGTAATGACTGTTTGGTTGCTGGGTACTATATTTTTGATGACTCTATTGGAAAGATTATGTAAAAAGACAATTAGATGTGTTTCTTGAATCATCAACAGCATCAGAAGCACTTGACAGAGGCTCTCTCTCTCTTGTGGAAAGGAACAGTAGTATAAGGGGATGTCAAAAATCTACCTCTGTGCTTGATATTGTATTCTTTTAAAAAGGGAAATATACATTTAATGAGAAAGGACTAGAATGTGAAGTTATATTACTATTTCAATATCTACTATTGTGCTCATTTAAAATATTTAGCTATTAAAAAGCAGAACATGATAAACATGGGTAGCATCCTAATTAGTCAACTGGGGAGACTATGTCATTACCCAGAGATCAGAGACACACACTAATGATAATAAAAAATGTGCTAAGAATGAAGAAAGGTAGAAGAACATGGCAAGCCCCCTTTTTCCACCACAACCCCATGATGAGTTGCTGTCATCAAATCAGTTCCAACTCAACATGACCCACCCACATAGAAGGACACATTGTAAAAATCTGGACCATCTTGTTAATCGCTCCAGTCTTGAGCCTTTTGTCTCAGTCACTATCTCAATCTGTTTTGGCAACCATAGTCTTCTAGTAAATATCTTGGAATTTCATAATACTCTTCATGGTTTTAAAATATTTGGCTGTATCTTCATTGCAAAATCATCTTGATTTGAGAGGCAGTAGAAGAAATGAAAAGATTGGTGATTTTTTGAAGCCATGTATAGCTACAAAGACATTTGACCCAAAAATTACAAAGAAAAAAGTTTCCCCTGAGAGTCCTAGCTCCAATTTTTACCAGCACTTATTTTCTTTACATGTATGTCTTCCTTGATTTTCCTGTAGCCGAACCCCTGCACTTTGTGCAAAACATAAATTAATGGATTTTACATTACCTGGATGACATTCTCAAAGATTAGTGGCTGACATCTACTCTGGATGTAGAAAAGAGGAGATTTATACTCTGGAAAGACAGAGGGCTTTCGTGATGCTCTACATTCCTGAACATCGAGGATCATCCCTGGAAATAGGATCATGTCTTATCCCTTCTTACAGCGAATGAAGCATTTAAGTGCAATGCCATATTCATGCTATTGGCAGTTTCTGTCTCCCTGGAGGTTCAATATCCAAGAGTCCTCATTAGCCCAACACATGTTTTGTCTGTCTTATCCCAGGACAGTACATCCTGCTAATTTTCTAGCCCTGTGAGTACATTTCCATGTTACTTGACTCTCTCTCCTGCTATCTCTACTCTTCTACATCACATATGTTATAAACTTGAACCCACAATTTTTTTCTGGTGAAATTCAATCCTTTCTTTTTAGATAACCAAATATTTCTCTCTTTATCAGTGGTCTCAGGAAACGTAAATTAAATATTAGGCATGGAAGTACAGTTTAAATGTTTGAGTATTTAGAAGACAAGTATAAATATTCATATTTCTCTCTCTTGCTGTTTACTCATTGTAATCCTGTTGGTCAATGTAGGAACTTCCCTGTGAATTCGGAGACTGTAACCGGAAATTGAAATCCTAAAGTGTCCAGAAATGTCACTATTAAGATCCAGTAATACTATTATTAGGCATATAACCTGGCAAAATAATAGACACAGCACAAGTGGAGTTATGCTCTCCTATGTTCATAACAGCACAGTTCACAGGAGCTAGACATTGGAAGCAGCCCAAATGCTCAACTGTGGAAAAATGGATAAAGAAACTATGGTAAGAGAAGACCTTCAAGATAAGCAGCCCATGCAAGGAGCTCCAGTGGGTCTGGTGCCCAGAAGATCATGTTAGCATGTTCTAGAGAGTAGAAAGTTTCATGAAACACTGGGAGACCTTCCTGTGTGGAAGGTGCCCTTGTACTGCATCTGTTTTGCTGCAAATCCCATAGATCTGGGTCCATATACCAGGGATTTCCTGGAGGCCACTCAGCCTTCATGTACTTTAATAATGATAAGCCAGTGCCCCCCAACCCCCCCCTCCCAAACCACTGGCCTGGCTTACCCTCCAGGGACTGAACAGCTGTTTTGCTGAGTTACCCAAAGCTGAGAACTCACCACCACATAGCAAATGTCCACTCATGACTCCATCTACTAGGGTAGATTCTGCCTTCCCCTATGACCCAGACTCTTCATGGGGCTGGGGAGCTACTCTGTCTATGGTTCTGATCCCTTCCAGAAGCTACCCAGGGTTCCCTGCACTTAACCACCAACAAATTTGATCATCTGTTTCTGGGGCCTCCCAGCACCAGTACTTGGATTGCCTCCACCTCTACACAGTTGCATCAGCTGTGCCAACAGGGCACCTTAGCTTATCATAGTCACATCTGCTCCCTGATAGCATTGAGTGGCACCCACACTCCCTGCCCACCATTTTTTGGCCACTGCAGCTTCCAACAGCCCCCTCCCCTAATGCGACACACTTGCAAGCTTGATGTGCACTCCATCTCTGCTGAAGCCACAGATTATTGTGGGCTGAGTCCCTGCAAGCACAATTGTGAGCATCCATACCCCTGGGCCAAGGATAGGCTTGACCTGGGTCTCTTCTAGCTCATGGATCATCGCTACCCTGGCCCCACTCAGCCCAAGTAGCAAGCAGAACAGTGGAAAGTTGATCCATGGACCACACATAATTTGTCCCCAAATTTACCCTACCTCTGGATCTCAGGGTTCTAACTCCCCAGCTCATGTCGGCCACACTATCTTAGACACTGGCTTGTCCACCACCCAACCATTGGTCTCCTGAAGCTCTAGCAGTCTTTGAGAAGTTATCCACCAGTCAAACTGAGTATCCCACAGTTGCCCCCACTGCTGTTTGTAACCTCTGATAAATGTTGACCACTCAGTCACCAGGGTGCTTGTCTACACAGCAATGCAGTCCACCTCTATAGTAGGCCACAGGCAACCCTTGAAAACAGCATGGTCAGTCACACAGAAAAAGAATGCAAGGAATTTTGGTGTCTCATAAATATGGTGCCAGGGTGATAAAAATTCTCACATAAACAGCAGCATACTATATCACTCCCAAAAAGAACACAAGAAAGATAAAACACAGCAACTGAGCTAGCAACATTCATGGAAGAATCTGGCATGGACCTGACACCGAAAGAAATTTTCAGAAGGATTCTTGGAGTAATACAGGAGATTAGAGAAAGAAGCTACACAGATTTAGATGAAGTCCATAATAGAGGGCATGAAGTTCATGGTGGAGGAGGAGAAGTCCATGAATCAAAGTAAAATATAGGCGATACTTGATGAAGTAGCAGAAGGTGCACACAAGATCACAGAGCATTCAAACTGACTATAGGAGACTGAGAAACATATCTTGAGAAGCAATCAGGCAGATCTCAGCAAATGACAAAGGCAGTCAAACAGGACAATAAAAGAAGTGGTAGAAAACCTGATATCATTGACAGATGCTATGAAGAGGAACACCATCTGAATTATTGGCCTAAAAATAAGACACATTGAAGATTTTGACAACTAAATAAGGTAATTTCTCAAGGAAAACTTCCCCATCTTAATGAATGTGAATCATCCACTCATATTGGAAGCTAAGAGGACACCCATTAGACTAAAGCCCAGAGAGAACTCACCAGGGCATGTAATAGTCAAGCTACCTAATGTCAAGGAAAAAGAAAATTCTAAGAGAAGCAAGAGAAAGGCAGACAGTCCCACCCAATGGCTGTAAGTATGAATATTCTCAGACCTATCTACAGAAACCATGAAGAGAATGGAGTGACATCTTCTAAAAGCTGAAAGAAAAAAAAAACACCTTGCCAAGAATCCTCTACTCTACTAAATTTTCTATTAATATAGAAGGAGAGATAAGGGTCTTCCACTACAAGGAAAAACATAAAGAATGCCCTGCAAGGCATCCAACCATGCAGAAGTTCCTTGCCAACTCACTATTACCAGAAGACCAACATCCATCAAGAAGAAACAGAATAACACCTTACAGTCCAACTCCAACAAGACAATGTGTTCTTGACAATCTCCAAGATAACATGGCCCAGAGGAAAAAGAAGGCAATGAAGAAGCCCCAGACAAAGACATGGCATAGTGATAAGAAGGGTTATAGGGGGCTGAGCCCTGGTGGCGTAAGTGGTTGAGTGCGGGACTGCAGCCCGCTGTCCTGGTGGTTCAAATGCAGTGGCAGCTCTCAGGAGCAGCGCTGGGTAGCTCCCATGACCACCAAAGACAGTGATGCTCCCCCCTAAATAAAGAAGTGTTATAAGAAGCCCCTCCCCATTAAAAATCCTGCAATGATAGAAATGAATCCAGAGATCATGATACTAGCCTTAAATATCAATGGCCTTAACTCCTACACTAAAATTAAAAGGCTTGCAGATTCGCTTGGAAAACACAACCCATCAATCAGTTGCCTGCTGGAAACACATCTTAAGCCTTCAGACAAAAGTGAACAAAGAATAATAGCCTGGCAGAAGAGATAACAGGCAAACAACAACTCAAAAAATAAGCAAAAGTAGCCATCCTTAACTACACAACCAGAGTACTGGCAGAGATAGAAGAATATGGAAGAGTGGAAGAAGAAAAGATCAACAAGCAGATGTTGATTGGTTTGATAGACACATCAGATAAGACCATGGAAGAAGAGATCAAGTGAGCAGTGATCTTCAAAATAGCCAAGAACAAATTGAAATATCTAGGGATTTATTTAACACAAAAAAAACCCCCAAAGACCTATAAATGGAAAACAACAAGACCCTACTGCATCAAATTATAAGTGACCTCCATTAATGGAGGAGCATCCATGTCCATGGATCAGAAGTCTAAATATAGTAAATATGTCTATCATCCCCAGCACACATTATAAGTTTAATGCTATCCCCATTCAAATATGAACAACCTTCTTAAAATGACTGGAAAAACTGAACACTAATTTCATATGTAGAAGAAAGAAGCCCAGAACTAGCAGAAAGCTCCTCAAAAGAAGAACAAAGTTAGAGGACTCAGTTTACCTTACTTTAACACTTGCTACACATCTACAGTGGTTAAAACAAGAAATAAAAATTAAAAAGAAAACAGTGTGGTCCTAGCATAAAGACAGAAACTCAGAATAACGGTAAAGAACAGAAAACCCAGAAATAAAACCTTCGGCGTATAGGTAGCTGATCTTCAACAAGGGTCCCAAAAGAATCAAGTGTGGGGGGCTGTTGTGGTCAGGGCCCGGGAGAGGTCTCTTAGCGGGAGACAGCTTTGGCACCCCCACTCCTCCTCTGGCAACAGGGGGGAAAGAATCAAGTGGGAGAGTGACACCTTATTTAACAAGTGGGTTTTGAAGCAATGGACTTTCACATGCAGTAAAATAAAAGCAAATGTCTACCTCAACCCATACATAAGAACAAACTCAAGGTGGATCATGCAGCTAGAAGTAAAACCCCAACCCATCAGCATCATTAGTGAAGGAACTGGGACAAACCTAAGAACCATGGTCCAGGGAATACAAAGTCTAACTACCAGAGTGCAGAGTACACACACAGAAGAACCTGAAATGGAAAAGTGGGATTTACTAAGGATAAAACACCTCTGTGCATCAAAAGAGTTCACCAAGAGGACACCAAGGAAACCCACAGACTGGGAGAGGATTTCTAGCAATGGTAAAATAAACAAAGGGCTTATTATGAAAATCTCCAATACACTCCTTTGCTCCAAAAAAAGAGAAAAATATTTAGTCCCTTGAAAGGGTGGGCAAGTAGCTCAAAAGAAGTTTCACTAGGGAGGACACCTGTATGTCCAAGAAAAATATGAGAAAATGCTCCTGCTCATTAGCCATTAGAGGAAAGCAAACATCTAACACTTTTGAGGCTATCTCAAATCAGAAAATCAAAGAGCAACAAATGTTGGAAGGAATAAGGCATGATGGGACCTCTCTTACACTAATGGTAGTCTTGTAGATATGTATAATTGCCATGAAAAGTGAGCTAGTGATAATTAAAATTGGAAATTAATCTACCTTGCAATAAATCTTTCCCTCCATTGGTCATATCACCAGAAGATATAGGAAATAAGTAGTGACCAGTCATAAGGACCGCAATGTTTATTGTGACACATTTCACAATCCCAAAGAGTTGGAAGCAACCTATATTTCCATCAGTAGATGAGTGGATCAGTACACTCTGGTACATACCCACAATGGAATACTATGCACCACTAAAAAGCACTGATGAACTCATGAAACACACCTTTTCATAGGAAGACTTGGAGGAAATTATGCTAAGTTAAATTAGCCAGTCACAAAAGAAGTACAGCATGAATACCCTCAGAGAAGTGCAATTCGCATGATAGATATAGATGAGAAATCACATTATCACAACATTCAGACTGAGGCACAGGGAGTTAAGTGGAGGTTAGACCCAACCCAAGAAGGTACATGTTGGTTCAGTGTAAAAAAGGGTGGATGGGAGAAGAGAGGAGGAAAAGATGAAAGTGAGATGATGAGGGAGAGAACAGGGCACTAACCCACCCAGGGAGATAGTATTGATTTTGTTGCCACAGAATTAGGATAGGGCATGCAGACCCTAGCATGGTGTACCAAACCCTGAGGACAATGTGGCCATGGGGAAGTAGGCATGAAAAGAGAGCTACAGGATGATCCCAACCAGAGGCAAAGCATTCCCCTCCCTAGAACAGAGAACAAAACTAAACCTACAAGTTTGGGAGAGGATTCACTCTACCACACCTACATGGAAGCTATTCAGAAAGAAAGAAAAACAAAAGAGCAGAATTGGGTCCCATGCTGGCATACCAGACCTAGAGGAGGATGTCCTTTCAGGGAGGTAATGGGACATAGAGGGAACTGGTGGCTAACAACAGCTCATGACACATTCCCCCTAACTGGTGCAGACTGTGAGAGAGGACACTGCTGGGGTCTCGCAGTGGGGATATAGTGTGTTCTAAAACACCAACAGCAGCTTAACCAAGAAGGGAACAACCAGACCAGCAGATGGAGCAAAGAAAAACTAAATAGCGCCTGGGGAGTCTTCCAAAAAGGACTCCATGCTGGAGGAGCAGCTCCTGGACAGTCAGGAAGCTCAGTGAACATGGCTGGGATTTATATCTATATTTTTTTATCTCTTCCCCCACCCCACCATCCTTCTTCATTTCCTTATCTTTTCTTCATCTTTTTGCTTCTCAATCTTTCCCCTCTTCCGTTCCTTTTATCCATTTGTACTGTATCAGTGTTAGTGTGCATACCTAAATAAGACAGGCATGAGAAGCGTATGTGAGGAGAATGCACTGGGAACAACAGCCCCAGGAAAATCTCTCAGGTGAGGGAGGTGGGGAACAGGGTGGCGAGCAGGCAGCACCATAGACAGGGGAACAGCTAGTACATTAGGGTCAATAGCAAGGAGGAGGTAGGGAATGGGATGGTGGTTGTATCAGAGCAACAGCAACTTGTTAAGAGGAGGTAACAAGAGACAGAAATAAGGGGAAAATGGCAGTGGGGCAAGAGGGAGATAAATGGAAACAGAGGAAGGATCTAGGGAACAAAGCAATGGACAGAGGTTTAAACATAGAGGTGCTTAAGTAATTGCACTAATCCAGAAAAGTAGCGGTATTGACCTATGTACATATATCTACATGGAAATACACTGAAGCAGTGTTTGGGCCTTTGCACCTCTGCTCTTATCCTCCCTCAATACAAAAGCACTTTGTTCTAACCTATCAGCAGTCTGCAATGTTCACCCTCCCAAAACAATCGCTGAAGACAAAATGGGTGCATAAGCAGATGTGGTGAAAAAGGCAGAGGGTGCCCTGATATTAGGAGATGTAGCATATGGGTCTTTAAGGTTTGAAATTCCAGAAACTGCCTGTTAGTCTGGGTAGACTAGAGAAGCAAATTCATAGACTTGTATATGGATATAATGAAAGGTTTATATACAGGAGGAATGGGACATTGAGAAAACATCCTGACCCAGGTCAGTTCAAAGTCCTAAGTCCGATATTAGCCCCTATGTCTGACACCAGTCTATAAAATCTCCTTTTGACTCAAGAAGTCACAGGCCAGTGGGTGCAGGGCCCTGGCTCTATCAGGGGTCCCCTCGTGGCTCCTCGTTTCCAGGGCCCTTGGTCCATCAGCAATATCAATTGGTGATAGAAAAATGTCAGCATTGGGAGGGGTCTCTCTGTGGCTTTTCTGGCTTCAGAGGTCTGACTCCATCAGGGTAAGGCCTTGTGGCTTCTCCTCCAGCTCGCCTGGTCCCTCGGACACTGCCATCCTGCCTTGTCCGTAGTTCATCTCAAGAGAGAGTAAGCCAAGTCTCTCATCTCCAATTGTGAAATAGTGCAAGACTTCCCAGAATTCTCAGGAGAAAGCCATGCCCACAAAGAAGCTTCATTGACTATCTCCAGATTGACAGGCTAGACTCACAATCATGAAATTGACATACGAGTACATGATGCCTTTCAGCAGAGAAGCAACAAAAGTACATAGAAGAAATACCACTGCCTGTGTGGTCATGAGCAATTATTGGGGCTGAATAATAGGCATCAGAAGACACATAACAAGAAACAGAAAAAATATAGTTGAGAATGAGGGGAGTTGAAGCAGAGCTCCAAAGCTCATCTGTACAGTAGAACAACCCCCTTCCACACACACAGGGGGGCCACAGGGAAGGGATGAGTTTCTAGGGTACAGCAAAGCATAAATAGAACACACTATATTCTTCTGGTTCCTTGAGACTTCCTCAAAGCCCACTACAATGACCCCCAATGCTGCTTCTCAATTCAGACTAGAGGGGAACGTGTATACTGGTATAGATAAGAGATGTATGCTCACAAGATACAGAATTCAGGATCAGGAGTGGGAACTGCAATACCAGAAAGCAACAAAACTATAGCCAAAACAGCAGAAAACCCACAGAATTGCAAACACTAAAAGAAAACCACGGACATAAAAAAGAAACGCCTATACATAATGCAAGGCACGCTCCTCGGCCTTTAGGGGTGTCTTCCTCTCAAGTCTGATGGGGTGCCACAATCTCTCTCTCCCAAGTCTAGTTATTGCAATCCCTGCGACTTTCTTCAATCTGCTTCACCTGTTGCTCAGCTGCATGCCCTCAGTGCCTTGCCCCAGCGTGATGGGACCAGACTGTGCACTATTCCCAGACCCTGTCTCTACTGGTGTCCCCCACGCTGCCATGGTTCAGTGAGGGACACGGTGTTCCATCGTGGGGCCAGCCCTACCGCCCTCCTCGTATGTTGTCTCCTCTGAAAACAAACATCTTCCTCAGGGTTTGGTGGGCCAGGAAGTTCTCTTCTCCATCTCCATCCCTTTACCTTTCTCCGTGTACCCTGAAAGAACATGCCCCTCTCCCCAAGGTGTGGCCCTAGTGCTGTGCTCTGAAGGGCATCCTTTTGAGGGGAGGGAGAGAGCTCAACATAGTCTCGATTGGGGACTGCCCGGCTGAACTCTCTACTGGTTCCCTGATACATGACGTTGTGTTGCATTCACGCCTTTGTGCATAGGACTGAAGCCTGGTCTCTGTCTCCTCCTGTGGAAATATAAGCAGTACCCTCTCCTTGAGTGCATTAGTGCCTTACTCCTCCCTACCCTTGTCTTTTTTTTCCTTTTCTTTTTTTCTCTTTCTTTCCCCTTCTTATATAGTTGGCTGCCGTATGTATGCCTGCATGGAGTTTGGCCCCTGCCATAATTGCTGGACCTCACCTCAGGCCCCTATGTATGTAGTAGCTTTTCCTGAACCACAATATTTTTATCCAAGATTTTCACCGAGAGATGGGATATTAACCCGATACTTTATTTGTGAAGCATAGAATATGTGATGGCTAGCACAATAGCAAGTTAAAGAACCAAACTTGCCTTCACATACTCTAAAATCAAGTTGAGGGAGTTTAACACATTAAAGTGAATGCATGATGTTAGATTTCAAAACCCCCACATGGAATGTGCAGTGAACACATGGTGTACCACAACCATAAGAAATGACTTCATGAAGGGAAGGGAGCCCTACCATTGTTGAAGACTCCTGTGGTTACGTAAGCAAATAAATGATGGTGAAAGCTGCCTTACTTTAAGGTGCATAGATGCAGTGTGACTGATTGGAAATCATGGGGCTGAGTGCCAAGTGGCAGTTGCTAGAGAATAAAGACAAGATAGTTATGGTTACTGGACGGTGCTACAAAGTCAAAACTCTGCAAATAGACCAGTGTCACTGAGTCCATTCTGACTCTGAGCCATTCTCAGTAGACCGGTGTGCAAGCTGCCGACCTTGATAATAGCTGCTCAGAGCATTGGAGCATGGGAAATTACAGGTGCACTTAGCTTACAATTAAACACCTCATCATTTATTCTCTATTTTGACTCATTTATTTATTTTTAAGTATTTCTGTATTCTTTTGATTGACAATTTTCTCCGCTTTCCTTTGGTATTCATTCTGCTATTTTGTCTTTGTTTTTGTGCATTTCCTCTTTATGATTTCTGGGATAGGGAATTCTATAGAAATTGCAACTGAATTAATGGCTCCTTTGGAGGTATTGCAGGGGAAGTTCGGGTGAATGTGTAATTCAATAATAAGTATGAGAAAGAGAAAATATTTTAATGTGATGATAATTGTATACCTCTTTTAAATATGATAGAACTACTTATTTGGATTATATATGAATTTCTTAACAAGAAGACTCTTTTATAAAGAAAAGAAGCACACATCATCCTACTTTCATTGTTGATTAAATAGAAAAGTATCTTTTGAATAAAATATTATTTGACTGCTTTAAAGAGAACTTTAATATCTCCTGGTGATGAAGGTTATAAATCAAAAACCAAGTAGCAGTGGTAGTGTGAAATCCTAGAGAAGTCCTTGAGGAGAATGCATTCATTGTCTCTTCCAGCTTTAAGATGAGCTTGATGATTCCAGGTCACATCCTGTGACCATATGACCCCAATGTTTCTTCATGTCATCTTGTTGCTTCCTACTTTTCATTTTATATGCTTCAGTGCCTATACTATAAGAGTCCTTCTAATTGCAGGTATGGTTTTCAGAATAACCCTTGTTCAATATCTTCTGCAAAGACATTTTCACCTATACTGTAGCAATCACATATCTAAAGGTGTGTCAGAAAACAAAGAATCACCTGAAATGTGAGAACAACATGCATAATACTTTCTAGTGTTCACCAGCTGACGATATAGCCAATACATAGGGTATAATTTTAATTTTAAGAGAATATCATCCTAGAGAAAGAATCAACACCCAAAGTGTAAGCTAAAAAGCAGAATAGTGTATTATTAATATGGGCACTGAAGCAGACTAGCATCAGTATTTGAGCACATTCACAGTGGAGCTAAAGGATAACCAATTTTGTGCTGAAGAATACATCAAAAACCATCAAGCTTTAGATATGGACATATGTCATATTTATGGTCAAGAAAAGTAGAATAAGTAGAGCACACATGGAGGACTCCACCACATTGTGTAGCACAGTGGGTGCCATATGGCCATGTAGCATACATGATACTCAATTCTGCAGGAAGAAACCTTTCAAAGATAGTAAAAATCCGGACAGATATAATCAGTTGAGGCATTTTTTGTAAACTTTGCTCAGACGATCAAGATATTTGATAATTAGAAATCTGGAGATGATAGTAGTTCTTGCACAGATGTCATTAAATGGCAATTTGGAAAGAAAGAAGTACAGGGGGTGTGCATATGGTTGTCATAGGTGAGAGTCAGGACAATGAACAGATTTCCAAGCACAGTTATCAGCTATATGGTTAGGAACATAGTAAACAGGAGGGGTAACAGTTCAGGATCTGTTAGTCCAAGGAGAAAGAACTTAGAAACATGTATGTTTGGTTTCTGGATTTTATAATAATGAATCTGATTTTAAATTTTATTACAAGATAATCAAATGGATAATCTACAAACTACTAGCTATAGCAACATCATGGGAAGCAGATATTATCTTGAGGAAGGATGCTTATTTAAATACTCAATAAAGAAAGGTTTGTTGTCACCTCAGGAAACACAATCACTTAATAGAGGGGATGAATGAGCTTTAAAGGGGATGAAGTGAATTCTGTGTTGGGCTTCTAACTGGATGGTCAGCAGGTTAAAATCCACCATCTACTCAATGGGGGAAAGATGAAGGTGTCTACTCTTATAAAGGATTAGAGTCTTCTTAGAAGCTCACAGTGGTAGTTCTGCCTTGTGCTATGGGGTCTACATAAGCCACTATAGATTCAATGAGAGTAATATTGGTTAGACAAGGGAGGAAAGGTTAAATACCCCAAATTTCTTTGATTTATTTGGCTTCACGGAGTAGGTTTCTACCCAGAGGGACCATACGAACAGCAGAATGAAAAGCTGCATGCTAATGCTCTGTTCTCACAATCGTTTCTGCGACTAAGCTCACTGATGCCACGGCTGTATCCATTTATCCTGGGGAGGGCTTTCCTCTTTTTTTTTTTTTTGCCACCTCTCCATAACATCCTACTCCAGAGAATTCTGTTGCTGAACAAGTTAGCCAAAGACCGTAAGAGGAAGTTTTGCCATCCTTGTCCCTAAAGAATGCTCTGTCCTGAGTTTTTCCAATAAGGATTTCTTTGTCCTGTTAGCAGTTCTTGGCACTTCCCATATTCTTTGCAATGTGACAATGCAAATACATAAATTCTTCTTGGGTTTTCCTTATACAGCACCCATGATATTTCTGTCTGTCCTTGTGTCTTGACCCAAGCTGGAGACGTACAGTTCCCCAACTCTAGGCTGGCATAAATTTTCTTGATCCCAGAGCTAATTAGAGAAGTTAACTGGACAAACTTCAGGGCATTAGGTCTGCATAGCTAGCCTGGGACAGATCTAAGCACACGTACACTTGTTTCTTAGTCCAATCCAGGAGAGTCCCCAGTCCAACATCCCTGCCGAAGAAAGACTGAGCCTTTTAACAGAGTCTAAGAAACCCACAAGGAGATCTTATGAGACAACATTGACTTTGATGGCAGTGAAAATGATCTTTTCAATGTGGTTATGTAACATCATTGATATTAGAAAGAATATGCTTATTATATAATATATAACATTATAAAGGATATGCTTATATATAATATATTCTATATAATATATTATATTATAGATGTATATTATAATTATATTATATAATATATGTATATTATAATTATATATTATATAGTATATGTACATCATAATTATATATAATATATAATATTATAAAAGGATATGCTTACTATACAATATCCAGATGCATTTGTTCTTGGGGAAAGTAAAATAAATGGAAATATATAAACTTAATATTTGAAGTTATCTAGGATGCCTGTCCTCTAGAGAGATGCTCAATTTAACTCATCTATTAACCTAAAATATTCTCTCCTTTAAAATAAGTTTGCATACTGAATTAATTATTAACTGAAAGGTCTACAAGAAAAATCCACTTTTCTTGTAAGAACTCAAAAATATCCTGCTTCTTTATTATTAAAAATGCCAGATGATAGCAATATTGATCCCAAGGCATCCCTATAAACTAGCTGAGCCACCCTTAATTGTGTTTATGGTCTGCAAAGTTTCAAAAATAGAAGGTGTTAATACTACACTAGGATCCAGCAATTACCCTATAGGACACTTTGTTTCCAATATTTCTGTTCAACACTTTACTAAAATTAAACGTGAGTAAGACGGTGTGCATTCTTTTTGTACGTATTTTTTGCATTATATTATATTTTTGCACATTTTTTGCATTCTCTCTGTGATGTTATATCTGCAGCTGAGATGGTCATTTAAAGAAATATGAATAAATTAGTCCTAGGATGAAGCCACCATATTCAAGATTTCTTTTCTATTTTAGTAAATTTATTAAATTTCTATCAAGGCAATTACAGCTCTCTTATTTTTTGAGCAAGGAAGTGTCTGAAAAATCTCTTAAAATCTCTTAAGTATTGCTCCCAAAGGATTCATCACTGAGAATGTTGAAATAGCCCACTATTACCTAGAACAATTGTGAACATATTATTAGGTCATTTGATGAAATGAAAGTGAGTGTGAATGATGTTAATGTTCAAAAAGATATTATCCTAGAAAGTTCTTAGTAAACAATAAATTTTCAGAGTCGATGTAATCATTGCAAGGAAAGTTTCCTAACACACAGCTTTCTCAAGCTTACCTGGATGTCCTTGTTCCTCAGACTGTAGATGAAAGGATTCATCATTTGGGGCACTACAATGTACATCACTGAGGCGACTGCTGCTTTTCTAGAAGACTGTGCTAATATTGAACTTATATACACACCAATACCTGTCCCATAAAATACTGAAACAACTGAGAGGTGAGATCCACAGGTGGAAAATGCTTTATACTTCCCACTAGATGATGATATCTTTAAAACAGAGGAGACAATTTGGGTGTAAGAGAATATAATCCCAGACAGAGGAACACCCCCCAATATGGAAGTAAAAATGCATATGAGGATGTTATTAATGAGGGTGCTGGAGCAAGCAATCTTGAGGATCTGAGCAAGTTCACAGAAAAACTGAGGGATTTCCAAGTCTGTACAGAAAGACAGATGCAAAATCATCAGACTGTGCACCAGTGCAACTGTTATACTAGTTAGCATGGAAAGCAAAATTAGCAGGCCACAGAAGCAGGGATTCATGATGACTGTGTACCTCAGTGGGTAACAAATGGCAACATAGCGGTCATAGGCCATTAGTCCAAGAAGAAAATTTTCAAAAGCACAGAAAATTATGACAAAGAAATTCTGATGGAGGCATCCTGTAAAAGTGATGGTCTGATTCTGTGTGAGAATGTTCAACAGCATCTTTGGGATGGTGCATGTGCTTAAGCAGAGGTCAGTGAAGGACAGATGGGAGAGAAAGAAGTACATGGGTGTGTGCAGGTGGGAGTCACAGATGACAGCCAAGACAAGGAGCAGGTTTCCAAGGACAGTGACCAGGTACATCATGAGGAACAGGCTAAAAATGATGGGCTGAAGTTCTGGATCATCTGTCAGTCCAAGGAGAATGAACTCTGTAATGACTGTTTGGTTTGGGGGTACAATGTTGCTGATGACTCTGCTAAAAAGATCAAGGAAAAAAGAACAATGAGAGGTGTGTTCCTATAGGCATCAACGGCAGCAGAACCACTGGAAGTAGATTCTCCCTTGTACAGAGGAATAAAACAAAATAAAGAGCATGTCATAAACTGACCATCTGGGTTTGATTTTTTATTCTTTAAAAGAATGAAGAAAATCTATTTACTGATAAAAGGACTAGAATGTGTAGTTTTTTTATTATTTCCAATATCTATGTTTATGTGTTCATTTAAATATTTATCTATTTAAATCATATGATTAATCTGGGTAACACACTGCTTAATAACTTGGAATAATATGTCATTCCCTAGAGATCAGAGGCACAAATTAGTGATAATATAAAGATATGCTAAGAATGAAGAGGCTAAGATGAATATGACAATCTTTATTCTTGAACAGAAACCATATTGTTGTTAGGTGCCAACAAATAGTCTCAAATCATAGTGACCCAAGTACAAATGAAAAACATACTCTTCCGTCCTGGGCCATCTTATTAATTACTCAATCTATCTACCCATAGAGTACTAGTAAAGGTCATGAAATTTTGCTCACAAAAAACTGGGGGATTTCCATGTCTGTAGCCACAGACAAATTCATCCTGGTTTGAAAAAGTTTTGCTGTTGCTCAACTGTAAAATCATCTTGATTTTAGGGGCAGAGCAAGAGTCCAAGAGAGTTGGTGACTTTTTGATACATAGAATCTTGACCAGAAAATGACAGACAAAAAAGTTTTTCATGAGAGTCTAGCACCAATTTTTTCCTGTGCTTACTTTATTCACATGCATGCTTTCTTGAATTTTGCTGTAGCCAAACACCTGCTTCTCTTGCAAAACATAAACTAATGGATTTTAGGTTACCTGGCTGGCATCCTTAAGGATTGATGGCTGACATCTTTTCTGGATGTTGAAAAAAGGCAGTTTATCCTTAGGAAAGACAGAGAGTTTGTGTGAAGCACTTCGTTCCTGGGCAAAAAAGATCATCTCTGGCCAAATGGTCATGTATCATTCCTCCTTACAGTGAAAGGAGTCTTTAAGCATAATATAATTCACATGCTATTTGCAGTTTTCAAATCCCTAGAGGATGAATATCCAAAGGTCCTCATTAACCCAACACCTCTATCATCCCAGGACAGTATATATTGTTAATTCTCTAACCTCGTGAGGTCAATTCCATGTTATTTGGCATTCTCTCGTTATTTCTGTACTCCTCTACATCACATATGTTATAAATATGGATGAACAATAATTTTTTGGGGGGGCATCACTGCCCTCCAGTGGGTGTTGGAGGTCCAGCCTTGATCCTGGAGAGCTGCTGCTGGATTTGAACTACCAAGCCAGTGGGCCGCAGTTCTGCACTCAACCACTTATGCCACCAGGGCTCAGCCCAGACCAACAATAATTTTACTGGTGTAAGTCAATCTTTTTTTTTTTTTAGATAGCCAAAGAATTCTCTCTTGATCAATGGTGTCAGAAACTGCAAATTAAATATTAGGTGTGGAAATAATAGTTCAAATGCTTGAGTTATAAAATATATATATGTGTGTGTGCATATACATATATGTCTGCCTCTGAGTTTATACCAACCCATGGTAACCTTACAGGTCCATATAGAAGCTCCCCTGTGAGTTTTTGAGACTACAACTGGAAATTCAATAACAATAGGATCCAGCAATACCACTATTAGGCATATGACCTAAAGAAGTAAGAGACATAATACAAGTTATTTTGTGCTCTCCCATGTTCATAGAAGTACAGTTCACAATATCTAGATATGGGAAGCAGTCAAAATACACAATTGCGAGAGAATGGAAAAGGAAACTATGGTACATACACACAGTGGAATACTATGCATCACTTAAAAACTGCAATGAAAGCATAAAATGCCACATGACATCATAGGACCTTGAAACCATTATGCTGTGTACAGTAATACAATCACAAGAGGACAAATATTGCATGAGTCCACTACTGTAAGAAGCTACATCGGGCTAAGCCCTGGTGGTGTACTGGTTCAGTGCAGGACTGCGGCCCACTGGCTTAGTGCTTCAAATCCAGCAGGAGCTCTACAGAAGCAAGGCTGGGCCTCCCACTTCCACCAGAGGGAAGTGATACCAAACAAAACAAAACAAGCAAAATGCTGGGAAAAATGATACATCAATTAAATGACTCTTAGGAATTAATTCTGAGCAAAAGGTGAGCAGGCTGCCTACTGACTCTGTACCAAACCTCATCTCCCTTTTGCTCATTTCACAAGACCCAACGTGAGGGAGGAGACCCCATGTGGACAGGAGTCACTCCAGTAATACATGGGAATTGGGAGATGACCATCTACTTGAGGGTATACAACGTGGAAAGAGACTGGAGCAAATTGATAAGCCCATACAAAAATGGATGGGGAAGCTTTTTAGAAATTCAAGTCAACACCAGAGCAGGTAACCATCTACATTGTGGAGGAGACACTGATATTTGTTGGTGTGTATGGTGGATAATTGAAGAAAATTAACCTCAGAGTGGGAAGGGATGGTAAACAATAAGTTTTGGGAAGTTAAGGGGACAATAAGCCAGATTTTATTTTCCAAGGTAGACACTATGAATATCTTTCTACCCACACTTCAATGAACCTCTCCATATACTAAGCACGATAATGATCATGGTATATTGGCCTTGCAGGAGGTTTGACATAACACAGGGGCTACATCTAAAAGATTTAAAACAGAGATCCTGCTGAATGAGCTGAAATCTACTTTTATGGTGTCGGTACCCTTGGAATGAAGATCGGGGTAATTAGATAGGAAAAAGGATGAAGAGATTGTCTGCCAAAACATAATGGAAGTGGCAGTTATTGAACCTTGGAGAGGCTGCCATCTCTGTGGGTGTTTAATGGAAAGGGACTCGGGATTATCATACATATGCCCGCCTTGCATTGGCACAACATGCTGTGATCCATTGAGCAGGGGTCTGCATTTGGAAGAATTGTTTCAGGAATTACTCCCTGACATCATTCCCCATATTATGGGGTCAACAGATCCTAACCTAATGGGAGATAAAACTTTATAAGGCAAAAACTCCTGTGTTGCAGTGGAAGGTGGAAATATATTTACCTACTCCTCATATTGACAGTGTCTGAAATGTTGACTCATTGAGTAAATTAATGATGGCAATAATGCAATATAGATATACTCCATGGGGGTGATGGACCAGGTTATACTTTTTTATTTATATGGGTTTTTGCTTCCTTGCTGGTAGTTTTCATTCTTTCTGTTTCATTCATTCTTTCTCCTTTTCTTTCTTAGTTTCTTTTTGCCTTTCTTCTGTTCTTTCTTGTTCTGTTTCTTGGTTGCTGATTGTCTTATACTTACTATTAGTACATTTGGTGTAATATGCTTCTGATTTTGTCATGTTACTACAGTCAAAGTAAACCTCAGATGGTCAGTCTCCAGGGAGAAACAAATAGAATTTCAGGTCCTAGTCAACTCTAGCCCCAACTCAAGAGAATTTACTTCTGAAAGCATAGTCTTTATTGATATTAATCTTCATGAAATGATCGCTAATGATAAGGGTGTTACAGCAAAGTGTGATGAAGAAAGTAGATCATGTCCAGCTAACAATCTGAATAGTGCACATGTTCCTGAAGGTATGTATTCTAAAAACAGCATCCATATGAGCAAGGAGTCAAGCAAGCCCACAAGGAAGAGGCACACCAGATGTGTGATCAAAAGATAACAATTTCAAAATTTGAATATGATGAAGGGGAAGTATCAGAGATAATATAGGTTTGGCCAATTTGTAGAAAACTCTGAAATACAGTGGGATCACAAAGTACATCAGCAGTTTCTAGCCTGACTGAGCTCATGGAAGTTCCCTTCCATCCCCAGACGAAAGTTTCAAACAGACTTACTATCAGGCCATTGTAACCTTGACAATGCTGGGTGAAACTCAGAACTTGACCTGCTGATCTATCAATTGCCCAGCCTCAGTTGATGCTGGACACAAATATGTCTTAGATGGTGTATGACAAAAATTTCTTTCCTGGCTCTGAAATGTTGGTAGTGGTCTTCTCCCTTTCATATATTGTTTGTATTTTAGCCTTTATACTGTTATGAACTTATTTCTACCAACTTAGTATGATGCTTCCCTTTTGTGTTCTGTGGGTTTGCCAGATGTGAAGCACAGGATCTTGAAGGTATGATGATAATAGCTGATACAAGCTTTTATAGGGAATGTATGGGTGTGGGATTGGTGACAGGGAGGGAAAGGGGATTTCCAGAATAAACAATTAAAATGATAGGGGGAAGGGAACACTAGAACTCATTGTGATTGCACAATTCATTTTAAAGATGATTTAACCATGTATAGTGGTCAGGCGATGCTCTAAAGTAGATAGAGGGATGATTATACAATTCCCCTTGGTATGACTAAAATGTATAATTGCATGATACATAAATTGTGTTCCATTAAAAATGTTGGAGGAAAAATAGTTGTTCTTTGTAAATTCATTCTAAGTTTCAGAATTGGCATCGACTATCACCAAGTTTCATGATCAAGATCACAATTAAATTTTCTTTTTGGTTTAGATTGATACCCCATGGCATAGTTGCATATCCATTCAGACACTAATTGCAAAATCTGCAAGTTGCATTCAGCATGTGCTCAAAGCAATAAAGGTGAGAGTGTTTATAAGTATAGATATTTACAACTACATAAACTGACAGGACAAATTCTACTAAGTCCTTTACTATGAATATGAATCAGGATGTATTAAATAGCAGTTTTTTTTCCTTTTTGGGCTTTTTAAAAAAATTATTTCATCAATTATGAGATATTTCACCATCATGAGTGGAGAAGCTATTGAATTTACTAATACTTCATATACTCTCAGGTACTAATATAATGCAATAGATGCATGTTTTCATGTAAACATACGGTGTAGGTGTAGAGTTTAGCCTGTCAATCAGGTCAAAGTCTGATGACCCCTTCTAGAGGAGCAAGTGAAATAAATGGCTTACTGTAGGTCATCTCTCTCTTTTTGCTTCACCTTCCTGTTCATGAACTACCTAGCTGAGACCTACTAGAACTTTGTGATGCTTCCATCTCCATTTGATCCATAAGACTCCATCCAGTGGTCTGTGATCATCCTGCAATCCGCATTATTGCATGCAACTGCATGATTCTGAGGAGAGATGGATCGAATAGTATCAGATTTATGAACTTGATTTGGACTAGTCTGCGATGTTTCTGGGCCTTCAATTACTTATTAACATAAAGATCTCTAACACATATGCAATTGTCACATGATCTGTTTCTCTAGTCAATGTGACATAACACATATGCTCAAAAATTAACAGACATGCACTTAAAAGAATTTATAAGTGGAAGAACAGGACAGCAGCCTTGGTTGTGGTGTCTTTCTTCAAAGTCTCTAGATTGTCCTTGCAGATGCAGATGGACTGTCACACAGAGAGTATCCACATGGAGAAAGCTTATTATCCTTCTTGGACATATTGTTAATACATTTTCAATAGAGACATGAGAAAACATGCTCCTTGTAGCATGTTTATATGGCTGCTCCCTAAAATCAATGTTTACATTCAATACTTTGACACTTATTTATATTGGTGATCTGTTAAAAGGTGACTTTCAGCCTAATTGAATAAGTTATATTTTCAGAGGATATTAAGCATATATGGTCCTTGTAGATCTAATTGCAATATGTATGATATTGTAATGTGAACATTATGTAAAACACAAGGAAAAGGAAAAATCAACAAAACCATAAAGGGAATTATTGGGACTATAGGACCACAGTTGATAGAATTATTGAAGCCAATAACTTTTCCTGCAACTGGGGTGACAATATTTGTATTTTTTTCTAAAGCCTTGTAAGGGAGCACACTTTGCTGATACTTTCTGATTCAAAGAATTCAGATTTGTGGGACAATAAATTTCTGTTTTTAAGTATTTAAATTTGTAGTAGCTTTATATGGCTGCCAAAAAAAACCCAAGTATACATTTTAATCAACAACGACCTTTTTGAAAATTGCTTAAATGGGGAAATGAATGTCTTGAATGTGATTCCACTTAGAAGCTAACAATAACCAGGAGAAGCATTTATTACAATGTCTTCCAAGTATCAGACATTCAATTAAATACATATCACTTAGTTGAGTTTCATTTACAGTACTTATTTGTTTAGTAATATAGTTGTGTCCTGGGGAAACAAAGCTTAGAAAGCTGAAAATTTCACCAAATGTGATACTGTAAAAGTGACCTATTGCAATGTCAAATGTAATCTACTTCTGTAGTAAAAGTGAAGCCACTGATAGGGAAGAAATGAGATTTCGAAACTTGGAAAGGAGACATATAGGTGAAAAACCAGGGATCTGGATCAGGACACACTGAGTCCTGAAATTACTCTGCAATACTCCAGCCACCAGATCCAACCCTCTCACCTCCAATGGATGAGATCAATTTAGATGTGTCTAATGCTTCTGGAATATCACCTCTGTTAGTGGCTGTGTCATTATGTGAGAATGAGACTTTCCATGACATTATAGAATGTGTTCAAGAACTACCCTACCACACATTTTTTTTTACATCTAGACCTATAACCAGAGCAATTCACTGTCATTGAGATTATGTGGCTTCATAACCATCCTCTAAAACACTTTAGCAGAACTAACTAGATGATTTTCTGAGACTGCTACTCTTTGTGGAAATAGATAGCATAGACTTTCTCTGATGAACTGACTGTGGGTTTCAAACTGCTGATCTTGCAGTTTGCAGCAAATAATCACTGTGACACCAAGCACTAACTTCCAGAAAGGCACAAAGGTGACAGAGGAATTGAGATATTACACTACAAATGAAAAATTTGATATTCTGGATATATAAACCCAAACTAAGGAATGCATATAAAATGTCTAGTAAGGATCTAAGAGAATGTTCCAAGAAACATAAAGTTGAGTAAGTCTAAGTTCATTGCTATGGGCCCACTGACCACAGATATTTCATTTCAGGTTTCCACTGAGAGACTGAAAGTTAATGATAACTTATTAATGAAGCATAGAATCGGTAGTGCATAACACAATACCGTATTTTAAAAGCAGATTTATCTTCACATACACTAGAATCAAGCTGAGGGAGGTTGACATGTTACCCCGAATTTATGCTGTTAGATTCCAAAATCCACACATGGAATGAGCAGTAGACGCATTATATAACACAGCCATAAACAAAAAGGTTCATGAAAAGAGTTCTACCAACCTTGAAGATTATTGTGGCTATATAAGCAAAAATTGATGTTGGAATCTGCCTTTCTTTAAGGCACATGCATTCAATGTGACTGATTGGAAATCATAGGGTGTGTGTCAAGTCGCAGGTGTTAGCGAATAGAGACATACTGGAGATTTCAGCATATTCAAAATTCTGCAGACAAGTAACTACCAATGAGCCCTTTAATCTCATAGCAATCCTCAGTAGATTGGTGTGTTCAAACTGCTGACCTTGGCAATAGTTGCTAAAGGCATTGAGACATGGGTAATTGTAGCTGCAGTTAGGTTAAAATTTAACACCTTAACATTTATTCTCCACTTTAGCCCATTTAAAACATTTTCTGGTTTCTTTTGATTGACATTTTTCTCCATTTTACTTTGGTATTCTTGCTGATATTTTTACTTGTTTTTGTATGTTTCCTCTATGTGAAACCCGGGATAGGTTAATCTATAGAGACAGTAGCTGATTTAATGATTTCTTAGGAGTATAGCAGGAGAAGTTAGGGAAAAATATGGAGCTAATAACAATTTGTATAAAAAAGACGATTTTCTAAAATTCGTGGTGATGACCACCTCTTTCAAATATGATTGATCTACGTAATTATATGATATATGAACTATGACAATACAGCTATTTTAAGTACAGAAGTGTGCATGATTCTACTCTTATTGTTCATTAGCTAGCACAGCATCATTTGAATAAAAAATTACTTGACTGATTAAAAGAGAGATCTACTATCTCCCAGCTTTGAAAGTCAAAAATAAGAAGCCATGTAGCAGTAGCTGTGCAAAAGCTTAAAAGACCCCTGAGGAGAATGCATTCATTGTCTGTTCCTGCTTCAAGATGAGCTTGACAGCTCTAGAAACTTCTGAGTCTGTGACCATATGACTCCATTATTTCTCTGTGTGAGCCTCCTGCCTCTTACTTTTCGCTGAATTTTCTGCAGTGCCCATGTTGCAAGAATGCATTTAGCTGCAAGTAGAGCTGTCGCGATTATTCTCCTGAATGTCCTCTGCAGAGACATTTTCACCAAGAAGGTAACAATCAGATATCTAAATGCCTGTTGGGGGAAAAAAAGAATCAAGTGAAAAGTGACACCAACATCCATCGAAAGCTTTCTACTTTTCACCCGCTAAATAATATAGCTCAATGTAGAGGGCACAATCTCATTGCTAAGAGAATGGGATCCCAGAGAGAGGATCACCCTCCAAAATGCAAACTAAGAAACACAAAATGCAACTGAAAACCAGAACAATTGATTATTAATATGGACACTGGAAAAGGCTCCTATTAGTTTCTGAGCACATTCACAGTGGAATAATAGGATGGTCAAGTGTGTGCTGAAGGATACATCAAAAGCCATCAAACTACAGATAAGGGCATCAGTCATACTACTGACCAAGGAAAGTAGAGTAAGTAGTGCACACTTGCAGGCTTCCATGATGCTGTGTACTTCAGTGATTGACTTTTGGCTACATAACAGACATGAAATCTGCAAGAAAAAAAATTCCAAACAAAGTAAAAGTCAGGACAAATATAATCTGACTGAGGCAATCTATGTATGTTTTGCTTAGATGTATCATGATATATGTTCATTACCAATTTGGGGGTGGTAGTGGTTCCTACACAAATGTCATTAAAGGTCAATTTGGAGAGAAAGAAGTACATGGGGCTTGCATATGGTAGTCATAGGGGAGAGTCAGGACAATGAACAGATTTCCAAGTACAGTTACCAGATACACGGTCAGGAGCATGGCCAACAGGAGAGGCAGCAGTCCTGGATCTACACTTAGTCCAAGGAGAAAGAACTTTGAAATGCATATTTAGTTTCTACATTCTAGATTAATGAATCTGATCTTAAAAATTGAATGACAGGATCATCAAATGCATAGTTGTCTAAATGCTAGCTGTAGCAACACCATCAGAGGCAGATACTGTCCTGAGAAAGGATAAATCAGAACTAAGGTAGATCCTTAAAAAAGAAAAAGCCTATTTTCATTTCAGGAAAGGTGATCAAGTATTCCACACCCTTACTGGCAAGGAAAGAGCCCTGCTTGCCGTTAGCTACGTGTTGGGCTGACAACTGGAAGGTCAGCGGTTCAAATCCACCATCCCCTCAATGGAGAAAAGAGGAAGGGTTCTGCTCTTCTGAAGGGTAGTGCTCTTTTTAGCAATCCATAGTGGCAGTTTTACCCTGTGCTATTGGGTATACATGAGCCAATATAGACACAGCGGAAGTGATGTCAGTTTGACGAAAGGAAGAATGTCTAAGTGAGATTTCACAGGGTATCTGTAGGCTTTATATCCCTGACATCTATATATCACAAGCTTATTTTTTTCTTGGGGGTCATGAAGTATATTCCATCTTAGAGTGACCATATGTACAACAGAATGGAACACTGGCTGGTCTTACACCATTCTCACAATTGTTTCTTTGACTGAGCCTTCAAATGCCACCACTGTGTAAATTCATCTTCTCCAGGGTCTTGATCTTTTCTGCGGCCTCTCACTTTACAAGACATAATGTCTTTCTCCAGAGAATGCTCTTTCTTGACAATATAACCAAAGACTGTAAAAGGAAGTTTACCATTCATGCCTCTAAGGAACCGTCTGTCCTTACTTTTTCCACTACAGTTCCCTTTGTTGTGTTAGCAGTCCATGTACTTTCCATATTCTCTTCCAATGCTGCAAATCAGATGCATGGATTCTTCTTGAGTCTTCCTTATTCAATATCCACTGGGATTCCTTCTGCCATGGTCCTTTGTCACAAACTGGAGGTGTGCTTTTCCCCAATTCTAGTCTGGACTAAATTTTCCTGATTCCAGAGCTAATTAGAGAGGCTGACTGACCATACTTCTGGGACACAGCTCTGCATAGATAGCCTGGACACTTATAAGCACAAATAGTCTTGGCTCTCAGTTCAATTCAGGAGGGCCTCAGTCCAACTCATACATAGGAATATTGCCTAGATTGCAGGTACCACACAATCTACCAAACTACCTGAGGATAGCTGTCTTTAGTACCCTTAAGCTGATATCAGTAGTGAATGAGCTAACTCTCCACATCACCTGGGGAACTCCAGCCCCACTGAGCATATCTAACCTTTCTCCCTGAGATCAGACCTGCATGGTCTTATCTTATGGCACCTGAAATCAGGCCATTCCCAGGCATTTTTAACCCCTCTCCCTGTTGTTAGAAAATACACGCTTGATCCATTAGCAAGGTCTTAACATCAAAATATAAGCAGAAACTTCACCACAGGTTCTGCCCTGGAAATGTATGCATGACCAAAGATCCAAAATGAGACCCAGCGTTCAGAGGCTGCTACTGACTTAATACTAGACAGGCTAAGTTACAGACCACTCAGCTGCCGTATGCCATAAGTCCCTGGTCAGTACCAAGTTACTCAATAAACAAACTGCCCTCTGAGGAGACTATTGCCTAGTCCCTCCTTCCTCTATCACCTAGGTAGTTACAGAAATATAGGCCAAGTCCCCACACCCATGTAACCACTTACATAATCCAAAAACATCAAAACCATCTTCCCTGATCTGACTCATCAGAAGTAGCTTCCTTAAAGATAATTAACTTAAAGCTTAAGAGTGCAGCAATGAAGTTCCATCAGACCATCTCATTCCCTTAACCTTGATCTCCACCCCACCCTGCATCTTAAAAGGGCACAGGAAAGTAGAACAACATACTACCACACTCTGTTCCCAAAATTTCAAAAAATCCCCTCTTGCTCATAGTCCTGATTTTCCCTCAAGACAAGATCTAGACCACAGTGGTTCTTGTGTTGGAATTGATATTGCTGTGCATTTTCCCATTCCTATCCCTTAACAGCACCAAGATTCCTACAATTCACAGCTACAAAGTCTCCTTCCACTCACAGCAGCCTTAGAGGGTAGAGTAACAGTGTCCCTTTGACTTTCTATGGCTTTACATCTTCACTGTAGCTTAGCCCATCTTTCTTTTCTGATAGAGCAACTAGTGTGTTCAACCACTGCAATTTTGGTTAGCAGCTCATTTTGTAGGCCCCTTTATCAACTAAAGTTCTTGTAGTAATCATTTTGCCCATAACAGGAATTTTAACTTGAGGAGGGACATATGACGATTTTCATTAGCAATGAGACTACTAGTTTGTTCTATCTCACACAATACTCTTACTCTCACATCTAGAATTTACAATTCATTACAATGGCCACATCATCCCAGGAGACAAAATTCATGATTAAAGTGTATATTAAGAATGATAGGGCTGAGCCCTGGTGGCGTAAGTGGTTGAGTGCGGAACTGCAGCCCATGGGCTTGGCAGTTCAAATCCAGTAACAGCTGGATAGCGCCCACGACCACCAGAGGCAGTGATGCCCACAAAAAACAAAAAACAAAACAAAACAAAAGAATGATAACGGGTTGCCCTGCATGTGAAATGTGATACAATTGTTTGGTAAGCATAAGTTGCAAAGATCTTTCTTGGTTGTTAATTAGTGGCCTTTACCAATTGTTGGTCCGTTTGTCATCCTTTGGGAGGCCTCAGTCCTTGGTGAAGGACTTTAAGATTGGGAAAAATCTGAGTTAGTTAAAAAGAGGAAAACCCTCAATAAGATGAATTTACCTAAGGACTTCAAGAATGGGCTCAATTAGCTTATCACATCAATTGTGCATTTAGTGCAGGACCAAATCTTTTTCAGTCTAGTGAAATAGCATAGACATGATCAAAGTTGACTCCGTGGCATATAGAAACAATAAAACAGAACATTTTTATATGAAATCAGGACAGACATTTTTGTATATTGCATCACAGGGTGAAGTGAATCAAGAATTTTGGGTAGCAGAAGTACAAATAATGTGTACATGACTTACGGCCTTTGCAAAAACAGTGAGTTCAAATATGAAGTGTTGGTAAGGTTGAAAGAAATTTGGGAAACTTTTACTATGTTTGTGGGGATACTTTTACTATGTTTGTGGGGTATATAAATTAATTTTGCTGTTTGTAAAATGGATAAATATAGGGTTACCTTTAGGCATAGTTTTTCCATGCCTAGATGAATTTACTGCTTGTAGTTATGATAATGTATGTTCACAGAGGATATCATATAAAAGTACTTGTTAGACCTTTAAAACGTCTTAAGTGCCAATCAACAGATGGTCACAAATAGAATACGTGGTCCAGCCTTGTGATTATATATTATTCCACTAGAAAATGCAATGAAACTGAGATAAATCTCAAAATAGTCGGTGCTGGTGTTCACAAGGTAGTTAGTTCACTCTTCTTCACTAACTCTCGGTGTAAGTATAACATTTACAGCATAGATGAGCCTTGAAAACATTGTGCTAAATTAAAGAATCCTAATACAAAAGTTCATATAATATTATATTAACACAGAAACCCAGATTGGGCAAATCTTGCAGACAGGGAGAAGTGGAGACTGGGGTAGTGGCCAGAGGAAACTGGGGAGTGCCTATAGGTATGGGATTTCTTTTTGTGGTGATGAAATATTTCAGGAGCCAGATAGTGGGTAAAGGTGGTGCAGCATTGAACATGGTATTAATGCTGTTTAAGTGGAATCTCAATTTTTGATGATGCTAATTTACACTATGTGAATTTTCCTACCAAAATAATAAATGTTAAATGAATAAATGATGAGACTTTCAAACCAGTTTGAAAGCAGCCAATTTCTAGGGCAGATTGTAGCAAAATGCCAAGAAGTGTGATAAAACTTATTTCCATGGTGTCATGTTCATTGTGCCATTTTATAGTCACCCTATACAATAAGATCAAACTATCCCGGTGAGCTTTCAAGACTGTAACTCCTTATGGGAATTGAAAGTCTCACCTTTGTCCCACAGGGTATCTGGGATTTTGAAATGTTGATCTTTTACTTGGCAGTCTAACAATCATGATTCCACCAGGAATAAGGCTTCTCCAGGGTGATACAATGATGTAGTCACATTTTATGAAAAAAACAGTATGTTCACAAATCCTACTCGCTATATAAGATTCAATGAATAAAAGAGAATGAATAAAATTATCAAAATGAAATTCAGGTTAATTATAGGTACTGGAGGCAACAAGTGTGATGAGTTTCAGAGACAGTTCACTTGGATGCTATTTTGATGACGCTTTATTTCTTAAACTGTAATAAATTTATATTTTGCCTTGATAGTGTTATTCCTAGAGAAATGAAGGCAAATTTTCATATCAACTTTTATATTATGCTATAATGTGTAAAACCAAGGGAAGATCTTTCATATTCTAGAACGTATGTAAGTTTTTCCACACTCTTCCTAGAGAAAAGTCATCTTTACCAGTCTGGAGTACTTTAGATCTCAAAATGAACTTATGGAAAATAATGGTCTCTTGGATTTTCACCTGGTGGCTCTGGAAAGACTGCTAACTGCTAGCATTCTCTGTGGTTCAATCCCATCATCCTTTCAGTGTGTGAAAGATGAGGACATTTGTTCTCAACAGAATTTACAGATTTCAAAATCCTACATAATGTCATTGAAGGAGCTGTGGTGTTTTAGTGGTTACAAATTGGGCTGAAATTGATGTGGTTGACAGTTCAAAGCTACCAGTAGCTCTGTAGGAGAAAGACTTAGCTGTTTGCTTCTATAAACAATTATAGGTGCTGCAAACCTCCAAGGGGGATGTTATGAGACAGCATTGACTCCATGGAAGTGAACTTTTTTCTTCCCTCTCTCTCTTTCATTGCTTATGTAATGATATTTGGAATAAATCGCACAGCAATAAGATATGTATAATCTAAGTGACCCTAATGCATTCGTTCTTGAGGAAAAGCAAAAGAAATGGAAATATATAAGCTTGGAACTTGAAAACCTGTCTTCTAAAGAGATGCTCAATTGAACTCCTATGAAACCTCAAATGTTCCCCCGTTTAAAATAACTTTTTGCAAGTGAATTAACTCTTAGCTAAAAATTCCAAAAGAAATTCCATTTTTCTTGCAACAACGCATAGATATTCTGTTTTATATCATGATTACAAAGCCCAGATTATAATATC
The DNA here is from genome assembly GCA_004026705.1 of Nesogale talazaci. Classification (NCBI taxonomy): domain Eukaryota; kingdom Metazoa; phylum Chordata; class Mammalia; order Afrosoricida; family Tenrecidae; genus Nesogale; species Nesogale talazaci. The sequence goes on along the minus strand of PVJH01001563.1, from coordinate 134,636 downwards.
ACTATGCCCAATCCATCCCCATCAACTAAACACCTCTGCAAAACCCTTTATTCAGTGAATGTAATAGCCACCCTTTATCATGTTAATTATATTTAAAGATTCCACAAAATAGGAGATGGAAATAGTATGCTAGGATGAAACACTTATCCTATAGGCACATGCCTTCTGATGTCTCTGTTGAATGCTTTACCAAAGCCTGAGAAAGTCTACATTTTCTTTCTGTAGTTATCACATACTCTCTATGGTATTATATCTGTATGTGTGTTTCTTTTCTACAGAATCATTATGAAAATTAGTCCCAGTATGAAGCAATCATGTTCAAGACTTCTGTTTGATCTTAGATAAATTCTCTAAATTTCCTTCAAAGAAAGTAGCTCTTGTATCTTTTGTGCAAAGAAGTATCTGTAAGTCTCTTAAGTAACTATACTCACATAGACTCTTCATACTGACAGTATCTGGAGTGCTGAATCATTGGGAAATTTGATGATGGTAATAATGCAATAGACTTATACCACAAGGGAGTAATAGGCAATGCTGTACTTTTTTTATTTATTTGGATTTGGGGTTTACTGTTTGTAGCTTTCAGTCTTTTCTTCCTTGCTTGCTCCTCTCTGTCTGTCTCTCTTTCTGTCTCTCTCTCTGTCTCTCTCTATTTCTTCCTTTCTTATTCTGTTTCCTTGGCTGCTAGTTGTCTTATAGTTGCTATTGATAATGCTGGTCTTATATGGTTCTCATGTTGTCATGTTACGACTAAAGTAAGCCTGTGATATTCAATCTCTAGCAAGAAACAAATGGAATCTGGGTTCTTACTTAACTCTAGTCCCAATACAAGAGCAGTTAGTTCTGATAACATGGTCCTGCTTGATACAAACCTTCATAAAATGATCACTGAGAAAGGGGTTCTATAGCAAAGTATGGTGAAGAAAGTAGATGGTGCCTGGCTATCACTCTGACTCGAGTCTGTTTTCTTAGAGGCATCTATTATAGAAAAAAAAACCAGCAATCTAAATAAGAAGAAAAGCATGTCCACAAGGCAGACACACACCATCTTGTGTGATCCTACAATGGAAATTATAAAATTCATATATGGCAAATAGGAATTAACAGAGCTGATATTTGGAATGTTCAATTTGTAGGAGGCTATGGAGCACAAAGTACATCTGCAGTTTCTAGTCAGAGCTCATGGCAAATCTCTTCTATCCCCAGATTAGAGTTTCAAACAGCCTTACTATCAGGCCATTGTAATCTTGACAATGCTGGATTGAACTCATACTTGATCCATTGACCTCCCAATAGCACAACCTCAATTCGTTCTTGGCAAAGCATGTCCTAAATGGCCGGTTACAGGTCATTTCCTGGCTTCTGGAGTATTGATAGTGGTCTTCTCCCTCTCACACATTGTTTGCGTTTTTGCCTTTACCTACTAGGATCTTATCCCTAGCACTTTATTTGTTTTTCATTGTCTTCTCTTGGGTTTGCCAAATATGAAGCATAGGAGCATGGAGGTATAATGATAATAACTGATATAAAGTGTTATGGGGAATACAGGTTGGGGGATTGGCAACAAGAAGTGAAAGAGGATTTCAGGAGTAAATAATGAAAGGGAGAGGGAAGGGGACACTAGAACTTGTTGTTATTACAAAACTCATTTTCACCATGGGTAGAGGTGGGGGGATATTCTAAGGTAGATGTGGTGCTGAATGTACAATTCCCATTGATATGATTGAAATGTTCAAACATATGATACAGAAATTTGTCACATTAAAAATTTGCAGTGAAAAAAGACTTTTATATCTCAGCATCAGGATAGACTATAATCAAGTTTCATTATCAATATCACAATTGCATTTTCTAAGTGATCTAGTTTGATACCTGATAGCATGTTTGCTTATCCATTGATCTGCTAATTGCAAAGTCAGCAATTTGATTTTAGCATTTGCTCAGAGCAATAAGGATGAGGTTTCATACTAGCATAAGAAAAATCTGCAACTACATTAACTGACATGACCAATTCTACTAAGTCCTTTAGAATGAATATGAGTCAGAATCAATTAGATAGCAACTTTGTTTTTCCCTTCTGGGCTTTTGTATCTAAAGCTATTTCAGTGAGCTACTTCAGCACCAGGCATGTAGAAGTTATTATTGAAATTTGCTAATATATCATATAATCTCAGGTGCTAATATGATGTGGGAGCTACATACTTTAATGTCAACTTGGCATGTACAGTGTAGATGTAGAGTTTAGCCTGTCAACCAATCTGATGACCCCTGCTGGAGGTCCAAGTGAGATAAAGGCTCCTTGGAGGCCACCTCTTTCTCTTTGCTTCACTTTCCAGTTGACAAGCTACTTCGCTGAGGCCTGCCAGAGTCTTGATATTTCCACCTCTGTTGGACCCACCGGCTTTTCATCCATTGACCTTTGATCTTCATGAACTCTGCCTCACTGCATGTAGCTGCATATGTCTGAAGAGAGATTGATGGACTAGTATCAGATTTATGGACATGATTTGCTCTTAGCTGGGATGCTTTCTGCACATTCAATTACTTATTTGTATTAAGCTCTTCCATGCATATATATGTCACTGCATTTGCTTCTCTTGTCAATCTGACCTAACACATATGCTGAAAAAATTAATAGACATACACTTAAAAGGATTTAGAAGTAGTGAATACAACAAAGTGGCAGAGCAGTCCTGAATGTGGTGTCTTTCTTTATGGTCTCTAGATTGTTCTTGCAAATGCAGATGAACTATCACACTCAGTATCCACATAGAGCAAACTTAGTGGACGAATTGTTCATATATTTTCAATGAAGATATGAAAAAAAGGCATCTTGTAGCATATTAGATGGCTGTTCCCTCAAATCTATTTTTACATTCAATATTTTGGACCCTGCTTATATTACTGGTATGTTAAACGGTGATTGCTAGCTTAATTGAATATGTTATGTTTTCAGAGGAGATGTATGTTCATGTATATTCTTGTAATGTGGACAGTGTGAAAAACAGGACAATTGAGGAAGCAGAAAAACCACAGAGGGAAACATTGGGACCATACAGACATAGTCCTTTGACTTCCTGGAGCCAATAGTTCTTCCTATGGCTGGAAGAGACAATAGCTCTCTTCTTTTCTAGAGTCTTCTAAGGGAGCACACCCTGCTGATATCTTTGTTTCTGATTCACAGAATTCAGATCCATGCAAAGATAAATTTCACTTTTTAGGTAGCCAACTTTGTAGTAGTTTTACATGGTTTCCAAAAGAAAAATGTATACATTTTAATCAACAGCAACCTTTTAATTTTATTATTATATGGGAAAATGAATACCTTGAATGCAATTCCACTGGGGAGTTAATCATAACCATGAGAAACATTTAATATAATGTCTGCCACGTAGCAAACATTCCATAAAATGCATCTCACTTGGTTGGGCTTCATATACAAGAGTCATTTGTTGTAGCAAAGTAGTTGTTTCCTGGAGCAACAAAGCTTAGATTGCCAAAAATGAAATCCAGTAAGTTACAGTAGAAATGGCCTAGTTACAATGCCAAATGTCATCTAAATTTTAGAAGATTTCTGTAATGAAAGAGAGGTCACTGACTGGGAAGAAATTGAATCTTGAAACATGGCATGGCAGTATGTATTAGTTCAGGTTGACTAGAGAAACAAATTCATAAGCATGCCTATGGATATAAGAAAAAGGTTTATATACAAGAGGAATGAAACTTTGAGAAAGCATCCCAATCCAGTCCAGTCTAAGGTCATAAGTGCCATATCAGACCATATGTCTGATACCAGTCTATGAAGTCTCCTTCCAACTCAAGAAGCATGTGCGTTAACACCAGGGAAATCACAGGCCAGTGGATGTGAGTCTTTTGTATCCAGTGGCGGTAGAAGCATCTCAGCACTGGCAGAGTCTCTTTTTGACTTCCTAATCATCTTAGCATTGACAGGAGTCTCCACATGACTTTCTGACCCCAGAGTTTGGTTCCATCAAGGTAAGACTGTGGGTCTTCTCCTCCAGCTACTCCAGTTTCTAGAACTCAGGGTCTATCCTGCCATCTTATCTTGTCCATTTGGTGTCTCCCAGGAACTGAGTCTATAATCTCTCACCTCCATGGGGGAAAATACTACAAGATTCCCCAGAATTCTCAGAGAAAGCCATACCCGCACAGAGGTCTTGTTGGCTATCTCCAAATTGACAGGCTAGACTCTACCCCTACACTCCCAGTCATGAAATGGACCCCAAAGTACATGACTGCCACACAACATACAGGTGGAAAACAGGGAATCTGGGCACATTTAGTTCCAAATTCCACTGCAACTCTCCTGTCAACAGATCAAGCCTTCTTACAGCCAATGGATGAGATGAACTTAGGTGTGCCTGATGTTTCTGAGAAATAAACTTTGATGGTGTGTGGGTCGGTTCTTGGGCATCTCAAGATAGATGCTTTCAATGACATTATTGAGTGTGTTGAAGAACTGACCCCAGCACACATTTTTACATCTAGAACTAAAAACATAAAAACACACTATCATCAAGTCTATGTTGACTCATAATGACCTTCTACGACACTTTAGCAGAACTTACCATATGAGTTTGTGAGGCTGTTGCTGTTTGGGTTTCAAACTGCTGACCTTGAAATAAATATTCACTTTGACACCAAACACTAAATCCCAGAAAGGTCCGAAGGTGGCAGAGGAATTGGGATATGACACTCCAAATAAACAACTTGATGATATTCCTGATCCATAGACTCAAACTGAAGAATATGTACAAAAATGACTAGTAAGGATATAAGATAACTCTGCGAAAATGAAAAGTTGAATAAGCTTAAATTCTTTGCTGTGGACCCACTAGCTACAGATTTTTCTTTTTTAAAAATATTTTTATTGGAAACTCTTGCTTCTCTTATCACCTTTAGGCATATGCCACCATCATAATTTTGTTTCTTTTTTAATCATATTTTGGGGGCTTGTACTTCTCTTATCACAATCCATCCATCTATGCTAGGTCAATCACATTTATACACTTGTTGCCCTCACCATTATCAAAACATCTACTCTCTACTCTAGCCCTTGATGTCAGCTCCTCATTGGCCCCTCCCTTACTGCTGAACCCTCCCTCCTGAACCCTTGATAGTTTTATTATTATTATTTCATATCTTACACTGTTCAATACCTCCTGTCACCCCCTTTTCTGTTGTTTGTCCCCCAGGGCGGGGCTCATATGTAGATCCTTGCAATTGTTCCCTCCTTTCGGCCACCTTCCCTCCACCTTCTTAGTAATGCCATTCTCACCACTGACCCTGAAGGGATCAGTTGTCCTGGATTCCCTGTGTTTCCGCATCTGATGTACCAGTGCACATCCTCTGGTCTAGCCAGATTTGTGAGGTCAAATTCATATCATTTTAGTGTTGGGGGAGGGGGAGGAAACATTTAAGAACTAGAGGAAAGTTTATGTTTCATTGTTGGCACACTACATTCTGACTGACCCATCTCCTACCCTGGACCCTTCTGTAAGGTTATGTTCAGGTTCCTTCAGATGGATGTTTGGTCCCCACTCGGCACTCCCCCTCCTGCACAATGATGGCTTTTTGTTCTTTGATGTCTGATACCTTCAACACCATGATTACACAGGCTGATGTGCTCCTTCCATGCAGTCTTTGTTGCTTCTGAGCTAGATGGCTGCTTTTTTACCTTCAAGAGTGTAAGACCCCAAGTGTTGTATCATTTGATAGTCTGGCACCATCAGCTTTCTACACCACACTTACTTATGTACACCTTTATCTTCAGTGATTTTGCCCGGAAGGTGAGCATTGTACAGTGCCAATTTAATAGAATAAAGAGTTCTTATTCTGAGGGAGTTACTTGAGTGGAGGCCCAATGTCCATTTGCTACCTTAATACTAAAACTATAAATATATGCACAAAGATCAATTTCCCAATCATCATCTATAGATATATTTACATGTGTTCATGTCTATAGTTTAGACATCTATGAATATGTCATTTCAAATGCAAGCCAGTCCTCCCTAAATGAAGACATTTCAGCAGACGTTTCAGGCTGAGAACAGAAAACAAAGAAGGACTCCGCTTCCAACTTTGGAAGAAGTCACTGAGAAACATATGCTTAGCTTAGAAGTATTGCCAGATACTGAAAGTCCAATCAAAGCAAACTACAATCAAAATACTCCTTGGAATTGAGGATGGTGAGACAACCTTTGAGGACTTTGAGCACATTTTAGGGGGGCTCATTCCTAGGTGAAGGACATTAAGATTGGCAACATTCAGGGATAAGGAAGTTGAAGACACCCCTCAACAAGATGAATTGACACAGTGGATTCAAAGAGGGGCTCAATTAGCTTATCACATCAATTGTGCATTTAGTGCAGAACCAAATCTTGTTCAGTCTAACGTAATGTGGTATTCATGATCAAAGTTGGCTCAGTGACACCTAATAATGATAAATGCAACATATTTTATGCAACAAATGCAGAAAAGTCAACTTTTCAATTACATCACAGGCTGAAGGGAATCAAGAAAGAATTTTGGTTAAAATTAGTGTATAATTTAAGTACATAAATTAGGGCTTTGCAAAAATTGTAATAAGTCAGATATTCAGTTTGGGTAAGGTTGGAAGTAATTTGGGAAATTTATACATGATTGTGGGGATAAAACTGGGTGCAGCAGCATTAGAAAATAATTTGGCTATCTATCAAATGAATAAATATAGGGTTACCTTTGGGCATAGTGATTTCACACCTAGAAGAACTTACTGTTTGTAGTTATGACAATATATGTTCACACAGGATATTATATAAAAAGACTTGACCAAACATTACAAATTCTTAAATGCCAATCAACAGATGTTTGCATAAGCAATATGTGGTACAGCTATGTGATGATGTAGTATTTTGCTAGAAAAAGGAGTGCAGAACTGACAGATAGTTCCATCACTAATGTTTGTTCTCATGTACACATGACAGATCACTCTCCTTCATTAACTCTTAGTGGATATATAACTATAAAATCAATAGCATAGATGGGTCTCACAAATATTGCGCTAAGTTAAATAAGTCAAACACAAAAGTTCACATAGTTTAAAATTTTATTAATATATTAATTCAGAGTGGTGACTGGGTTTGTGGCCAGAGGAGATAGGGGAGTGACTGTAGGTAAGGGATATCTTTCGGGTGATGAGACATTTCTAGAGCCAGATAGTGGTAACAGTTGTACAACATTGATCATATAATTAATGCTATTTAATTGAAATCTCAATTTTGGTGATGCTAATCTACATTATGTGTATTTCCCCACAAAAATAATAATTGAAAAAAATGTGTAAAGATTTTCTAGCTAGTGATAAAAACCAACTAATTGGTTGGGTAGCAAAATACATAAAAGTGCAATAAAACTTACTTTCATGCTGTCATTTCCATTGCATAATTTCATAGTGACCCAATGGAATAGGGTCGAACTACCCCTGTGCACTTGCAAGACTGTAATTCTTCCTTGGATTAGGAAGTCTCATTTTCCTCCCACAGGGCATCTGTTGACATTTCATTTAGCAGCATAACTTTAATCACTATTCCACTAGGAATGTGACTTCTTCCAAGTGATAGAATGATGCAGTTATATTTTATGAAAATGCCCTTATACTCACAAATCCTAGTAGTTTTATAAAACTCAATGAATAAAAAAGCATCAAAGATATAATCAAAGCAAAATTTATCTAAGCAATCAGTATGGGAGCGAAGAAGTGTGATGAGATTGAGGAGCAGTTCAATTGAATGCTACTTGATGGTGGTGCACTAGTTCTTAAACTAGCAGTCAATCTATATTTTGTCATGATACTGCTATTCCTAAGGAACAACAGAAAAGGATTGCACTAAACTTGCATGTAATTCATTAATATACAAAAGCAAAGACTTTCTACATTCTAGATTCTATATACTTTTTTCCAGTCTTCCCACAGGAAAGTCATCTTGCTCAGGCCTGAGTATGCCAGGATCTCAAAATGAACTTATTAAAAATGGTGGTCTCTCAGATGTTCCACTTGTGACCCTGTAAGGTAAGCTAACTGTGAGCATTTTCTGTTTTTCTAACCCACCATCCTTTTAGTGTAAGAAAGTTGAAGCCATCTTCCCCCCTACAGATTTACGGATTTCAAAACCCTATATAAGATCATTAGAGGCATTCAGGAGGTTTAGTGCTTGCTGATGGGACAGCAATCCACAGGCTTGGCACTTCCAAACCCCCAGGAACTCATCAGGAGAAAGACTGGGCTTTCGATTCCCATAAGCAGCTACAGTCTTTGAAACTCCCGGGGAGGAATAATATGGACAACATTGCCTCAGTGACAGTGGGATTGATCTTTCATTATGGCTATTTAAAGGCATCAAGATTTGGAACGAATTCCATAGCCATAAATGAATATATCCTAAACATTATAATGTACTTTTTCCTTGAGAAAAGTAAAAAGGAATTGAAATAGATACAAGTTCTGTGGACAAGAATGGCAGAAGCTTAGTGCTTGAAGATATCTAGGATTCCTGTCCTCTACAGAGATCCTCAATTTAACTCCTCTGTGTAACCTCAAATGTCCCTTCCTTTAAAATAAACTTGTATAGTGAATTAATTTTTAGCTGGAAGTTTTAAAAGAAAACCATTTTTTTCTTGCAACAATTGACAGAGATGCTTCTTTATAACATGGTTACAAACTCCAGATTATAATTAATCCCAATTCATACCCATCAGCTAAACACCCTTGCAGAGAATTTTTATTTAATATATTTAATAGTCGCCCTTCATCGTGTTAATGATATACAAAGATCCCAGAATATAGTGGGTGGAAATAATATACTGGGATCAAACACATCCTACAGGAAAAATGCCTTCTGATGTCGCTGTTGAAGACTTTACTACACACAAGCCAGAGGCAGACAGTAGGGTTTCTTCAGTAGGTATTATAATATCTCAGGGGAACTATATCTGCTGCTGTAATAATTATGTAGAGACCATGAAGAAAATTAGTCTTCACATGAAGCCAATGTATTCAGGACTTCTCTTCCCCTTTCTTAAATTCTCTACATTTCCTTCAAAGGAAAAATAGCTCATTTATATTTTGAGCAAAGCGGTGTATGAAAGGCTCTTTAGTGTTACTCCCAAACAGTTCCCCAATGAAGATGTTGAAATAGTCTACTATGACCGAGAGCAACTGTGGAGATGCAATTAATGATGAAATGAAACTAAGTGGAAATGATGCTGGTGATCAAAAAGTGTTACCACAGGGAGTTCTTAGCAGTCAACAAATTTTCACAGGTGATGCAATCATTACAAGGAAGTTTTTCTAGCAGAGAGTTTTCTCAAGCTTCCCTTGATGTCTTTGTTCCTCAGACTGTAGATGAAAGGATTCATCATTTGGGGCACTACAATGTACATCACTGAAGCTACTGCTGCTTTCCTGGAAGACTGTGCAAATAAAGAATTTACATACACACCCACACCTGTCCCATAGAATAGAGAAACAACTGACAGGTGAGATCCACAGGTGGAAAACGCTTTATACTTCCCACTAGATGATGAAATTCTCAGAACAGTTGAAACAATGTGTGTGTATGAGAATATAATCCCAGAGAGAGGAACACCGCCCAAAATGAAAGCAACAGTGTATATGAGGATGTTATTAATGAGGGTGCTGGAACAGGCAATATTGAGGAGCTGATCAAGTTCACAGAAAAACTGAGGGATTTCCAGATCTGTACAGAAAGACAGATGCAGAATCATCAGACTGTGCAGCAGGGCAAACATTATACTAGCTATCAAGGAAATCAGAATCAGCAGGCCACAGAAGCAGAGATTCATGATGACTGTGTACCTCAGTGGGTAACAAATGGCAACATAGCGGTCATAGGCCATTGCTCCAAGGAGAAAACTTTCAAAAGCACAGAAAACCAGGACAAAGAAATTCTGGCTGAGGCAGCCTATAAAAGTGATGGTCTGATTCTGTGTGAGGATGTTCATCAGCATCTTTGGGATGGTGCATGTGCTTACACAGATGTCAGTGAAGGACAGATGGGAGAGAAAGAAGTACATGGGAGTATGCAGGTGGGAGTCCAAGATGACAGCCAAGACAAGGAGCAGGTTTCCAAGGACAGTGACCAGGTACATCATTAGGAACAGGCTAAAGATTATGGGCTGAACGTCCTGATCATCTGTCAGTCCCAGGAGGATGAACTCTGTAATGACTGTTAGGTTTCTGTGGAGTGTGCTGTTGATGACTCTGATAAAAAGATCATGGAAAAGGACAATCAGATATGTGTTCCTGGAACCATTAATAGCAGCAGAGCCACTGGATCCAGACTCTCTCTAATGTAAAAAGAATCAAGGGGGTGTCAGAAGCCTAAATTCTAGGTTTGATTCTTAATTCTTCTAAAAAAGAAAAAGCACCTCATTTATACAAGGACTTAAAATATAGTTTTATTATTATTTCCAATATCTATTTCCATTTAAATATCTATCTATCAAAAACAATATGATAAAACTGGGTTACATCCTGAACAGTCAACTTTGGACATGATGACATTCCCTAAATATTAGAGACACATTTGTCATAATATATAAATATGCTAAATAGAGAGAGAACAAGATGATTATGACAAGCCCTTTTCTCCTACCAGAACCATATTGTTGTTAGATGCCATTCAATCAGTTTTAAATCATAAGGACCTACGCACAACAGAAGGAAATCTTGCACTGTCCTGGGTTATCCTAATAATTGTTCCAAGATTGAGTCTGTTGTTTCAGCCACTGTTTCAGTCTACCTCCAACCGCAGAATTCTAGTAAATGTCATGAAATTTTGTTCAGTGAAAAACTAGATTACCAGGTCTGTACAGAAAACAGATTCATCATTGTTGGAAAGGGATTAGCTTTTGTTCAATTGTAAGATCAAAGATGATTGGTGATATTTTGACAGCCATGCAAAGGTTCAAAAAAGCATGACCAGAAGATTACAAACAAAAATGCTTCCCATGAGAGTCCCAGCTCCAGTTTTACCTGCACTTACTTTATTCACATGGATGTGTTCTTGGATTTTCCTGTAGTCAAACACCTGCCCCTCTTGCCAAATACAAAGAAATGATATTTTTAAGTTTACCTGGCTGACATCCTCAAAGATGAATGGCTGACATACACTCTGGTTGTAGAAAAGAGGAGGCCTATCCACAGGAAAGACAGAGAATCTGTGTGAAGCACTATGTTCTTGGGCAAAACAGATCATCTCTGGCAGTATGCTAACTTATTATGCCTCCTTACAGGGAAAGAAGTCTTTTAAGTGTAATGCCATACACATGCTATGTGCCGTTTTTGTATCCCTGGAGGATCAATATCCAAATGTCCTCATTAAACCAACACATGAATTCTCTTTTTTATCCTGGGATAGTATATACTCTAAATTCTCTATCTTTGTGAGGTCAATTCTACTTTATATGACAACCTCCCTTGTCTCTCCACTCCTCTACTTGACATATGTTATAAATGATTTTTCTTATGAAAGTCAATCTTTTCTTTTGAGATAAGCAAAGAATTTCCTTTTTCAATTGTCTCCAAAAAGGCAAATTGACTATTAGGCATGAACGTACAGTTCTAATGTTTGAATATTTAGAAAGTAACCTTTCAAATAATCATATCCCTTTCATGGCAATGAGTTGATTCTGATTCATAGTAAGCCTACATGTCCGTTTAGAAGTTTCCCTGTAGGTTTCTGGGGCTATCACTGGAAAATTAACTCCAAGAGGATCAGGCAATACCACTTTTAAGCACATGACCTCAAGATATAAGAGACATTATAAGAGTGCAAGTGTGCACTACTGTGTTCATAGCAGCTATGTTCACAATAGGTAGATAATGGAAGTAACCCAAATACACAACTTTGGATGAATGGAAAAAGAAACTATAGTATATACACACAGTGGAATAATATATATATCCCTAAAAAACAGCAGTGAAACACGGCACATCAAATGAAATCAAAGGTCTTAGAAACCATAGTACTGAATGAAGTTAGTCAATAACAAAAGGACAAATATTGTATGAGTCCACCAGTATAAGAACACACCAGTTAAACAAATTTAAGTAACAAAATTCTGAACAGAAACAGAGAAGTGTACCTACTCACCTGGACAAAATGTTATTGCCCTTTTTGACACTTCTCAAGAGTCAATGAGAAGGAGGAGACACCCCGCCCGCATTGAGAGGAGTCACTCCGTTAAGAGGCAGAAATTGGGAGATGACCATCCACTTCAGATTATGTAACATGGGAACAACTCTGGAACAAGCCAATGGTTCTCCTTAGGAATGGAAGGAAAAGCTTTTGCAAAATTCAAGTCAGCACCAAGACAGGGGTCCATAGACATTGTGGGGGAGACACTGATATTTGTTGATGAGTATGGTGGGTAATTGGGGAAAATTTGACCTCACAGAAGGTTAAGAGCTGGACAATAAGTGTAGGGAGTCTAGGGGCACAATAGGCCAGATATCATATTCCTGGACATGCATTATGAATTTGTTTCTACCCAACCTTCAGGGACCCACTGCATGGACTAAGCACCATGATGATGATGATGATGATGATGATGATGATCATGGTACCATAAAGCTTGGCTTTGCAGGCATCAGGGCATCATGCAGGGGCTCCATCAAAAGGGCTTAACATGGCTGTCCTGCTGAAAGAGCTGAATCCTACCTCTAAGCTGCTAGTACCCATGGAATGAGCTTTTGGGTACTTGGATAAGGGAGGAAGCAGAGAATTGCTGCAGCAGCAGGATGAAATGGCAGCGATCAGTCCTTGGAGGAACCCTCAACTCAATGGATGTTTCATGCAAAGGGACCCCGAATCACCACACATGTAGTACCTCTATGCCCACCATGTGGTGGCACATTTTCTGATCCATTGAGCAGGAATCTGCATTTTGCAAGAATTGCTCAAGCAAGCTTCCCACTTACATCAATCGGTGTGTTGCAGCTCAAGGTGGAATTATACTCACATAAACTCCTTGTGTGAGTCCAGATAGACTAGAGAAACAAATTCACGGAGTCACTCATATGTGTATAAGAAGAAGGTTTATATCCAAGATGAAATGGACATTGAGAAAATATCACAATCCTGCCCAGATCAAGTCAACAAGTTTGATATTAGCCCATATATCCAACATCCATCCTCAAAGGCCTTTTCAGGCTCAAGAAATGCATGCAATGATGCCCAATGAAGGAAGATCACGTCCGAGGATAGAAAGTCCTTGGACCCAGTGGTGGTGTATGCATCTCAGCGCTGACAGGGATCTCCACAGGGCTGCTCCAGCCCTCCAGGGCTACATGAGGGTAATTCCATATGGCTTCTCCTAAGAGATGTCTCACAGGAAGTCAGCCTTATTATATGAGGGTCTCCAAGGGAGTGAGTGAGTGTCTCCTGCTTTCAAGAATAAAGTACCATATTTCCCAGAATTCTCAGAGGAGGTCATGCCCACACACAGGTCTCATTGGTTATATCCAGATTGACAGCCTAGACTTCATCCCTAGATTCTTTTTTTACCAAAAAAATATTTATTTTTGAAAGTGAGTGATATTGAAGAAGAGACCCAAGCCTATCTGTAGTCAATAAACCATCCCTTCACAGAAGGGTCACAAGGAAGTGATGAGTCAACCAGGATATACTATGGTCCTAATGAAGCACACAATGTTCCTCTGGTTCTTTGAGGCTTCCTCACTCCCCATTATCATGATCCCAGTCCTGTCTTTCAGTTCTGGCTAGACCGGAGCATGTACATTAGTACATATAGGCTTAGTAGTGAACAGCAGATGGGCATTGGACCTCCATTCAAGTACTTTCTAAATGCAAGAACACTTTGTTCTATCAAATTAGCATTCCACAATGCTCACCTTTCCTACCCAATCACTGTGTGCATAAGCGATGGTGATAAAGAAAGCTGATGGTGCCTGGCTATGAAAAGATGTAGTATCTGAAGTCTTAAAGGCTTGAGTAAACAAGTGGCCATCCAGCTCAGAAGCAACAAAGCCCACATGGAAAAAGCACACCAGCCTGTGTGACCATGAGGTGTTGAAGGGATCAGTTATCAGGATTTAAGAACTAAATCCCTTAACATTGCGTGCTCGCTCTCCTGATATGATCACTGAAGACAAATGTGTGCAAAAGCAAATGTGGTGAAGAGAGCTGATGCTGCCCTGTTGTGAAAACATATAGCATCTGGGGTCTTAAAGGCTTGAGCAAACATGCGCCCTTCAGCTCAGAAGAAACAAAGCCCACATGGGAGAAGCACACCAGCCTGTGTGACCACGAGGTGTTGAAGGGATCCAGTGTTAGGCATCAAAGAGCTAAAATTATATCATTATAAATAGAGGGGAAGTACAGATTGGTGACCCAAAGCCCATCAATAGGTGAAGTGACATCCTCTTACAGAAGGGTTGCAGGGAGAAGATGGTCCAATTAAAGTACAGTATAGTAACAATGAAATATGCATCTTTCCTCTAGCTCTCAAATGCTTCTTCCTACCCACTATCATGCTACCGGTTCTATCAGACAAGTACGGCTAGAACAGGAGATGTACACTGGAGTCAGAATCATGGGGAATTTAGGATAGATATTCCCTCAGGATGAATGATGAGAGTGGTGATACTGGGAGGGTGGAGAGAGGGTGGAGTAGAAAGGGGGAACCAATTCCAGGGGTCTACATATAACATCCTTTCTGGGGCACCACCAGCAGGGAGGTGACTGAAGGGACACATTGGACAGTGTATGATATGAAATAATAATTTGTAAATTATTAAAGGTTCATAGGGGGTAGGGGAAATATGGGGAGGTGGAGCTGGGGGCCTGAGTGGAGGGAGAATGTTTTGAGAGTGATGATGGCAACAAGTGTGCAAATGAGGTCTGCATACCTAGATTCTTAATCCTCAAATTTACACCAGATTAGGTGTCTGCCACACTCCTCATACTGATAGTGTCTGGACTCCTGGGTCATTGGGTAAATTGATGATGATAATAATGCAATAAACTTATACCCCTGGGGGATGATGGGCAATGCTGTACTTTTTTGTTTATATGAGTTTTTGCTTTCTTGCTTGTACATTTCAGTCTTTCCATCCTTCCTTTCTTCCTTTCTTGTTCTGTTAATTTGATTTGTTTGTCTTATAGCTGCTATTCAGATAGTTGATCTCATATGCTCCTGATTTTGTCATATTAATACAGCTAAGTAAACCTGATGAGTTCAATCTCCAGGGAGAAACAAATGGAGTCTGGCTTCCTATTTAACTCTAGTCCCAATTCAAGAACATCTTGTCCTGTTAACATGGTCCTACTTGATACTAACCTTCATAAAATGATCACTGAAGATAAGGGTTATACAGCGAAGTGTGGTGAAGAAAGTAGGTGGTACCCAGCTATCAATCTGAATAAGGTCTGCAGATTTAAAGGCATGCATTCTAAAAAGTAGCCATCTAAGCAAGGAGTCCACTGTGTCCAAAGGAAGAAGCACATTTGCTTATGTAGTCCAAAGATAATAATTACAAAATTCAAATATGGCACGAGAAAGTATCAGAGCCAATATTTGGAACACCCAATTTGTAAAAGGCTATGGAACACAGGAGAAGCACAAGGCACATCTGCATTTTCTAGTCAGACTGAGCCTGTGGCAGATCTCCTGTAGCCCCCTTCTCAAGTTCCAAAGAGCCTTACTACCAGACCAGGGGATTCTTGATTATGCTGAACAAACTCAATAATTGACCAGTTGACATCCTTGTAGTCCCAACCTCATTATATTCTGGGCGAAAGTATCTTATTTGTTCCAGGACAGAAATTTTGTCCCTGATATCTGGACTGTTGATAAGACTCTTCTTTTTCACACATATTGTTTGCATTTTGGTTTTTATACTATTATGACCTTATCTCTACTGCCTTAGCATGATTTATTTCTCATCATCTGCTGTTGGGTTTTTCAAATTTGAAGCACAGGAGGAGTGGAAGTAACATGTTAATAACTTGCACAAGGTGCCATAGTGAATGTAGGGGTAGGAGATTGGTGATAGGGATGGAAAGGGGATTTCAGGAGTAAATAATTGAGGTCGAAGGTGGGAGGCAGCACTGGAACGCATCTTGATTGCACAACTCATTTTAAAAATGATTTAGTCATAGGTGGTGATAATGAAATGTTATAGGATAGATGTGATGATGATTATTACAATTACTCTTGAAATGATTGAACTGTTCAAATGCATACAATGTATTTTGTCCCAATAAAAATGTTGGGGGGAAGAAAGAATTGTTCTTTCTAAGTATTTCTAAGTCTATGCATTAGAATCAAGAATGATCAAGTTTCATTATCAACATCATAATTATATTTTCTTATTGGATTAAATTATAACCTGAGAGCATAGTTGGTTATCTATCAAGCTACTAATTGCAAAGTAAGCAATTTGAATTCAGCATCTGTTCAAAGCAATAAAGATGAGGTTTTTTACTCTTATTAAAATTTAAAACAACATAAACTCACAGAACGAATTCTACTTAGTCCTTAAGAATAAACATGAATCAGAATCAATTAAATAGTTCTCTGGGGAGTGGACTGTAGAGAAGTGGGTGAATAGAGACATTGGATGATGTAAGATATGACATAATATTAACAATTTATAAATAATAAAACATTTCATGGGGGACAGGGGTTCAGGGAGGGAGTGGAAAAAGGAGTAGTGGATACCAGAGGCTCACATAGCAAGGAAGTATTTTTAGAATGATAAGGAAAACAAATGCACAAATGTGCTTGACACATGGATGAATGTGTGGATTGTGATGAGAGTTGTATGAGCCCCAATTAAAATGATTTAATAAAAAAAATTAAACAAGCAAAAATAGCAGCTTTTTCTTCCGTTGGGGGCTTTTAAAAGAGTTTTATCTGTAACTATGACATATTTCAGCCATCATGTATGCAGAAACTATTAGAATTTGCAAATATTTCATAAAATTACAGGTACTAATATGATATGGTAGTTATATACTTTCATCTCAACTTGACAAAAAGTGTAGGCAAAGTGTATATGGGGACTTTAGTCTGTCAACCAGCTCACAGCATGATGACCCCTTCAGGAGGTGTAACTGAGATAAATGGCTCACTGGAAGTCATCTCTCTCTCTCTTTGCTTCACCTTCCTTCTGGTGAGCTACTTAGCTGAGACCTGTCAGAGCCTTGTGATGCTTCTACCGCCATTGGATCCACAAAACTTTTCTGAAGAGAGATTGATGGATTAGTGTCAATCTTATGGACCTGATTTGCACTGGGCTGGGATGTTTTCTAGACATTCAATTATTCTTTAATAGAAAGTTCTTTCTTACACATATATGTGTTCCTGGAATTTTTTCTCTAGTCATTCTGTCCTAATGTGCTCAAAAAGTTAATAGACATGTACTTAAAAGGATTGTGAAGGAGGGAGTACAATAAACTGGAAGAGTAGCTGTGTTAGACAGGGTTCTCTAGAGAAACAAAACAAGGACACTACAAGTTTTATATATATAGGTATAGATGATATAGATATGTAAATAGAAATATATATATAAGAAATAAACAGCTAATCTATAAAACAATACTGTGGCAGTCACTCTTTGGTACCACTTTCAGGATTGGAAGTGGAGGCGTGTCTAGCCTGTCAATTGGGAGATAGCAAGTTAGGCCTCTGTGTGGGCATGGCTTTCTCCTGAGAATTTTGGGAAATCTGGCCATATTTCCCCCTTGAAGGTGAGAGACTCACAACTCAGTCCTTGGAGATGCTCTACTGATAATGCACAAGGTTGACTTCCTGCAAGACATCTTGAAGGAGAAACCACATGGGCTTACCCTGATGGAACCAGACCTCTAAAACCAGAAAAGACATGTAGAGATTCCTGCCAGTGCTGAGATGCTTCTACCACCACTGAATACACAAGACTCTGCACCCACTGGCCCATCATTTTTCTGGCTTCATTGCATGTGCTTCATGAGTCTGAAGAGGACTAATGGATTGATATCACACATATGGGATCATGTAGGGCTTATGGACTTGGATTGGACTAGGTTGGGATGCTTTCTCAATGTTCCATTCCTATTGCATATAAATCTCTCCCTTACATCCATATGCGTGTTTATGATCATGTTTCTGTAGTCCACCCAGACTCACACAAGCATGAATAGCTCAAGGAGACTAACTTGGGTAATATAGCTAATACACTTGCAGTGCTTCGAGTTTTGAGGGCCTCCAGGTCATCCTTTGTAGAGCAATTCAGGCTGTCCAGTCACAA
The DNA here is from genome assembly GCA_004026705.1 of Nesogale talazaci. Lineage (NCBI taxonomy): Eukaryota > Metazoa > Chordata > Mammalia > Afrosoricida > Tenrecidae > Nesogale > Nesogale talazaci. The sequence goes on along the minus strand of PVJH01001563.1, from coordinate 116,299 downwards.
GCAGCAAACAGCAAGGCAGATCACCAACAGTCAGCCAGATGACAGGTTCCCATACTCTCCAGCTTAAGAGATGTTAATTCCAGGAACATGGAGAAGCAGGGCTTGATGGAACCTCAACTCACAGTGACACAGTCCATGGATTAGGTACCCCATGGGTAGTATAGCTTGCAAATCGAGACATAGGACAAGCAAAGCTTGTCTGAAGACTCAAGGGCAAGAGAGAGAAAGGTGAGGCTTGTTGAGCCATTTATTTCTCTTCCCTTCAATTATCTCACATGTGTTCATTGGTCATGTTGTCACAACAAATCTACCAATCTTCATTAGCCATGTTGGCACAACAAACCTACCTATCAGGGTAGTCCTTAATGTGGTGTATTTTTTCATGATCTCTAGGAGGTTCATGCAGATGCAGATGGATATCACACGTAATATCCACATGGAGAAAACTTATTATCCCCTTGGAAATATTGTTAATATATTTTCAATGCAGACATGAGAAAACATGCTTCTTGTAGTGTATTAGATGGTTGCTGCCCAAATTCTATTTATATTCAATATTTTGAAATCGGTTTATATTGCTGATATGTTAAAGCTGAAGGTAGCTTAATTAAATAAGTTATTTTCTGAGGAGATAAAACCTCTATGACCTTGGTAGGCCTACTTGCAATTCTGTATATTCTTTAAATGTGGCAGTGTGGAAACAGGAAAAATGAGGAAACAACAAAACCACATTGGAAAATATTGGGATCATATGACCATAGTCCATGGACTTGCTGAGGCTAATAACTCTTCAAGCAGCTGGAAGGGACAATAGTTGTATTCTATTTTAGAACTTTTAAGGTGGGTGCTGAGCCCTGGTGGCATAAGTGATCAAGTGCGGGACTGTGGCCCGAGGGAATGGCGGTTCAAACCCAGCAGCAGCTCTCAGGAGCAGTGCTGGGTAGTTCCCATAACCACCAGAGGGCAGTGATGCCAACAAACAAACAAACGAACAAAAAGAACTTCTAAGGGAGCACACTCTCCTGAAACCATTGTTTTTGATTTACAGAATTCAGACTGTGCAACAGCAAATTTCTCTTTTTAACTAGTGAACTCTGTAGACATTTTACCTGGCTTCCAAAAGAAACTAGCGTATGTTTCAATCAACAATTGTTCTTCCTAATTTAATTATTTACATGGGAAAATGAATACATCAAATATAATTCTATTGGTATGTTAACAACAGCCACTAGAAGCATTCAGTCCAATATCTGCCATGTTACACACATCCAATAAAATAAATATCATTTAGTTGGGCTCCATTTACAAGAGTTATTTCTTTTAGCCAAATTGTTGTTTCCTGCAGTAAAGAGCTTAGATTTCTGCAAAACTAAACCCATATGATACAGTAAAAGTGGCCTAGTTATATTGTCCAATGTATTCCCAATTGTAAAAGATTTCTGGGGTGACAGGGAGGTCACTGAGTGGAGAGAAATGGGATCTTGCAACGTGAAAAGGGGACAAATACGCAGAAATCCAGGCATCTGGGCACACGGAGTCTTTAAATTCCACTGCAACACTCTTGCCTTCAGATCCAGCCCTCTCATCTCCAAAGGATAAGATCAACTTAGGTGTGTCTGATGGGACGTGTGTCAGTTCTTGGTCATCACCTGAGATAGATGCTTTCAAGGATATTATTGAATATGCTAAAAAAAATTACCCCTAGCACTCATTCTTACATCTAGAACTATATATGTGGAATTTCACTGCCATTGAGAAAATGTTCATTTATAATGATCCTCTAAGACACTTAAGCAGAAGTAAACATATGAGTTTCTGACACTATTGCTATTTGTCAGAGTAGATAGCATAGTCTTTCTCTGATGAAGTAGCTGTGGGTTTCAAACTGCTGATCTTGCAGGTGGCAGCTCAACAAATAACCACTATGACACTAAACACTAAGCTCCAGAGAAGCCCAAAGGTGACAATCGGGATCCTATACTTCAAATGAACAACTTGATATTCCTGATAGATAAACCCAAACTGAATAATATATACAAAAATGGCTGGTCAGAATATAAGAAAGTGTTGCAAGTAACATAAAGTTGAATAAGTCTAAGTTCAATGTTTGGGGCACAATAACCACAGATTTTGCTTTTGAAGCTTCCATTGAGAGATGGAAAATTAACCGCCTACTTTATTTGTGAAGCATAGACTATGTGGTGGATAGCACAATACCAAGTTAAAGAACCAGACAAAGCCTTGACGTATTCTAAAATCGAGCTGACAGAGTTTGGCACATTACAGTGAGTGCTTGAGGTCAGAATGTGTAGTAGACACATTGTATACCACAGTCATAAGAAACGCATTCATGAATAGAGTCCTGCCATTCTTGAAGACTCTTGTGGTCTTGTAAACAAAAATAGATGTTGAAAACTGCCTTACTTTAAGATACATCAATGCAATGTGACTGACTGGAAACCATGGGGGTCAGTTCCATGCGGCAGCTGTTAGAGAATAAAGACAATGCAGGTGTGGTTACTGGAGGGTGCAAGAAAGTCAAAGCTCTGCAAACAGATCATGGTCATTGATTCCATTCTGACTGAGAACAATCCTCAGTAGCCTGGTGGGTTCAAATTGCTGACTTTGGCAATAGGTGCTCATGGATTGAGACAGAGGTTGTTGCAGATGCAATTCGATTAAAATTTAGCACGCTAGCATTTGTTCTCCATTTTGACCCATTCATATTTTTAAAATATTTTCTTTATTCTTTGATTGACATTTTACTCCATTTTACTTCAGTATTCTTGCTGATATTTTGTACTTGTGCTCCCATGTTTCTTGTTTATGAAATTTGGGATAGGGAAATCTATAGACATATCAGCTGAATTAATGGTTACTTTTGAGTATTGCAGGGGAAATGTAGATCTCATCACAAGGGGTATAAGAAAGAAGAAAATTTTCTAAAATTAGTTGTAAGGATGATTCCTTGCTTCTAAAATGGTTGAACTACTTAATTGTGTGATGTGTGAATTACATGGCAATACAAGTATATTTAAGAAAAGAAATGCACATGATCATACTCTCATTGTTGATTAAATAGTACAGTTTCCTTTGAATAAAGAGTTAGTTGGCTGCTTTAAAGAGAAATCTACTGTCTCCCAGTTTTGCAGGTTGTAAGTCAGAAACCAGCAGCAGTGTGAAAGCTTGAAAGGCGCTTGAGGGAAAGTGTTCCTTGTCACTCCTTACATCAAGATGAGCCTGATGGCTACTGAAGATTCTTGGTCTGTGAACACATGGCTCTGATGCTTCTCCATGTAAGCTTGTTGCCGCCTACTTTTCTCTGCTTTTCTGCAGTACCTATGTTTTAAGAATGCAGTTAATTGCAAGTAGGGATGTTTGGATAATTCTTGTGGGATCATTGGGAATAGTGGGAACAGTAATAACAGAATGGTAGAGGGATCAGGGGAGAAGAAGGGAGAAATGGAGAACTTATCATAATGATCAACATATAACCATACACCTGACTTCAAGGGGGAGAACAGTGGAAAAACATGGGGAAGAGTGGTAGCTGTGAGATATGAAAATTATAACATGGGATGTATATATGGTAGTCATAGGTGATAGTCAAGACAACGAAGAGATTTTCAAGTACAGTTACCACATACATGATTAGAAACATGGTAAATAAGAGAGTCAGCAGTTCTGGATCTTCTGTAAGTTCAAGGAGAAAGAACTTTAAAGCACATGTTTGGTTTTTGGATTCAATATAAATGGATCTGATTTTAAAAACTGAATGACAAGACAATCCTATGTATGGTCAACCAAGGGTAACCTGTAGCAACACCATGGGAGACAGATATTATCTTGAGGAAGGCTCAAGAGGAACTGAGGCAAATCCTCAAGAAAGAAAGATCTGCTGTCATTCCTGGAAAGATGACCACGTATTTCAAATCCTTATAGGGATGAAGGAGACTGGTTTGGAGTGAATTGCGTGTTAGGCTGTCTACTGGAAGGTTTGCAACTCAAATCTGCCATCCACTCAGTGGGGGGGAAATGAAAATTCCTACTCTTGTAAAGGGTTACAGTCTTCTGAGAAATCCACAGTGGTAGTTCTACCCAGTGCTATAGGGTATTCGTGAGCCAATGTACACTCAATGGCAGGGAAATTGATTTGACAAAGGAAGAAAGTCTAAGTGAGATGTCACAAGACATCTGCAGGCTTTGTTTAGCTGAAGTCTAAATATCCAGATTTATATTTATTTTTTGGTGTCATCTAGTAGGTTCTGACCCAGAGTGACCATGGGAACAGCAGAATGAAACACTGCACGGCCTGGCACCATCCTTACAGTTATTTCTATGACTAAGTCCACTGATGCTACCCCTGTGTCAATTCATCTTCTCCAGGGCCTTCCTCTTTTTTGCCACCTCTCCACTTTAAAGACTTAATGTCCTACTCCAGAGAATGTTTTGCCATCCTTGCTTGCCTCTATGGAACATTCTAGCCTTACTTTGTCCAAAACAAATCTTTTTTTTTCCTGTTGGCAGTTCATGATACTTTCCATATTCCCCTCTAGTGCTATAATTACAATGCATAAATTTTTCTTGGGTCTTCTTTTTTCAATATCCAACTGTTTTCCCTCTGTCATTAGTCTTTGCCACTAACTGAAGGTGTGCAGTTCCCCAACTCAAGTCTGGACTAAATTGTCCTGATCCCAGAGCTGACTTGGGAGACTGACTGGCCAAGTTGCAGGGACATCACTCTGAATAGCTAGCCTGGAGCAGCTATGAGCACAAATATCCTTGGTTCTCAGCTCAATCCCGGCGCACCAGTCCAACTCATTCACAGTAATATTGCCCAGATGTTAAATACCACACAGTCTTCCACTGGTCAAGCAGCAGTCAGTGTCAATAGTGAATGAACTAACTTTCCACACAAGGTGAAGGAGCTCCAGGATCTTTGGGGAAAGCTAATCCTTCCTCCCTGAGATCCGACCTACATGGACTGATCTTAAGACCCCAGGAATATGGACATTCCCAGGTGCTTTTGTCCACTCTCTGCTGGCAGAAAACACACAGCAGACCTATTAAACAAGGTATTAACCTAACAATACAACCAGAAATTTAACCACAGACTCCACACTGGGAATATGTGTATAAGTGAAGGCCCAGTATGAGACCCAGAGTTCAGAGGTCAAGATACTAGACAGGCTCAGCTACCAGTCACTCAGCTGTTGTATTACACAGACCCCTGGTCAGCACCCCATGCACTCACATAAACAACCCGGACTCTGAGGAAGCTACGCCTAATTCCTCCCTCCTAGACCACCTAGGTATGTGGCAGAAATATAGCCCAACCTCCATACTCATGTAGCCACTTAGATAATCCAAAAAAGTTAAACCTAACGCATCTGACCTGACCCATCAAAAGGAATTTCCTTAATGATAATTAACTTAAATCTTAAGAATATAGGAATGAATTTCTACCAGACCAAATCATTCCTTTAACCTTAATCTCAACTCTACTCTGCCATCCTAAAACATCATAGGAAAATAAAACACCAAACTACCAGACTCTGTCCCCAGCTTCTCAGAAACCCTCTGTGCCTCATAGACCTGAATTTCCCCCAGGACATGGTCTATACCCCAGCTGTTGCTGTGTTGGAATTGATGTTCCTGTGTATTTTCTCATCCCTAGTCCCTAAGCCTCTTTAATATAGCAGCACCAAGCTGCCTCTGTAATGATCTTATAATTGGCTCAGACCAATGTTACTATGGCTAGCAGCTCATTTTGTTGGCCCCTTTACCAACATAGCTCCTTCAAGTTCATATGGTAATCTATCTACCCATTTCAGGAATTTTAATTTAAGAAGGAACATATGAAGAGCTTCAATGATAATGAGAAGATATATTAGCGTGCTCTATCTCACAGCGCACACTAACTTTCCCATGTAGAGTCTATGATTCACTGCAATGGTCACAAAGGCCCAGAGTCAAAATTCATGATTAAAGTGCCTCTTAAGTTAACAGGTGGCCATGCAAATGAAAAAAAAATTATACAGTGGTTTAGTAAGCACAAGTTTCAGAGATCTTTCTTGGTTGTTGATAAATGTCTCCCACCAATTGTCTTTCAGTTTGTCATCCTATGGTGACTTGTGCATTGCTGTGATGTTGGAAGATAGGACACTATTATTTCAAATGAAAGCCAGGCCTCCCAAAACGAACAAGTTTCAGCAAGCTTCCAGGGTCAAAAGAGACAACGAAGAAGGACTCTTCTTCCAACTTTGGAGGAAGTAGGCACTGAAAAACGTATTCATATCCTGGAAGTATTACCAGGTACTGGAAGTCTATACAATAGAAATTATAGCCAAACTACTCCTTTTAATTGATGATGGTGAACCTATATTTGAGGACTTTGAACAAGTTTTCAGAGGTCTATTCCTGGAGGAAGGACATTAAGATTGGCAACATTCAGGGTTAGTGATGGAAAAGACAACCCTCAACAAGATGAATTGACACAGTGGATTCAAAGATGATCTCAACCAGCTTAGAGCATCAGTTGTGCTTTTAGTACAGAACCAAATCTTGTTTGGTCTGGTGTAATAGGGTAGGCGTAATCAAATCTGACTTAGTGTAAGTTAGCAATGATAAAACACAACATTTTTTTTTGGGGGGGGCATCACTGCTCTCCGGCGGTGGGAGTAGGAGGCCCAACCCCACTGCTGGAATTGAACCTCCATCCCAGTGGGCCGCAGCCCCGCGCACAACCACTACGCCACTAGGGCTCAGCCCAAAACACAACATTTTAATGTGAAATTAGATCTACAGGACTTTTTTATATTGCATGATAGGGTGAAGTGAACCAAGAGCTTTTGGCTACCAATAGGGCAAAAATTGTATACATTATCTATGAGCTTTGCAATAATAGTAATAGTTAGTCCAAGCATGAAGTGTTGGTAAGATTGAAAATAATTGGGGAAACTTATACTATAAGCGTGGGCATATAAGATGATGTAACATCATTAAAAATAATTTGGTTATTAAAAAATGCATAGTTATTGGGTTACCTTTGGACGTAGTGATTTCATGCCTAGATGAACTTACTGCACAGAGTTATGACAATATATGTCCACATAGGTTATTGTATAAAGATATTTGTTAAAACATTAAAATTTTACTAAACGCCAATTAACAGATGTTTGCATAAACAATGTGTGGTACTACCCTGTGATGATATGTTACTCCACTGCAAAAAGGAATGAAATATGTATGTCCGTAGTGTTTGTTTTGGTGCACATAGGTTAGTTCACTCTCTTTTACTAACTCTCATTGTATATAAAGCCATGACATATATAATATAGATGGGCCTTGGAAATCTTTTGCTTAGTTAAAGAAGCCAAACACAAAAGTCCACATATTATAAAATGTTCTTAACATAGAAACCTTGACCCGGCAAATCAATGCAGACAGTGGGAAAGTGCTACGTGGAGGAGACTGGGAGTGGCAGTAGGTATGTGATTCCTTTTAGGGTGATGAAATATTTCTGGAGTCAGATGATGTTTAAATCCTGTACAATGTTGAGCATGTTATTAATTCTGTTCAAATGTAATCTCGATTTTTGGTTATGCTGACTGACATGGTGTGTATTTTCCCACAAAAATAGAGAGGGAGGGAGGGAGGAAAAAGAAAAAAAATAATAAAATGAATGAATGACAAGACTTTCAAACCAGGTATGGAAAAATACAAAAAAAAATATGATAAGACTTACTTCGGTGGTGTCATTTCCATTGTGTCATTTCATAACAACCCTATGAAATAAAGTTTAACTATACCAGTCAATTTCCAAGACTGTACCTCTTTTTAAGAATGGAAAGCCTTTCCTGCCTCCCACAGAGCAACTGGGATGTTGATCTGTTGAAATTTCACTTAGCATCCTAACACTTAACCACTATTCTACCAGGATTACAGCTTCTGCAGGATGATAGAAAGATGCAGTTATATTTTATGAAAATATCAGTATGCTCACAAATCCTACTAGGTGCAAAAGATTCAATGAATAAAAGAGTATCAAAGAAATAATCAAAATGAAACTCAGACGAGCAATCAGTACTGGATGCAAGAAGAATGATGAAATTGAGAGGCAGTTCAATTGGATGCTATAAGATGATGATGCTTTATTTCTTAAACTATTAATGAATTCATATTTTGTCATTATACTGGTATTCCTAGAGAAAGAAATACAAGATTTGCACATCAACTTTTATATAATGCTCGATTGTGGAACGCTCAAAGAGGCTTTTCATAGTCTAGAGTCTATACAGTTTGTTCCACAGTCTTCCCATAGAGAAGTCATCTGTCTTGGACTTGAATGCGTCAGGATGTCAAAAAGAGCTTATTAACAATGATGGTTTCCTGGATGTTCACCTGGTAGTACTGGAAAGTAGGCACTGGACTTCTAAATGCAAGTGTTTTCTGTCGTGACACCCATCACACTTTCACTGGAGGCACAATGACATTATATGTCCACAAACATATTTACAGATTTCAAAATCCTACATAAGGTCATTAGAGGAGTCGTGGAGGAGTAATGTTTGCTCAGTGAGCTGCAATCCACATGCTTGACAGTTACAAATCACCAGCATCTGTGCAAGAGAGAGGCTTAACTTTCTAATCCCAAAATGAGATGCAGTCTCAGAAATTCTCAGAGGTGTGTGTGTAAGGAGACATCAATGATTCGATGACAGGAAATTGGTCTTTCCTTTTCGGTTATGTAAAGTTATTATGTTTTGGCATAAATCCCATGGCAATGAGATACGTCTATTCTAAGAGGCTCTAGTAGCATGGGCTTAGCTAGAAAACAAATGTCATTAAAATGATGAGGGCAGGGAATGTACAGATGTGCTTGACACACATGGATTTATGTATAGATTGTGGTAAGAGTTGTATGAACCCCCAACAAAAGGGATTTTTAAGGAAACAAACAAAAAAGCCTGAGAAATATACGTTTTCTTTTTGTAGGTATTATATTCTCTCTATGGCATTATATATACATATGCCATAATTATCTAGAGAATCATGAGGAAAATTAGTCTTAGGATGAAGCCACCATGTTCAAGATTTCTGTTTTATTTTTGTGAATTCTCTAAATTTATTTTTAAAAAAGAAGGCTCCTCTGTTTTATTTCTGGAGCAGAATTTCTTACATAATATTCCCAAAGGTTTCATTACTGGGGATGCTGAAATAACCTTTTACCTAGAATAACTGTGAACATATTATTATGTCATTTGGTGAAAATAAACAGAGTGTGAATGATGCCAGTACTCAAAAAGGTATTATTACAGGGAGTTCTGAGTAATCAATAAATTTTCAGAGATGATGCAATCATTTCAAAGTAGGTTTCCTAACAAGGAGTTTTCTCAAGCTTACTTTTATATCTTTGTTCCGCAGACTGTAGATGAAAGGATTTATCATTTGGGGCACTACAATGTACATCACTGAGGCTACTGCTGCTTTCCTGGAAGACTGTGCAAATAAAGAACTTACATAGACACCAATGCTTGTGCCATAGAATACTGAAACAACTGACAGGTGAGATCCACAGGTGGAAAAAGCTTTATATTTCCCACTGGATGAGGATATCCTCAGAACAGCAGAGACAATTTGGGTATAAGAGAATATAATACCAGACAGAGGAACACCCCCCAAAAAGGAAGCAAGAACATATATGAGGATGTAATTAATGAGGGTGCTGGAGCAGGCAATATTGAGGACATGAGCAAGTTCACAGAAAAACTGAGGGATTTCCAGATCTGTACAGAAAGACAGAGGCAAAATCATCAGACTGTGGAGCAGGGCAAATATTATACAAATTAGCAAGGAGAGTAGAATTAGCAGGCTACAGAAGCAGGGATTCATGATGACTGTGTACCTCAATGGATAACAAATGGCAACATAGCGGTCATAGGCCATTATTCCAAGAAGAAAATTTTCAAAAACAGAAAAAACAAGGACAAAGAAAATCTGGTGGAGGCAACCTGTAAAAGTGATGCTCCGATTCTGTCTGTGGATGTTCAGCAACATCTTTGGGATGGTGCATGTGCTCACACAGATGTCAGTGAAGGAGAGATGAGAGAGAAAGAAGTACATGGGGGTGTGCAGGTGGGAGTCACAGATGACAGCCAAGACAAGGAGCAGGTTTCCAAGGATAGTGACCAGGTACATCATCAGGAACAGGCTAAAAATGATGGGCTGCAGTTCTGGATCATCTGTCAGTCCCAGGAGAATGAACTCTTTAATGACTGTTTCATTTCTGGGTCCTATATTGTTGATAACTCTGATGAAAAGATCAAGGAAAAAAGGACAGTTAGATGTGTGTTTCTTGAAGCATCAATACAGCAGAACCACAGGACAGAGTCTCTCTCATGGAAAGGAATAGAAAAACAAAGATGATGCCAAATATCTACCTTCTGTGTTCAGTTTTTGGTTATTTTAAAGAAGGACAGTATACATTTATTCATAAAAGGAATAGAATGTACAGTTCTATATTTATTTCAATATCTTTTATAAGTGTTTCATTCAAAATATTTAGCTATTAAAAATCAAAACATGATAAAGTTGGGTGGCATCTAGATTAATCAAGCTGACACAGTATGACATCAAAGACATGATATCATAGATATCAAAGACGCCCATTGATAATACAAAGATAAGCTCAGAATGAAGAGATTTAGAAGATGACAAGCCCTCATCTTCCACTATAACCACATTGTTGCTTGGTGCCATAAAATCTGTTCCAACTTATAATGACCCATGTACAACAGAAGGAAACATTGTACAGTCTGGGGCCATCCAATTGCTCCAGTCTTGAGCATGTTGTTTTAGCCACTGTCTCAATATATCTCTGTAATCATAGAATTCTAGTAAATGTCATGACATTTTGTAATATTCATTGTGGTTTTAAAAGTTTGGCTATTGCTCCTTTGTAAAATCATTTAGATTTTAGGAGCAGAGGAAGAGATGAAAAGAATTGGTGACTTCTTTGACCTCCATGTAATGATACAAAGAAAGTTGACCAGAAAATTACAAACAAAAAATTGTCCATGAGTGTCCTAGCTACAATTTTTACCTGCACTTATTTTATTCACACGCATGTGCCCCTGGATTTTCCTATAGCCAAATATTTGCCCTTTGTGAAAAGCAAAAACTAATGATCTTTACATTTCGTTACCTGGCTGACATCCTCAAGGATTAATGGCTGTCATCTATCCAGGATGTAGAAAAGAATTCTACTCTCTGAAAAGACAGAGAGTCTTTGTGACACACTATGTTCCTCAGCAAAATAGATCATCTCTGACAATATGATCATTTATTACACCTCTTAAATGGGAGAGAAGATCGTAAGTACAATGCCGTCAATACATATGCTATTTTCACCTTCTGTCTCCCTGGAGGCTCAATATCCAAAGGTCCTCATTAACCCAATACATGCATTGTCTATCTTATCCCAGGACAGTATATACTGTTGTTTTCTAACCCTGTGAGATTAATTACATATGATTTGACTCTTTCCCCTTATATCTTTCCTCCTCTATATCATGTTCATTATAAACATGGACCCAAAATATTTTCCTAGTAGAAGTAAATCTTCTCTTTTCTAAATAATCAAAGCATTATCTCTTTATCAATGGTCTCAGAAATACAAGTTAAATAATAGGCATGGAAGTACAGTGCAAATGTTTGAGCATTTAGAAAATAGGCTTGTAGGTATTCATATTTCTCTCTCTTGGCCACTGAATTCATGCTGATTCATAGCAACCCTAGAAGTCAGTGTAGAACTTCCCCTGTGAGTTCCTGAGACTGCAAGTGGACATTGAAATCCCACAGCATGCAACACTACCATTATCAGGCATATACCCTAAAGAAATAAGAGACATGGCAGGAGTGGAGGTATGCTCTTCCTGTTCATATCAACACAGTTCACAATAGCAAGAATTTGGAAGCAAACACCCAACTGAGGAAGAACACATAAAGAAATCATAGTACACAGAGGAGCTTCAAGACATCGGCCAGGTAGGCAACCTATAAAGTTGTTCCAGTGAGTCTGGAGTCAAGGAGGTCAAGTAAGAGTGTTCTGGTGAGTACAAAAGCGCTCACAAAATCCCTGGAGGTCACCCTCTTCAGGAGGTGGATGGCTTGTCCCCCATCTGCTTTGTTCCAAACCCCATTGATCTGGGTTCATATAATAGGGAATTCCCGACAGTTGTCTTACTTCTGTGTATCTTGATTGCCACATGCCAGGGCCTGTCCCACGTCTTGGTTTCCCCCACAGGAACTGGATGGCTGTCTTGCTGAGTTCTCCAAGAGCATGACCTGACCATCACATAGCAACTGTCCACTCACAGCTAGCACCCAGGGGAGCTACTACTCTCAGTCTTTCCATGGGGCTAGGGGTGACCCACTGTACAGCCTGTGGTCCTTCCCAGCAGCTACCCAGGGCCCCAGGGCCCCAGGGCCTAACCTGCAGCAAGTTCAATCTCTTCCAGCTAGGGGCACCCAGTGTCAGTTCCTGGGTCACCTCCACCAAAGCGCAGTTGCCTATTCTGTGTCAACAGTGACCAACGCCCACCACCAGGATACCTTCAAACCTTACAGACCTGTACTCTGCCTGTTCTCATGGAGTTGCACCACCACTTCCTGCCCACTATTTCCCTGGCAGGGCAGCATCTAGCAGCTCTCTCCCCTCCCCGTCCATTCAGCACACTTGCAGACCACACCGGGGTCCACCTTGATCAGAGCTGCAGATGGTCCTATGCCAGTGGACTTCAGGGCCACTTGGCGAACACCCATTCCCCTGGGCCAAGAATAGGCACAGCCTGGATTTCTTCCAACTCATGGATTACTGCTGACCCTGACCTTCTAAGTTCATGCAGCAAGCAGAACAGTTGAGAATAGATCCCTGGTCCAGAGGGCATCCATCCCCAAATTTAGCTGAGCTCCAGTATCCAGGGGTCCAGCTACTTGGTTCTGGGAGCCAACTAGCTCACATCAGCTGCACCACCTTAGACCCCAGTGGGTCTACCACTAACCCATAGACCCTGGGCAGCCCTATCACTGCACCAGACAAGTTATCCACCAGTCAAAGTGAGTTCCTCACAGCTGTCCCCACTGGTGTTGGTTACCTCTCATTGCTGCTCACCACTGAGTCACTGGGACAACTGCCTACACAGCAACCTGGCTTACCTCCATAGTAGGCTGCAGGCAACCTTTGAAAACATGGTTGTTGCACAGAAAATGAAAGCAGGACTTCTTGGTCTCCCAGAAATATTGCACCCGGCACTTCAAAATCATCACATAAATAACAGCATACCACACCAATCCGAATAAGAAAACAAGAAAGACAAACACAGCAGCAGAGATAACAGTATTCATAAAATAATCTGATATGAATCTGCCACCAAAAGAAAATTTCAGCAGGCTACTAAGAGTAATCCAGATGAGGGAAGGTACACAGACTAAGAATGCAATAATAAAGGATATGAAGTCCACAATAAATGGCATGGAGTCCATGATACTGAGTGTGAAGTCCATGAATCAAAGAGAAATATAGGAGTTAATGGATGAAGTAGCAGAAGCTGCACACAAGGTAACAGATCTCAAAAACAGATAAGAAGAGGCTGAGAAGCATATCAGCAATCTTGAGGAACAACCAGGTAGACCTCAGCAAAGGACAGAGACATTCAAACAAGGCAATAAAAGAGGCAGGAGAAAACCTGGCATCAATGACAGGTGCTATGAAAATCTGAAGAGGAACAGCATCCGTATCATTGGCCTACCAGAACAAGACACAGTGAAGAAGTTGACAGCTAATAAATGAGAATCATTCAATCAAACGGGAAAGAGAGAGAACACTCATTAAACTAGACCCCAGAAAGAACTCACTGAAGCATATTTTAGTTGAATTAGCCAACTTCAAGGAAAAAGAGAAAATCCTAAGAGCAGCAAGAGAAAGGAAGAATGTCACATGCGATATCTCTCAAGTATAAATGGGCAGACCTATAAACAGAAACCATGAAAAGGAGGGCAGCGTGGAGTAACATCTTCCAAAAGCTGAAATAATAAAAAGGCCTTCCGAAGAATTCTCTCTCCTGGCAAATTGACTATTGAGATAGAAGGGGGAGAGAATGGTCTTCCTAGAGAAGGAAAAACTTACAGAATACCCTGGAAGATGCCCACACCTGCAGAATATCTTGGCTGTCTCTTCATGGTCAAAAGATCAACATCCACCAAGCACCAATAGGATAACACAACATAGCCCAAATCCAACCAGGATGCAACAGGCCCATAACAATCTACAAGGGAATATAGTCTCAGAGGGAAAAGAAGGCAAATAAGAAGACCCAGACAAAGACCCGGCACGGGGATAAGAAGGGTGATGGGAAAACACCGTCCTAAAAAGTATGAAATGACAGTAATGATTCCACATAACTCTAAATGTCAACAGCCTTTACTCCCACACTAAAATGGAAAGACTTTCAGACTGGCTTGGAAAACATAACTCAACAATCTGTTGCATGCAGGGACAGCATCTTAAGCTCACAGACAGGAATAAACTAAGAATAACAGCTCACAGAAGAGATAGCAGGCAAATGGCAACTCCAAAAAAGCAGACGTGACCATCCTCATTTCAGACAAAACTGTTTTCACGGTTTACCCCATAAGGAGGGGTACTACATAATTCTCAAAGGATGACTTTACCAAGAACCAGTTAGCATCATAAATAGATATGTGCCAAATAAGAAACTATAAATTTTGTCAAACAAACTATTCAAAATACAAAGATATCACAGATTCAACAATGACAGTGGGTGACTTTCATACACCATGCTCAGAGAAAGATAGATCATTGGTAAGGAATTTCAGCCAAGAGACTACAGAGTTTAACACTACAATAGGAAGTTAGATCTCATAGACATATTTAGAGCTTTCAGTTCAAATCCAAAAGAATCATATTCTTCTCAAACTCTCATGGCTCATTGTCAAAGAGAGACCACATACTGTGATGCAAATCAAGCCTGAGTAAATTAAAACATATAGAGATTGCTCTGACACCCTTCTCAGACCACCATGCCATAAAACTGGAGATCGATAAAAGAATGACCAGAAAACAGAGGTAACAATTGGAAGATAATAATGATCTTCTGTGACATTAGTGGGGTCTGACCCAGATTATAGAGGAAATGAAAACATCTCTAGAACAGTGGTCTGCAATGTTTTTTTTTCTTCCAGTAGGTCATTTTTCAATTGCTTTTCACAAAAAAAAAATTTGCTGGTGGGTCATATCACTTCAATTTAGATTACATATTATCTTAGCATACAGAAAATGAGAACACTATACAGATGGAATAATCCAGTATACCTTAAATATAGAATTACAAATTTATTATCCTCAAGTGTATATTTGCAACTTGAAAGAAACCATAGAATGTTAGCAGAAAATCAACACCATGTAAATAGCATGAACCCCAATTTAATTAAGGACATTTAATCATTTTAATGGCTTCCTTGATGCTGCTTCATTATCTCTTTAAGGTTTGAGATTTGGGGGTGATAATTTGATGTTTCTAAAACAACACACGATTCTGAATTTTTGTTAGGTAACCTGTTTTGCAATAAATTGAGAATGAATTTCATTTGGGAAAATACCTGTTCACATGAGTGCTGACCCCCAAAACTGATAGTAAAATGAAACCAACTTTATCAAAGAAAACTTGGAAGGAAGTGAGGCCCAAAATGTAGCTCTCATGCTTAAGTGATTTTCATCAGTGACTTCAGGTTGTCTTCTTAAAGCCTTGAATTTGACTGTCCATATTGCTGAGCCTTTGAAGACAATTAACTCCACACCATATTTTCAATTTCATGAAAATTGAAATATTGCAGGTCCAACTATTGTCCTCTATTTCATCAGACTTTATTATAAAACTGAACATAGGACCACTGACTTTAATTCTGGACCATTCTGAATTTGGGTTTTAAATTCAGTTTGAATGGCATCTATGTAAGCTTTAAGTCTTTCTATTTCTGCAGTTGTAATTTCTTTATGAGTTTTTACCGAGGGAAAATATTTAAATATTTGTTTCACTAAGTTACTCTGTGTGTCAGAGAGGGTTCTCTATAGAAATAAAACCAGGACACTAGTAATTCTCTTTATATATTTATATAGAAAGAAGATTATATAAGATAAGAATGAAACAGTTAAGTAATCTATAAAGCAGTACAAATTGCTCAATGCAGCTCACTTGCATGAGTAGTCCTCTGTAGAGCAATTCAGGCTATCTGGTCACAGGCAGCAAACATCAAAGCAGGTTGCCAACAGTCAGCCAGATGACAGAGTCCGACAGTCCCCAGCTCAAGAGATATATATCCCAGGAGCATGGTGAAGTAGGGTTTGAAGGAACCTCAACTCATAGCTCCACAGTCCACGAACAGGTGTCCCATGGGTAGTGTTGCTTGGAGGCCAAGGCACAGGACGAACAAAGCAGCTGTCTGCTCTGAAGGTCCAAAAGCAAGAGAGAGAGGGTGGGACTCGCTGAGCCCTTCCTATCTCTGCCCTTCAATTCATCCCGTGTATTCACTGGCCGTGCCATCACAACAGACCCACCAAACTTCTATGGCCATGTTGGCATAACAAACCAGCCCATCATAATCCACCCCTTGCCAACATGACACCTGTACACAATTCTTTACCCATATAAAATTTCCAGACATCGATGAAATCAAGCTTATTCTTAACATCAAACGTCTTTCATACATATAAATGAGAACACACTGAGTCCAATTGTAGCTGATATGTCATATATGAGCAAAGAAAAGATTCAATAAGGTCATAAACAGAAAATACATGAACAATCACAAACCTCGCTTCTGCAACTGATCATGTGGTCGTAATTGGTAGATAGAACTACTTTCTTCTACTATCCATTCTGTGTTACCTTGGCCCTCAACATTCACTTCAGCTGCTTGTGGTTTTTTGCCTGGTGGGGTGACCCAGACCTTCATTCCTGAGGGGTCTAGGTCATTAGATGTTCCTTTAACATGAAAGCAGACCAAGAAAGAAGAGAAAGAGAGAGCTGGACTGGACCCCACAGTGGCACACGAGACCCAGAGGATGACTTCTCTTTGGGGAGCTAACAGGATACAGTGGGGACTGGGTGGCTGGCAGTAATTTGTGTCTCATTGCCCCCTTACTGTTGCACACTACCAGAGGGAACAATACTGGGTTCACACAGTGGGGAAGCAATGAGGTCTAAATATTCCCTTCAGTGGGCAAACATATCAGCAAAAAGCAAACATATCAGAACAGCAGATGGAGAAAAAAAAGCTACAAAGTCTCCAAGGAGCCCCCCCAAAGAAGACTTCAGGCTGGAAGGTGCCGCTCCTGGACAGTCATAAAGAACAGCAAACAGACCTGGGATATTTTTATATTTGTTCTCCATTTTTTCCACTTCCCTTTTCTTTTTCTTCTTGCTTCTTCTTCTTTATTCAATTTCTTCTTCTTCTGTTTGTATCACTTTGGCCTATGTTGCATGGGAAGCATACCTGAGGAGAAAGCAGTGGGAGCAAGAGTTTGGGGGAGATCTCAGAGGTGAGGGAGGTGGGGAATGGGCTGGTGAACAGGCAGCATCACAGACAGGGGAGCAACTAGTGTTTTAGAGTCAATAAGAAGGAAGAGATAGGGATGGGGGTGGGAGCCTTTCAGAGCAACAGCAAACTAGCTAAAAGGAGGTACTAAGAGGCTGAAATAGGGGAAAGTGACCGTGGGGCAGAAGGAAGGTAAAAGGAAACATAGAACCTAGGAAGCAAAGCAATAGATAGAGTTATAAACGGAGATGCACATATGTAACTCCATTAATTCACAAACATAGAAGTAGTGGCCTATGTACATATATTTGCAGAGCAATGCACTGAGGCCGTGGACAGACTTTGGGCCACTGCTCATACCCTCCCTCAATGAAAGAATACTTAATTCAAACAAATCGGCAATCAGGCATGTTCACCCTCCTGACAAAAGCAGATGTGTAGAAGAAGGTGGATGGTGCTTAGCTATTGGGAGATGTAGTATCAGGTATCTGGTGTCATAAAGGCTTGAAGTTACACAAGATGCCATTCAATAAAGAAGCAACAAGAGTACATGAAAGAAGTGCGACAGCCTGAGCCTTCATGGGGAGTCATCAGACCTAGGCAATAGGCAACAGAAGAAGCATAACAAACAAACAGAAATGTATAGCTGAGAATGAGGGGGGTTGGAGCGGAGATCCAAAGCTCCTCTGTAGGTAATGGAACAGACCTCACAAACAGAGGGGTCACAGGGAAGAGATGAGTCAATTAGGGTGCTGTAAAGCATCGATGAAACACACTATGTTCCTCTAGTTCCTTCACCCTCAAGAACCATCACCCCAGTACTGCTTCTGAATTCAGAATAGACCTGAATATGTGCAGTGGTATAGATAAAAGATGGATGCTCACAATACACACAATCAAGGAGCTGGAGAGTAGGCAGATGCAGGGGAAAGGAAGGAAAAAGGGGGAACGGATCATAGTGGTAGACACATAAATATGCACCTATTTTCAGAAAACATGGGAGAAGCGAGATAGTGATTAGTGTGAGATCAGAAAATAATTGTGATTTATAATCTACCAAGGGGTTATGAGGATTGTGTGTGAGGAGGTGAGGAGCTGATGGCAAGAGATTGACTAAAAGTAAATGTCTAGAAGAAAATGAAGACAACATACATACAATTCCGACTGATGCAAGCAATGAATGAATTTTAACAAGAATTGTGAGAGTCACTGATAAAATGATCTTTTAATTAATTAAAAGAAACTATGATACATGAACACAATGGAATACTATGAATCTCCCAAAATAGTGAGGAAATATTGAAACACTTTATAACATCTAAAGACCTGGAAACCATTTTCCTGAGTGAAGTAATTTAATCACAAAAGGACAAGTATTTATAAGTCCACTACTGTAAGAAGAAGCACCCATTTAAAAAAACCTTAGGGATCTATTTCTGAACAAATAAAAGTTTTGGCCCTGAGTCAAAACTCAATGCCCTTTTGAGCACTTCACAAGACCCAACATGAGGGAAGAGAGCCCACATTGACCTGGCTAACTCCATTAAGGGGAAATTGGGAGATGACCACCCACCTGAGGCTTTAAAACATGAGAACAAGGCTGGAGCAAATCAATGGATCCCCAGAGGAATGAAAGGAGAAGTTTTTCAGAAATTCAAGTCAACACCAGGAAAGGAGAACATCTACATGGCGGAGGAGATAATGATATTTATGTTGGGTAGTGTGGGAAAAAATAAACTCACAGTGAGAAGGGATGCTAAACTATAAAGGTGGAGAACCGAGGGGGACAATAATCCAGATTTTATTTTCCTGGGGATATACTGTGAATATGCTTCTACCCAGCCTCCAGTGAGCCACTCCATGAGCTAAGCACCATGATGATAATTGTCTTATAGCTGCTATTTATGCATTTGGTCTTATATACTTCTGATGTCATATTGCTGCTGCCAAAGTAAACTTCAGATCTTCCATCTCCAGGGAAAATTAGATGGAGTCTGGGTTCCTACTTAAGTCTAGCATTAATTTAGTAACAAATAGTTCTAATAACATGGCCCTGCTTGATACTAATCTTCATGAAATGATCACTGAAGATCAGGGTGCTACAGCAAAATGTGATGAAGAAAGTAGATGTTGCCAGGCAATTAATCTGAATAATGTCTGGGGTCTTAACTGTAGGTATTAAAGCAAGCATTCATCTAATCAAGGCCACATGGAAGAAGCATATGAGCTTGTGTGATCCAAAGATAGCAATTAGAAAATTTGAATGTGGTGTAGGGGAAAGTATCAGAGCTAATATTTGAAATACCCAATTTGTATAAGTTTAAGGAGGACAATGGGAGCCCAAAGCATATTGTCAGAATGTCTAGTCAGACTGAGCCCATGGCAGATTCTCTCTAGTCACAGACTAGAGCTCCCAATTACTTTACTGTCATGCAGAGGAGCATTGTAATGATGATAATGCTGGCTCAAATGGAATACTTGACCAGTTAACCTCTCTATAGACCCAACCTCTATTTGTTCTGAGTGCAATTATCTCTTAGATGTTCCATGACCAATTTCGTCCCTGGTATCTGGAGTGTTAATAGAGGTCTTCTCCCTCTCACACATTGTCTGCATTTGGCCTTTATACTTTTATAACTTTATCCCTACTACCTTAGAGTGATTCTTTTCTCATTGTCTCCTGTTGGGTTTGCCAGATGTGAAGCACAGGAGGTGTGGAGGTATCATGATGACAAATGATGCAAGATGTTAGAGGAAATGCAGAGGTAGGGAATTGTTGATAGGGGAAATGACATTTAAGGAGTAAATTATGAAGGTGGGAGGCAGAAGGGAACACCAGAACTCATTGTGATTGCACAACTCAGTCTAAAGGTGATTTCACCATGGATGGTAGTAGGGGAATGCTCTGAGATAGATATGATACTGAATGCTCCATTCTCTTTGATATGATTGAGATGTTCAATTATCTGATATGCAAATGCGTCTCAATAAAAATCTGAGGGGGAAAGGAAGACTTGTTCTTTGTTATTTTCAGAGTCACCATCAGTGTGGACCATCTTCAAATTTCATTATGAATGAAGCAATTATATTTCCTTATTGGTTTGATGTTATTGTTGGTTTTCCATTGAGCTACTAGTTGCAAAATCAGCAATTTGAATTCGACATCTGCTCAGAGCAATAAAGATGAAGAATTTTACTAGCATAACAATTTACAACTACATAAAATGATAGGCCCAATTCTACTAAGTCCTTTAAAAAGAATATGAATCAGAATCAAGTAAGTAGCACCTTTTTATTATTTTCCTTTTGAGACTTTTGTTTCATATGGCTGAAAGAAGAAAGATGTATACCATTTAATCAACAATATCCTTCTGAATTTAATT
Organism: Nesogale talazaci; assembly: GCA_004026705.1. Taxonomy (NCBI): domain Eukaryota; kingdom Metazoa; phylum Chordata; class Mammalia; order Afrosoricida; family Tenrecidae; genus Nesogale; species Nesogale talazaci. The sequence goes on along the minus strand of PVJH01001563.1, from coordinate 95,300 downwards.
ATTTACATGGGGAAATGAATACCTCAAATGTAATTCCATTGGGAAGTTAACCATAACCACTGGAAGCATTTAGCACAATGTCTGTCAAGTAGAACACATAAAATAAAATGCATGTCATTTACTTGTGTTCCATTTAAAAGAGTTATCTCTTTTAGCAAAATAGTTGTTTCCTGGAGTAACTGAAAATTACACCTGATAGAATACAGCAAAAGTGGCCTAGTTACAATGTCAAATCTAATCTCATTTGCAAAAGGTTTCTTTAAAGTGAGACCACTGATTGGAGAGACATGGAATCTTGAGAGTTGGGATGGGGGCATAAAGGCAGGCATCTGGGCACACCGGGTCCTCAAATTCCACTGTAACACTCTTGCAAACAGATCCACCTCTCTTACCTCCAATGGATGAGATCAGTTTAGGTATGTCTGATGACTGAAATAATTATCACCTCTGATTTTGCCTGGGTCGGTTCTAAGGCCTCACGTGAGATAGGTGTTTTCCATGACATTATTTAGTGTGTTGAAGAACTACCTGTGGCACTCATTTTCACATCTAGACCTATAAACACAGACACTCACTGGCATCAAGTCTATGTTGACTTAAAATAATCTTCCAAGACACTTGAGCAGAACTCACCATATGTCTTTCTGAGACTGTGAGTCTGTGCGGGAGTAGATAGCATAGTCTTTCTCTGATGAAATGGCTGTGATTTCAAACTGCTGACCTTGCGGGTGGCAGCTCAACCAATAACTACGATGACACTGAGCACTAAGTCCCAGAAAGTTCGAAAAGTGATATGGGAATTGGGATACTGTTAGGTAACTAGCATAAGAAGAAGGGTGTTCATTGTACATGCTCAGAGGTTCGAGTTATTGCCCAAGAAAAGGTGGTACACTGCACATGCTCAGAGATCCTGTCCTCTGACCAAGAGGGTTGCAATTGGATTGCCCCACCTAGGCCAGGTGAATTCCATTCAGCCAATAGGGTCAACCAGCGTCATCAGCCACACCTCCCTGTCAAAGGACTGAAAAGGCAGCAGCCTGGAGCTGATGTCATGACTTTTCTCCAGTAGTTTCCCAGCAGGCATACTAGGATGAGGGACTCTGTGGGTGCCTGGTAAACCCGAAACTTCTGACTTTCATAAAACTTGTTTGGATCACGAACCAGACTTATGTGTGAATTCTTTTTTGCACAAAGCCAAGGACAAAGCATATATATTCTTGAGACACATAACAATAATATGTTCCAAATGAACAACTTGATATACCTGATATATAAATCAAAACTGGAGAATATATACAAAAATGACTAGTAAGGACATAAGAGAATGCTCCAAGGAACATAAAGTTGGATATAGCTAAGTTCATTATTGTGGACCCATTATTCTCAGATGTATTCATTCAAGGTTTGCGCTGAGAGATTGAAAGTTAAACTTAAACTTTCATAGTAAAGCATAGAATATGTGGTGGATAACACAATATCAAGTAAAAGAAATAGACTTGCCTTTACATACTGTAAAATGAAGCTCAGGGATTTGGGCATGTTAGAGAGAATTTATGAGGCTAGCTTCCCAAACTCACACATGTAGTGCACAATAGACACATTGCATACCACAATCATAAGGAAAAAAAATCATGAAGGGAGTCTTAAATGATTCTTGAAGTTTATTGTAGTTTTGTAAGAAAAATTGATGTTGGAAGCTGCTTTACTTTAAGGACACACAAAAGCAAAATGAGTGATTGGAAGCCATGAGAGTTTGTTCCAAGGGACAGTTGTTAGAGAATAAAGACAAGGTAGCTGTCGTTATTGGAGGGTGCAACAGAGTTAAAGCTCTACAAAGACATCCCTGTCATTGAATCCATTCTGACTCAGAGCCATCCTCAGGAGACGGGGGTTCAAACTGCTAATGTTGGCAATAGCTGTTCAGTGCATTGAGTACACAGGTATGTTAAAATATAACACCTTGATATTTGTTTTCCATTTTGTGCCATCAAAAGTTTTCCCCATATTCTTTTGATTGGTGTTTTTCTCCATTTTACCTTGGTAATTCTTGTTCATTTTTGTACTTGTTTTTGCATGTTTCTACTTTCTGAAATATGCGTTAGGAAAATCTATAGAGACATCAATTGAGTTGTTGTTTTGGTGATGCATTGAAAAGGAATTTAGGGGGAAATGTTAAGCCCATAACAATGAGGATAAGCAAGAAGAAATTTTTCTAAAATTGTTTGTAAGGATGGTTTTATCTCTGTCAATTATAATTGAACTCCCTAATTGTATGATTTGTGAATTGCATGACAATAAAGTCCTTTTGGGGAAAAATACAGCACATGATCCTTCACTCATTCTTGATGAAATAATACAGTTTATTTTGAATAAAAATTACTTGGCTTCTTTAAAGAGAAATTTACAATCTCCCAGTTTTAAAGGTTATAAATCAGAAATCAAGGAGCAGTGGGAGTGTGAGAGTATGAAAGGCCCTTGAAGAGAAGGAATTCATTGCCTCTTTCAGCTTCAAGATGAGCTTGATGAGTCAAGGAACCTCTTGGCCTGTGACCATATGACCCCATTATTTCTGTGTGATCTGTTGTCTTCTATTTTCCTCTGTATTTTCTGCAGTCTCTATGTTACAAGAATGCAATTAATTGCGAGTTGGGCTGTCAGGATAACCCCTCCTTCCATGTCTTCTGCAGACACTTCAAACAACAAGGGTGCAATCATTTACCAAAAGGTATGTCAGAGAATAAAGAAACAACTGGATGGTGAGACCCACGTGTATATAAAGCTTTTCACCAGCTGATGATATTATCACTATAAAGGGTACAACGTCAATGTTAAGATAATATGATCCCAGAGAGAGGATCACCACCTAAAATAAATACAAAGAAACAGAATAGTGTGTTACTAAAAGGGCACTGAAACATGAGCCAATATAGACTCACTGGCAGGGATTTTGGCTAGACAAAGGAAGAACACCCTTTTTGGGAAATGTCTCAGGATATCTGCAGTTTTGTATCCCCAACGTCTAAATATCCCAAATTGTTTCTTCTCTTTTGCTGTCATCATGTAGGGCTGACCCAGAGTGACCATATGAGCAACAGAATGCGATACTGCACTGTCCAGCACCATGGTCACAATTGTTCCTATGACTGAGTCCACTGAGTCCACCACTGTGTCCATCCATCTTATCAAGGGCCTGTTCCTCCTTTTTCTGTCTCTGCCCTTTAAAAACACAATGTCCTATTTCAGTGAATGATTTTTCCTGACACTATAGCAAAGGAAGTAAGAGGAAATCTTGCCATCCTTGCCTCTCAGGAACCCTCTGCCCTTACTTTTTCTAGTACTCATATCTGTGTGCCATTAACAGTCCATGGCATTTTTCTTATTTTCCTTGAGTGCCAGAATTCAAATGCTTGAATTCTTCTTGGGCCTTCGTTCCTCATTACCCAAGAGATTTCCCTCTGCCATTGGTCCTTGCCACAAATTCGTGGCCTGCAGTTCCCCGACTCTAGTCTGGACTACACTGACCTATTCTCAAAGCTCGCTAGTGAAACTGATGGGCCAAGCTGCAGGGATGGGATTCTGCATCGCTAGCCATATATGCTTGCTCTCAGCCCAATCCAGAGTCCCAATCCAACCCCTTCCCAGTAACATCACCCAGATAATAGCTACCTCACAGCTTACAAAACGGCCTGAGATAAGTGTCCTGGGAAACCTACAGCCCTGTCAATAGTGAATGAGTCAACTGTCCACAGAAACTGGAGGAGTGCCAGCCCCACTGGGCATATCCAGGCCCTCCTCCCTGAAGTCAGACCTGCAGGCCCTCTCAAGACACCTGAAAGCATGGCCATCCCCAGGCACTTTTGTCCCTCTTGGTGTTGGCAGAGAGCACACACCTGCTCCATTAGCAAGGTGCTAGAAAAAGCATACAAGCAGAATTTTAAGCACAGGTGTCACACTGGTATTTTAAGCATAACGAAAGGTCCAAAATGAGACCCAGAGTCCAGAGACTGTTACTGACTGAGAGACTAGACAGGCTGATCTACCAATCTGTCATATGACATGAGCCCTGGTTAGCACATTGATCCACTCACATAGACAACCTATTCTTTCAGTGCCTAAAGCCTCCTTCCTAGACCAGCTTGGCAGGTGGCAGAAATGTACTGCAAGCTCCCACACCCATATAAGCACTTTTATAATCCAAAAAATTAAATCCATGTCCTCTGACTTGAACCACCAGAAGCATTTTCCTTAAAGATAATTAACTTCAATCTTAGGAATACAGGGATGAAGGTCTACCAGATGAAATCATTGCAATAGCCTTATCCTTAGCTCCTCCCTTCCTTCCTGAAAACCATAGAAAAATAAAATAACACATTACAACACTGTAACCAATTGCTCAAAGAAAACAAACAAACAAAAAACCTCTGAACCTCATAGTCCTGAATTTCCCCCAGGTCTAGACCCCAGATGTTCCTGTGTTGGAATTGATGTTGCTGTGTATTTTTCCATTCCTATACCCTAACCCTCTTTAACACAGCAGCACCAAGAGTTCTCTTTTATGGATCTTAGAATTCATAGCTGGAGGGTCTTCTCCAACTCATAGCAGCCTAGAGGGGAGACTAAAACTATTCATTTGCATTTCCATGGCTTTAAATCTTCACTTAGCACCTGCCTTCATTCTTCTCTGGAGAAACTAGTGGGCTCAAACCACTGAAATGATTGTGAGCAGCTGATTTGGTAGGCCATTTATGCATGGAACTCCTTGAAATTCATGTAGTAATTATTTCACCCATATCAGGAGATTAATTAAGGAGAAACAGATGAATATTTTCATTGGTAATAAGAAAGTATATTAGTGTGCTCTATCTTACACAAAACTCTTACTTTCACATCTGGAGCTTTTAAATCATTTTAATGGCCACAGAGTCCCCAGAGGGAAAAATCATAATTAAATTTTATACTAAGGAAGATAACAGGATGCCACACAAGTAGAATGATACAGTTGTTCAGTAAGAACAAGTAACAATGGTCTTTCATGGTTGTTAATAAATATCTACCACCAATTGTCTGTCAGTTTGTCATCCTGTGCTGGCTTGTGCATTGTTGTGATTTTGGAAGGGAGGACACTGCCATTTAATATGAAAGCCAGACCTTCCAAAGTGAAAAAATTCAGGAGAGATTCCAGGACAAGAACACATAGCAAAGAAGGACTCTGCTCCCAGCTCTGGAGGAAGAAGACACTGAAAAACACATGCACAGCTTTGAAGTATTGCCAGACTCCAAAAGCCTAAACTGTGGAAAATACACCCCAAATATCCCCTGGAACTGATGATGGAGAGGCTACATTCAAGCACTTAGAGCAAGTTTTAGAAGAGTTCAATCTTTGACCAATGACCTTAAGATTGGCAATACTCAGGGTGAGTGAACGAGAGGACAACTTTCAGCAAGATAAACTGACACAGTGGATTCAAGGATGGGGTCCACTAGCTTAGAGCATTGACTGTGCATTTAATGCAGGACCACATCGAGTTTGGTCTAGTGCAACAGGTCTTCACTCAAAGCTGACTCAGCGGCACCTATCAATGAGGACATTCAACATTTTTACATGGAATCAGATCAAAAGACCATTTTAATATTACATCACATGGCTGGCCATGGTGCATTAATTGTGTCACGACTATGGGCTTTGCAATAATAATAATAATAATAATAAGTCCAAAATGAAGTATTGGTACTGTTGAAAACAATTGGGAAACATATAATACTTGTGGGGATATAGCTGGATGCAGCAGCTTTAGAAAATAATTTGGATGCTTAACTAATGGGCTATCTTTGCACGTAGTTATTTCATGCCTAGTTGAAACTATTCCTCATAGCTATGACAATATATGTCCACACAGGATATTATATAAAAATACTTGTTAAAACATTAAAAAATTCTTAAATACCCATCAACAGATCTTTGCATAAACAATGTCAAGTACAGTAATGTGATAGTATATTATTCCACTAGGAAAGGAAATGAAGTACTGATATGCATCTCTATCAATGTTGTTTGTTCTGGTGCACACAGGGAAGATCATTCCCCTTTATTAATTCTGTATATATAAAACATCTATTACATAGATGGGCCTTGAAAACATTTCGCAAATTTAAAAAAGCCAAACACAAAAGTCCATATATTATAACATTTTATTAACACAGAAACCCAGATTGGGCACAATTCTATACAGAGAGTGAGGAAGCAGTGACTGGGTTTGTAGAGAGAAGAGAATGGACAATGGCTATAGATAGAAGATTCCCTTTAGGGTGAAGAAACATTTCTGGAGACAGATAGTGGTTAAGGGTTGTGCAACATTGAATATGCTATTAATGGTAAGTGGAATCTCATTTTTTTGTGATTTATATTATGTGCATTTTCCCAGAAAAATAAAAATGATAAAATGAATAAATTATAAGACTTTCCAACCAGTTATAAAAACTACCAATTTGAATAAGTCATAACAAAATACAAAGAAATATGATAAAACTTATTTCTGTGGGGTCATTTCCATTGTGCCATTTAATAGCCAAGGTATAGAATAGAGTTGAACTACCTCTGTGAACTTCCAAGAATGTACCTATTTACAGCAAAATGAACTCTTATCTTTCATTCACAGCCTAACTGAGATTTTGAACGGTTGAGTTTTCACTTAGCAGCCTAAGGATTGACTGCTATTCCACCAGGAACAGGGCTTCCACGGGGTGATAAAAGATGAAGCTACAGCCTATGGCAATAGGAGTATGCTCAAAAATCTTAGTAGTTCTGTAAGATTCAGTGAATAAAGAGCATCAAAGAAATAATCAAAATGATATTAAGCCTAGCAATCAGTACCAGAACCAAGAATTGTGATGAAATTGCGAGGTGGTTCAATTGATTCTGCATTGATAACAATGGCTTATCTGTTAATATAGCAATACATTTATACTTTTCATTATATTTCTATCCCTAAAGAAATAAAGGCAAATTTTCCACATCAACTTTAATATAATGTTCTAATGCATAAAACTGAGTAAAGGCCATTCATATTTTAGAGTCTATGTACATTTTTACCAAGGTCTTCCCATAGAAAGGTCATCTTTCTCAGTCGAGGACATCAAGATCTCAAAATGAACTTATTAAAAATGATGGTCCCGGGCTGAGTCCCGGTGGTGTAGTGGTTGTGTGCAAGACTGCGGCCCACTGGGTTGGAGATCCAAGTCCAGCAGCAAGGCTGGACCTCCTACTCCCACCACCAGAGGACAGTGATGCCCCAAAAACCAAAAAAAAAAAAAAAAAGATGGTCCCTTGGATGGTCATCTGGTGGCACTGGAAGTTAAGCCCTGGACTGCTATCTGCAGGCATTTTCTGCTTTTCAAACCTATCACCCTTTCACAGGGGACAAGATGTGGTTTACCTGCCCCCCCTCAAGATTTACAGATTTCAAAATCCTGCATAAGGTCATTAGAGTAACCGTGCTGGTTTAGTGGTTGCTCGCTGAGCTACAATTCACATGTGCAAGAGTTTCAAACTACCACTGCCTCTACAGGAGAAAGACTTAGTTTTCCACACCCATACACACAATCTCAAAAACCCTCATGTGATATGATGCAACCTTGAAACAATGAGGGCTAAACTGGCCTTTTTCTTGGGGGTTCTGTAAAGTCATTAAGATTTGGCATCCCTTCCATGGCAGCAGGATATGTCTGTTCTAAGAGGTCCTGATGCAGCTGTTCTTGAGTAAAGTAAAAGAAATTGAAATTTATAAACTTAGTACTTGAAGATATCTAGGATACCTGTACCATAGACAGATGCTCAATTTAACCTCTCTATGAAACCTCAAACATTCCCTCCTTTAACATAACTTTTTAAAGTGAAATAACTATTAGATGAAAGTTCCAAAAGAAAATCCATCATTCTTGCAACAACTCATAGATATCTTGCTTTATATCATGATTATAAACCCTAGATTAAAATATCACTAATCCCAAACATTCCTGATCAACTCAATACCTATGAAAAGAACCTTTATGGAAAAATGTCAGAGTCACCCATTATCATGTTAGTGATATTCAAAGGTTCCAAAAATAGAAGATGGAAACTATAGACTAGGAGCAAGCATTTATCTACAAGACACACTACTTCTGATGTTTCTGCTGAGCACTTGACTAACAATAAGCCTGAGAAAGACAGCACATTTTCTTCCTGTATCACATGCTCTGTATGATATTACATCTACATATGTGACCATTTTCTAGAGAATCACGAGCATATTTAGTCCTTGGATGAAACCAACATGTCCAAGACTTCTGTTCTATTTTGGTAAAGTGTCTAAATTTCTTTCAAAGGAAAGATAGCTCTTTTATGTCATATTGGTGGTGGTGATATTTTTTTTTGAGAAAAGGCTCTTAATTTCAAAGGCTTCATCATTGAGAATATTGAAATAGCCTATCATTGCCTAAAACAACTATGAACATATTATTGTGCATCTGATGAGATAAAACTGTGTGTGAATGATGCTGATGTTCAAAAAGGTATTAACACAGGGAGTCCTGAGTAATCAATAAGTTATCCGCTATAATACAATCATTACAAGGAAGATTTTCTAGCAAAGATTTTTCTCAAGCTTACCTTGATGTCTTTGTTCCTCAGACTGTAGATGAAAGGATTCATCATTTGGGGTACTACAATGTACATCACTGAGGCTACTGCTGCTTTTCTGGAAGATTCTGTAATTAAAGAATTTATATACACACCCATACCTGTCCCATAGAATACTGAAACAACTGAGAGGTGAGATCCGCAGGTGGAGAAAACTTTATACTTCCCACTAGATGAAGCTATCCTCAAAACAGCAGAGACAATTTGGGTGTAAGAGAATATAATTCCAGACAGAGGAACACCCACCAAAATGGAAGCCAAAACGTATATGAGGATGTTATTAATGAGTGTACTGGAGCAGGCAATATTGAGGAGCTGAGCAAGTTCACAGAAAAACTGAGTAATTTTCAGGTCTGTGCAGAAAGACAGATGCAGAATCATCAGACTGTGCACCAGGGCATTCATTGTGCTAGTTAGCAAGGAAAGCAGAATCAGCTGGCCACAGAAACAGGGGTTCATGATGACTGTGTACCTCAGTGGGTAACAAATGGCAACATAGCGGTCATAGGACATTGCCGCTAGAAGAAAACTTTCAAAAGTACAAAAAAACAGGACAAAGAAATTCTGGCTGAGGCACCCAGTAAAAGTGATGGTCTGACTCTGTGTGAGAATATTCAACAACAGCTTTGGGATGGTGGTTGTACTTACACAGAGGTCAGTGAAGGACAGATGGGAGAGAAAGAAGTACATGGGTGTGTGCAGGTGGGAGTCAGAGATGACAGCCAAGACAAGAAGCAGGTTTCCAAGGACAGTGACCAAGTACATTGTCAGAAACAGGCTAAAAATGATGGGCTCAAGTTCTGGGTCATCTGTCAGTCCCAGGAGGATGAACTGTGTGATGACTGTCTGGTTTCTGCATTCTATATTGTTGATGATTCTGATAAAGAGATCAAGAAAAAATATAATTAGATGTGTGTGCCTGGAAGCATCAATAGCAGGAGAACCATTAGACACAGACTCTATCTTGTGGAAAGGGATAGAAAAATAAGAGGGATGTCAAAAACTGCCTTCTGGGTTTGATATTTACTATTTTAAAAAAGGAAAAGTCACATTTATTTATAAAAGAACTCAAAGGTATAGTTCTCTTATTATTTCAATAACTGTTTATTTGTTCATTTAGATATTTATCTATAAACAAACACTATGATAAAAATAGGTATCATCCTAATAAGTAAACTTATGATAGTATCACATTCCCTAGAGATCAAGACACACATTAGTGATAATACAAAGATATGCTAACAATGAGCAAGCTAAGATGAATATGACAAACTTTACTCCTTACCCTAAACCATATTGTTGTTTGGTGCCATCAAATCAATTTCAAATCATAATGAACCAATCAAAAATGAAGAAGGCATTGTAAAGTCCTGGGTCATCCAATTAATTGCTTGAATATTGAGCCTGTTGTTTCACTCACTGGTTCAATCTATCTGTGCACCCGTAGAATACTAGTAAAGGTCATGATTTTTGTTCACAGCAAAAGGGGGATTTACAGATCTTTACAGAAAGATAGATTTATTGTGGTTTGAAAGGTTTGGCCTTTGCTCAACTGTAAAATCATCTTGATTTTAGAGGCAGAGCAAGAGTCCAAGCAAATTGGTGACTTTCTTGGCAGCCATATAGTGATGCAGAGAAACTTGACCAGACAATTACAAACAAAAAAGTTTCTCATAAGAGTACTAACTCGCTTTTCCTGGACTCACTTTATTCACATGCATGAGCTTCTGTATTTTCGTGTAGCCAAACACCTGCCCCTCTTGCAAAGCATTAAATTAATGAAATTTAGGTTACCTGACTGACATCCTTAAAAATTAATGACTGACACCCATTCTGCATGTAGAAATAAGGGTGTCTATCTTTGGAAAGGACAGAGCGGTTGAGTGAAGCACTATGTTCCTGGGCAAAAAGCTCATCTCCAGGAGTATGGTCATTTATTATCCCTTCTTAAAGGGAAAGAAGTCTTTAAGTGTAATATTATAGATGTGCTATTTGCATTTTTGTATCCCTGGAGGATCAATATCCAAAGGTCCTCATTAACTCAACACATGTATTGTCTCTTTTATCCCAGGATAGGATATATTATTAATTCTCTAATCTTGTGAGGTCAATTCCACTTTATTTGACATCTTCTCCTTATTTCTGCACTCCCCTGCCTCACATATGCTATAAACATGGACCCTCAATTAGTCTTCTGGTGGAATCCAATCTTTTATTTTAGACATCCAAAGAATTCTCTCTTGATCAATGATCTCTGAAAATTAAAGTTCAATATTAGGTGTGAAAGTGCAGTTCTAATGCTTGAGTACTCAGAAAATAGTTTTGTAAGTATTCATATCTCTCTTTCATTGCCACAGACATGATGCTAATTCATAGTAAACCTACAGGTCTGTGCAGAAGTTCGTCTGTCAGCTTCTGAAACTGCAACTGGAATTTGAAATACTATAGGATTCAGAAATACCACTCCTAGGCATATAGACTAAAGAAATAAGAGACATAGCACAAGCCGAATTGTGCTCTCCCATGTTCATAACAGCCCAGCTCACAATAGCTAGATATGGGAAGCAGCCAAAATGCCCAACTGTGGAAGAATGGAAAAGGAAACTATGGGACATAAACACAACGGAATACTATGCATCCCTAAGAAACTGCAATGAAAGTATGAAGCACCATATGACATCATAGGACCTGGAAACCATTATGCTGAGTGAAGACAGTCAATCACAAAAAGAACAAATATTGTATGAGTTCACTATGATAAGAAGAAACACAATCATACAAATATTAATATTTGATTCCTGAACAAGAAGAGGGAAGTTTACCTACTGCCCCTGGACCAAACCTCATCACCCGTATGCCCACTTCACAAGACCCAACCTGAGGGAAGAGACAGTGACAGGAGTCACTCCATTAAGAGGGGGAATTGAGATGTGACCATCTACTTGAGGCTATACAACGTGGAAAAAAGGCTGGAGCAAATTATGGTCCCTCACAGGAATGGAAGGAGAAGCTTTTCAGATAGTCAAGCCAACAACAGGAGAGGGGATCATCTACACTGTGGAGGGGATGCTGATATTTGTTGGTGAGTATGGTGGGTATTGAGGGGAAATAACTCACTGAGGTAAGGGAAGCTAAACAATTTGTACAGTGAAGCTAGGGGGACAATAGGCCAGATTGTATTTTCCTGGGTAGACACTAAGAATAGGTTTCTACCCAACATTCAAGAAACCATTCCATAAACTAAGCACCATGGTAATTTTGAAAGCCTGATTTTGCAGACATCATGCCATAATGCAGAGGCCTGAGCCCTGCCTCCGAGCTGCCTGTACATTGGAATAAGGACTAGGGTACTTGGATAGGAGAGGAAGCAGACAGTGACCGCTGCACTTAGTGGAAGTGCTAGTCATTGGACTTTGGAGGAACCCCCAACACATTTGGTGTTTCATGGAAAGAGACCCAAGGTCACCATACATATGGTAGCTCTATCCACACCTTGCAGTGGCACAAAAAATTCCTATCCATGGAGCAGGGATCTACCTTTGGAAGAATTGATCCAGCAAGTTGCCCCCTGACATCAGTCCCTATTCTTAGTGTCAATAGACCCCGATCTAATGACAACTCAAACTACACAAGGCGAAACTCATGTGTGTCAAGTGAAACTGGAACTATACTTACCTAGACTCCTCTAAATACTGACAGTGTCTGCAATACTGGGTCGCTGGGAAAATTGATGGTGATAATAATGCCATAGACTTGTACCTTGGGGGGATGATGGGCAATGCTATACTTTTTATATGGGCTTTTACTTTTCTGCTTGTAGCTTTCAATCTTCCTTCCTTCCTTCCTTCCTTCCTCCCTTCCTCCCTTCCTCCCTTCCTCCCTTCCTTCTTTCCTTCATCTGTCTGATTGTCTTTTGTGACCTGTTTGTTTGGTTGTTGTTGTCTTAGAGTTACTATTGATACAGTTGGTCTTATATGCTTCTGATGCTGTTGTAGTACTTCTGCCCAAGTAAACGAGACGATCAATCTCCAGAGAGACACAAACAGAGTCTTGGATCCTACTTAACTCTAGTTCCAATTCAAAAAGAGTCAAAAAGAGTTACTTCTGATAAAAATTGTCTCATTTGAAACTAAACTTCATAAAATGATCACTGAATACATGAGTGCTATAGCAAAATATGATGAAGAAAGCAGATGGTGACTGGCTCTCAATCTGATTAGTGTCTGTGGTCTTAAAAGCATGCATTCTAAAAAGCAGAGTCTATGCAAGGATTTGACCACACCCACTAAGAGGAAGCACACCAGCTGTGTAGTCCAAAGATACCAAGTACAAAATTTGACTATGGCAAAGAGGAAGTGACAGAGCTAATATCTGGATCCCCCAATTTGTAGAAGGCTTCGGAGCACAGTGAGAGCCCAATGAACAGCACAGGTTCCAGTCAGACTGAGCCATGGCAGATCCCTTCCAGCCCCAGACTTGAGTTCCAAGCAGCTTTATTATCAGACCATTGTTTTCTGGATTATGCTGGACCAAACTTGACACTTGACCAATTGACTTCCCTACATCCAGGCCTCAATGATGTTCAATGATGGAAATGTCTTCCTTAGCTCCTGCACTGTTGATAGGAGTCTTCCCCCTCTCATACATTGCTCGCATTATTGCCTTTATACTCTTATGATCTTACCCCTACCCCTTAAGTATGATTTGTTTCTCATTGTCTTCTGTTGGGTTTGCCCGAGGTGAAGCTCAGAAGTGTGAAGGCATAACAACAATGACTGATGTAAGGTGTTATAAGAAATGCAGAGGTGTGGGATTGGTGACACGGAGGCAAATGGGATTTCAGAAATAAATAATGAAAGTGCGAGGCAAGAGGGAGAACTAGAACTCATCATAATGGCATGTTACATATTAAATGTGATATAGCCATGATTAGTGGGTGCAGAATGCTCTAATATAGATGTGGTACTGGTCATCAAATATCCCTTGTTATGACTGAAATTTTCAATTGTGTGATACATACATTTTGTTCCATTCACTATACTGAGGGGGAAAGACTTCTTTTTGGCAGATTCATTCTAACTCTCAGCATCAGCAACAATGGCCATCAATTTCATGATCAATATTGCAATTATATTTTGTACTGCTTAAGAGTGATACCTCAAAGCATAGTTGGTTTTCCATTGAGCTACTAATGGTAAAGTCAGCAATTTGAATTCATCATCTCCTCAGAGCAATAAAGATGAGGGCTTTTACTAGCACAAAAATGTACAGTGACATAAACTGACAGGCTCAATTTTGCGAAGTCCTTTAGAATGAATATGAATCAGAATCAATTAAATAACAGGGTTTTTCCGCCTCTGGGGAATTTTTGTTTCAAGTTATTTCAGTGACTGTGACATATTTGAGCATTGTGAATGGAGAAGGTATTAGAATTTCTTAACACTTCATATAATCTCAGGTACTAATATGATGTGGTATTTACATGCTTTCACATGAACTTGACAAGTAAAGGGTTCTTGTAGAGATAAGTCTGTCAACCAGGCCACAGCTTGATGACCCCTTTGGGAAATGCAATTAAGATAAAAGGCTCACTGGAGGCCTCTTCCCTCTCTTACTTCACCTTGCTGTTGGTAACCTACTTGGCTGATACCTGTCAGAACTCTGTGCTGTTTCTACCTCCATTGCATCCACAAGACTCTTCATCCAATGAACTGTGATCTTCCTGCATTCTGCATCATTGCATGCAGCTATCTGGGTCTGAAAAGGGATCGATGGACTAATATCGAACTTATGGATTTGATTTGAACTGGGCTGGGATGTTTTCTGGACATTCAATTACTCATTGATGCAAAGCTCTTTTTTTTTCTTTGGTGGCCATCACTGCCTCTGGTGGTCGTGGGCACTACCCAGTGCCGCTCCTGAGAGCCTCTGCTGGAGTTGAACCGCAAAGCCCATGGGCTGCAGTTCTGCACTCAACCACGTATGCCACCAGGACTCAGCCCAATGCAAAACTCTCTCTTACACATATTTGTTACTGGATTTGTTTCTCTAGTCAATGTGGCCTCACACATATGCTCAAAAATAATTAGACATGCATTAAAAGGATTTAGAAATAAGAAGTACAACAAAGTGGAACAGCAGTGTCGAATATGGTGCCTTTGTGGTCTCTAGATTGCTCTTGCAGATGCAGATGGATTGTCATACATAGCATTCACATGGAGCAAACTTATTATCTTTCTTGTGTATATTGTTAATATATTTTCAATGGGGACATTGAAATGGAGAAACATGCTTCTTTGGTATTTTAGATAACTGCTCCCCAAATGCTATTTTTACATTCCATATTTTGGAAGCTGTTAGCATGACTGACATATTAAAGAGTGAATGCTAGCTTAATTGAATAACATCTTTTCAGAAGATATTAAGCCTATATGATCCTGGTAGGCCTACTTGAAATTGTGTATATTCTTATAATATGGACAGTGTGGGAAAGGGGAAAAATGAAGAAACAACAAAACCACAGAGGGAAATATTGGAATCATTGAACCATAGTTATTGCTGGAACCAATAACTCTTCCTGCAGGTGGAAGAGACAATAGTCTTCTTTTTCTAGAGTCTTCTACAGGAGCAAATTTTCCTTATACATTTGTTTCTGATTTACAGAATTTAGACATGGGCAAAAATAAATTTCTCTTTTTAAGCAGGCAGCTTTGTACTAGTGCTATATGTATTAGTGCTATATTTCCAAAAGATAAAAGTATATGTTTTAATCAGCAATGTCGTTCTTAATTTTTATATGGTGAAATGATTACCTCAAATGCAATTCCATTGGCAGCTTAATTGTAACCACCATACACATTTAATACAGTACCTTCCAAGTAACACACATTCAATAAAATACCTATCATTTAGTTGAGTTCTGTTTGCAAGAGTCATTTCTTTTAGCGAAAGAGTTGTTTCCTGGAGCAACAAAGCTTAGATTGCCAAAAAAGATGAAACCTAATAAATTACAGTAAAAACGGCTTAGTTTACTGCCAGCTGTCTTCCCAATTGAAAAGATTCCTGAAATGAAAGTGACGCCACTGATTGGGAAGAAATGGGATCTTGAAACAAGGGATGGGGATATATAGGTGGACAACCAGGGATCTGGACACACACTGAGTCCTTAAATTCCACCGCAGCACTCCTGCCACCAGATCCAGCCATCTTACCTCCAATACATGAGATCAACTTAGATGTGACTGATGTTTCTGAGATGTGATGATGTCTCAGTCAGATCACGTTTGATAGACGCTTTCCATGGCATTATTGAGGGTGTTCCAAGACTCCCCATAGCACACATTTTTACATCCCAGATGTACAAACACAGAAATTCACTGCTATCTATTCTAAATTGATTCATAATGACCTTCTACGATATATTAGCAGAACTAACCCTGTGAGTTTCTGGGACCGTTACTCTTTGTGGTAGTAGATTGCATACTCTTTCTCAGATGAAGTGACTATGATTTCCAAACTCTTGAACCTGAATTGGCAGGTCAACAAATAACCACTATGTCATCAAGCACCAAGTCCCAGAAAGGTCCAATGGTGACATAGGAATTGGAATAGTACACGCCAAATGAATAATTTGATATTCCTGATATATAAACCAAAACTGGAGAATATATGCAAAAATAGCTAGTAAGGATGTAAGATAATGCTGAATCAACATAAAGCTGAATGATTTTAAGGTAATTGTTTGGGGCCCACTAATCACAAAGTTTTCTTTGCTTTTTTATTTTTAAAACTTTTCTTGGGGTTATTACATCTCTTATCACGATCCATACATTCCTTCAACGTGTTCCACCAGAACAAGTCATCCCCTTAACTTTAATTTCAACCCTACACTTCCATTTTAAAAGATCATCGGAATGTAGAACTACATGTTACTGGACACTGTCCTCAACTGCTCAAAAAGCCCTCTATTCCTCATAGTCCTGGTTTTCCTCCAAGATACTTTCCAGACTACAGTTGGTCTTGCATTGGAATTGATGCTGCTGTGTGCTTCCCATTCCTATTCCCTAAGTCTTTTTAACATAATAGTATGAAGCTCCTTATAATTCACAGATACAGACTCTACAACAACTCATAGCAGCAGCCTTAGAAGATAGAGTAAAACTGTCCCTCTAAGTTTCCATGACTTCAAATCTTCATGGTGGCATATTCCATCTTGCTTTTCTCATGGAGAAAATAGTGGGCTCAAACCACTGCAATTATGGTCACAGTTCATTTTGTAGGCCCCTTTATGAAGGGAGCTCCTCAAAGTTCACATAGTAATCATTTTACCAATATCAGGAATTTGAACTTTAGGAGAGACATATGAAGATTTTATTTGTATTGAGTATGTGTGTTTGTTCTATCTCACATTACATTCTTATTCTCACATCTTGCATTTATAATTAATTACAATGGCCACATAGTTCCCAGAGACAAAAATTAAACTGTATATTAAGGAAGTTAACAGATTTTCATGCAAGTGAAAAGTGAGATAGTTGTCTGGTAAGCACAAGTTACATAGATCTTTCTCACTTGTTAATTGACGTTCCCCACCAATTGTCTGTCAGTTTGTCATCTTGTGGTGACTTGTGTAATATTATGATGTGGGAAGCTGTCATTTCAATTACACATCAGGCCTCCAAAGAGAATAAGTTTCTGCAGAGCTTCTAAGGTAAGACCAGACAGCAAAGCGGGACTCTGCTCCCAACTTTGGAGGAAGAAGCCACTGAAAAACTTAGGCAAAGCTTTAGCATATTGCCAGACACAGAAAGCCTAGACAAAGGGAAGTACAGCCAAATTACTCCTTGGAATTGAGACTGTATTTGGGAAATTAGAACAAATTTTAGAAGGACTCAGTCCTTGTGAAGGACATTAAGATGGACAACACTTAGGGTTAGTAAAGGAGAGGGCAACCCTCAACATGATGAATTGACCAAGAGCTTCAATGAGGAGCTCATTTAGCTGAGAGCCTCAATTGTGCTTTAGTGCAGACCAAATCTTGTTCGACTAGTGTAACAGGGTAATCATGATCAAAGCTGACTCAGAGGCAGGAAACAATGATAACACACAAAATTTTATATGAAACCAAATTGGCAGGCTTTTACAGCAAAAATGTTTGGCTAACAGTAGTGCAAAAATTGAGTACATGATCTGAGTTTTGCAAATATAATATTAATAAGTCCAAATATGAAGTGTTGGTGGTAAGGTTGAAAATAATTTGGGCAACTTATACTATGCTTGTGGGGATATAAGATGATGCAGCAGCACTGGAAAATACTTTGGCTGTTTATAAAATGGATAAATAAAGAGCTACCATTGGGCATAGTGATTTCATGGCTACATGAACTCACAGCTTGTAGCTATGACAATATATGTCTACACAAGGTATTATATAGAAATACTTGTTAGAACGGCTGAGCCCTGGTGGGGTAGTGGTTGTGAATGGGACTGTGGCTAACAGGGCTGACAGTTCAAATGCAGCAGCAGCTCTCCAGAAGCAAGGCTGGGCTTCTTACTCCCGGCAGGACAGTGATGCCACACACACACACACACACACACACACACACACAAAAGAAATATTTGTTAGAACATTAAAAAAATTTTTTGAAGAATCTGGAATGCCAATCAATGAAGGATTTCATAAATAATCTGTGGTACATCCTTGTATTGGTATATTATTCCACTGGAAAATGCATGAAGTACCGAGATATATACCTGTCAGTATTGTTGATTCTGATGTACACTGGGTAGTTCATTCTTCTTCACCAACTTTCAGAGTATTTTTTATCATCTATAGCCTAGATGGGCCTTGAGAGCATTGTTTTTTCCACCTGTGGCTCTCACCTGTCAGTTGTTTCTCTATTCTATGGAACAGGTGTTGGTGTGTATATAAGTTCTTTATTTTCACAGTCTTCCATAAAAATGACAGTAGCCTCAGTGATGTACATTGTTGTCCCCAAAATGATGAATCCTTTCATTTACAGTCTGAGAAGCAAAAACATAAAGGTAAGCTTAAGAAAAATCTTTGTTAGGAAATCTTCCTGGTAAGGATTTGTATCCTCTCTGAAAATTTTTGTTTATTCAAAACTGCATGTGATAGTACCTTTTTGAGCATCAGGATCATTAAATGGCATCATACTCTGTGCATAGTTGTAGGTAATAGTGGCCTATTTCAACATCCTCGATGATGATGCTTTTGGGATTAATACTTAGAAGACTTCCAGACACTACTTTGCACACAAAAACAAAACATTCCTTTTTTGGAAGGAAATTTAGAGAAATTGCCAAAATCAAACAGAAGTCTTAGACATGATTGCTTTATCCAGGTCCTAATTTTCCTAATGATGCGCTATAAAATTATCACACATGCAAACATAATACCACAGAGAGAATTTAATACCTACAGATTAAAAATGTAGTCTCTCAGGCTTCAATTTAGTAAAGCATTCAACAGCGACATCAGAAGACACTTGCCTGTAGGATAAGTGTTTCATTCTAGTACACTATTTCCACCTCCTATTTTTGGAATTTTGGAATTTGATCAACACGGTAAAGGGTGACTATTGCATTCATTGAATGAAAGTTTTTTGCAGAGGTGTTTAGTTGATGGAAATGCCTTGGGATGAGTGATTTTATGATCTGGGTGCTGTAGTCACTATGTAAAACAGGATACCAGTGAGTTATTGCAAGAGAAATGGGATTTTTTTTAGAATTTTAAGCTGATAGTTAATTCATTATATAAACTTATTTTAATGAGGGAACATTTGAGGCCTAATAGAGGTGTTAAATTGAGCATCTCACTAGAGAACAGGTATCCTAGATATCTTCAAGTACTAAGCTTATATACTTTTCTTTTTTACTTTCCCCTAGAACAAATGCATTGGTATCTCTTAGATTATAAATGCACTGCTGCCATTGGATTAATTCAAACTCCATGGCTTTGCATAATCAAAGAAAAAACAATTTTACTTTAATGGATTCATTGGGGTGGGGGTGTGTGTGTCATAACATCTCCCTAGGTGGGTGGGTTTCTGAGACCTTGACTGTTTATGGGAGTACAGAGCTCAGCCCTTCTCCTGCAGAGGTGCTCCTGGTTTAGAACTGTCAACCATGTGGATTGCAGTTCACTGTGTAACCACTAAACCACCGCAGCTCCTCTCATGACCTTACGTAGGATTTTGAAATCTGTAAATCTTTATGGGAACAGATAGCCTCATCATGATGGGTTTGAACCACAAGAAATGCTTGTGCTTGGCGGTCCTGTGTTTACCTAACAGTGCCACCAGGCGAAAATCCAAGAGACCATCATTTTTTAAATCATTTTATTGGGGACTTATACATTGTTTTTCACAATACATAAATAAACACACTGTGCCAAGCAGTCTCACATGTCCACTGCTATTATCATTTTCTAATGGTCCGCCTTTTCTCTTGAGCCCCTCGTATCCACTTTTCCATCCCTTCCCCACTTCCCCTGCTCTCTCCTCCCCACCAACCCTCAATACTTTATACATTGATATTGTTCTGCCATATCTCACACTGCCCAACCTCTCCCCCAACACACTCCTTTGATGCCAGCCCTTCAAATAGGAGCTTATGTGTATATCCTTGCTGTTGTTTCCATCTCTGTAATAAACATTGGCTTGCATACCACTGGCAGTGGTTTATTTCTTGCCTCTTCTTGATATATACCCAATAGTGGGATAGCTGGATCATAGGATAGCTCAATTTCCATTTTCACTAAGTATCGCCAGACTGCTTTCCATAGTGGCTGTACATAGCTACATGACCACCAACAATGTAGAAGTGTTCCTATTTCACCACATCCCCTCCAACATTTGTTGCACTCTGATTTTCTGATCTGGGCTAGCCTCAAGGGTGTTAGATGTTATCTCATGATTGTTCTGATCTGCATTTCTCTGATGGCTAGTGAGCAGGAGCATTTTCTCATATGTTTATTGGCCATGTCGACCTCCTCACTAGTGAAGTTTCTTTTTCCCATTTCTTCAACGGGTTATCTGTTTTCCTCTTCTTGCAGGAAACAAAGGTATTGTAGATTTTTGTAATAAGCTATTTGTCTGTTGTATCGTTGCTAAAAATTCTTTCCCCGTCTGTGGGTTGCCTGGATACCCTCTTGGTAAAATCCTTTGATGCACTCATGTGTTTTATTTATTTTTTTAATGATCCTATGTGTTTCATTCTTAGTAAGTCCCATTTGTCAATTTCAGGTCCCCCTTCATGTGTACCCTGTCCTATTGCAGTTAGCCTTTGTATTCTCTGGGTCAAGGTTCTTAGATTTTCCTCAATTCTCTCCCTAATGGTTCTGATGATTTGTGGTTTTACTTCCAGGTCCATGATCCACCTCAAGTTTGTTCTTGTGCATGGGATGAGGTAGAGATCCTGTTCCATTTTTCTACATGTAGATTTCCATTGTCTCAGCACCATTTGTTGAAAAAGGCATCACCCTCCCACTTGATGCTCTTGGGGCCCTTGTCGAAAATCAGTTGTCTATATGCTAATGGTTTTATTTCTGGGTTTTCTCTTCTTTTCCATTGATCTGTGTATCTGTCATTATGCCAGTTCCATGCTGTTTTGACCACTGTGGCTTTGTAATAAGTGTGAAAATCAGGTAAAGCCAGCCCTCCGACTATGTTCTTATCTTTGAGGAGATCCCTGCTAATTCTGGCCTTTTTCTCTCTCCATATGAAGTTAGTGGTCAGTTTTTCCAGTTCTCTGAAGAAGGTTGTTGGTATTTGGATTGGGATAGAGTTGAACTTAAACAGTGTCCTGGGTAGGATAGACATCTCTACTATATTGAGTCTACTTTATTGAGTCTACCAATCCATGAGCATGGGATATTCCTCCACTTGTGGAGGTCACTTTTCATTTCCTGTAGTAGGGTTTTGTAGCTTTCCTTGTATAGATCTTTTTTTTTTTTTGGTTAGATATGTCCCAAGGAACTTCAATTTATTCTTCGCTATTGTGAATGGCACTGCTTTCTTGATCTCCTCTTCTGTTTTCTTGTCAGATGTGTAGAGCAGACCAATCGACTTCTGTTTGTTGATCTTGTATCCTGCCACTCTTCCATATTCCTCTATCGCTGTTAGTACTCCGGATGTGGAGCTCTTGGAATTTGCGATGTACAGGATCTTGTCATCAGCGAATAATGATAATTTGATCTCCTCCTCTCCCATTTGGATACCTTGGATGTCTTTCCATTTTCATATGTTATTTGCTAAGACCTCCAATACTATATTGAATAGTAGTGGGGATAAGGGGCTTCCTTGTCTAGTCCCCTTCATCACTTGGATTGATTTAGTCTTTACTCCATTGACTATTATGTTAATTGTTAGCTTCTCATAGATAGCTTGTATTAACTTGAGGAACTCTCCTTCTATTCCTATCTGTCTGAGCGTCTTGATTAGGAAATTGTGCTGGATGTTGTCAAATGCTTTCTCTGCATCTATAGATATCATCATTTGGTTTTTATACTTCATCTTATCAACATGATGCATAATATCGATGGATTTACAGATGTTAAACCATCCTTGCATCTCAGGGATAAATCCTACCTGATCCTGGTGGATTATGCTTTTTATATATTTTTGTATTCTATGGGCCAATGTCTCATTGAAGATTTTTGCATCTATGTTCATTAGAGATATTAGTCTATAGTTCTCTACTCCTGTGGGATCCCTTCCCTGTTTGGGTATCAAAGTTATACTGGCTTCATAAAATGAGTTAAGGAGTTTTCCATCCTTCTCTATTCTCTGGAAAACTTTGTGGAGGATTGGTGCCATATCCTCCCTGAAAGTCTTGTAGAATTCCCCAGTGAAGCCGTCTGTTCCAGGAGCTTTTTTTGTTGGTATATTCTTGATAACCATATCTAAATTTTCTCTTGTTATGGGTTTTTTAGTTCCTTGACCTCTATCTGGGACAGTCTGGGGGGGGGGATTGTTTTTCTAGGTATTTGTCCATGTCTTCCAGATTGTTGAACTTGTTGGAATACAGATTTTCATAGTACTTTGTGATAATTCGTTTAATTTCATTAGGGTCTGTTGTGATTTTCCCCAATTCATTCCTCATCCTGCCTATTGTTGCTTGTTTTTTCCTTTCTTTGCAGACCATCATTTTTAATAGTTTCACTTAAGATCCTGATGTACTCAAGTCTGAGAAAGGTGGCTTTTCTATGGGAAGGCTGTGGAGACACTTATACTGACTCTAGTATATGAAAGGCCTTTCTTCAGTTTTACACATTAGAGCATTATATAAGATGTTGGTGTGCAAAACTTGTCTTTATTTCTTTAAGAATAGAACACCCTCTTACAGGGGAGTCATGGGGAGGACACAGGTCAGTCAAGGTGCAGTGAGGCAGAAATGAAGCATACAACTTTCCTCTAGTTCCTGAAGGTTTCCTGCCCCCTGTGGGAAGCTGAATGCTGTTCCCATTCCTCAGTGACCCCTTTATCGACCTTTTGTATTGTAATGGCTTGCGGGCAAGATAACCTTTGAATCCATGGGTTCACCTAATTAACATGCGGACCTGTTTGAGAACTGCTCCCCGCCATTTTTTTTTCCCGCCATTTCTTTGTAGCTATGTGTATGTTTGGCTGATTATCCCTACCCCTCATTTCCATAAGTTGTACTTCCCCTTCTTGTTGCTAGCCTATATTAACCCTGCCTTTTGGCTCAATAAATGAGACTTTATCAGAGTCCTGTCTTGTCTCCATTTCTTGCATCTTTTGCCCTCTCCATGCCCAGTCCCCCTTTCAGGAACCCACATTGACTGATCTGTGGGTTGGATCACCCCCCAACTATCATGGTCCAAATACCACCTTACAAATCCAACTGGGCTGGAGGAGGTACACTAGAAGAGCTGGAAAGTGGAAATACGGGGAACCCAGGACAGATGAACCCCTTGGGGCCAGTAGTAAGAGTGTCACTACTGGATGGATGGAGGGAAGGTGAGGCAGAGAGGAGGAATCAACAACAAGGATCTGCACTTAACCTCCTATTGGAGGACAGGCATGGGAGGAGTGGGCGAGGGGAGACATTGGGAAGTGTAAGTTATGATAAAACAATAATAATTTATAAAGTATTGAGTATTGTTGTGGGGAGGGGGCTTAAGGACAGGGGCAAAGATGAGAAGCTGATGTCAAGGGCTCAAGTGGAAAAGTGGAGGCTCAGAGAATGATAACGGCAGCTGTTATGCAAAAATTCGAGGCACAATATATGTATTTACATATTGTGAAAAACAAAGTGTGAGCCCCCAATAAAATGTTTAAAATATGAATAGCAATATTATGACAAAATATAAGTATATTACTGGCTTAAGAAATAAAACATCATTGTCAACTCAGCAACCAATTGAAATGCCTTTCAATTTCATCACACTTCTTGCCTCCAGCACTGGTTGCTATCCTGAATTTAAATTTGATTATTTTGTTCATGATCTTTTATTCCTTGAATCTTATGGAAGTAAGGGATTTGTGAACATACTGACATTTTCATAAAATATAACAGCATCTTTCTATCACCCTCTTAGAAAATCTATTCCTGGTGGAATAGTGGTTAAGCATTGCGCTGCTCAACAGAAGGTCACCATTTCAACATCCTAGTTGCTCTGAGGGAGAAGGGTGAGACTCTATTCCTATGAAGAGTTACAGTACTATAAGCTCACAGAGATTGTTTGAGATTGCTATGAAATGACACAACGGAAATGACAACACAAATATGAGCTTAATCACACCTCTTGATATTTTGCTATAATCTACTCAACAAATGGTTTCCTTTTAAACTGGTTTGAAAGTCTTATCATTTATTCATTTGAAATTTATTATTTTGTGGGAAAATTCACATAATGTAAATTGCCATCAACAAAAAATGAGATTCCATTTAAACAGCAGTAATAGCATGTTCAATCTTGCATGACTCTTAACCTCTATCTGGCTCCAGAAATAGTTCATCATCATAAAAGGAATCCATTACCTACAGACACTCTCAAATCTCCCTGGGCACAAAGCCAATCACCACCTCCCTGTCATCTGTATAGATTTGTTCAATCTGGGTTTCTCTGTTAATAAAATATTATAATATGTGGACTTGTGTGTTTGGCTTCTTTAACTTAACACGATGTGTTCAAGGCCCATCTATGAGATAGATGATAACTATACACTGAAAGTTGGTGAAGAAGAATTAAGTACTCAGTGTGTTTCAGAATCAACAATACTGATAGATATATATCTCGGTACTTCATGCATTTTCCAGTGGAATAATATACCAATACAAGGATGTACCACAGATTCTTTAAGAAATCCTTCATTGATTGGCATTTAAGATTCTTCAAAGTTTTTTTAATGTTATAACAAATATTTCTTTTGTGTGTGTGTGGCATCACTGTCCTGCTGGGAGTAAGAAGCCCCGTCTTGCTCCTGGAGAGCTGCTGCTGCATTTGAACTGTCAACCCTGTTAGCCACAGTCCCGCACACAACCACTACCCCACCAGGGCTCAGCCGTTCTAACAAGTATTTCTATATAATACCTTGTGTAGACATATATTGTCATAGCTACAAGCTGTGAGTTCATGTAGCCATGAAATCACTATGCCCAATGGTAACTCTTTATTTATCCATTTTATAAACAGCCAAATTATTTTCCAGTGCTGCTGCATCATCTTATATCCCCACAAGCATACTATAAGTTGCCCAAATTATTTTCAGCCTTACCACCAACACTTCATATTTGGACTTATTAATATTATATTTGCAAAACTCAGATCATGTACTCAATTTTTGCACTACTGTTAGCCAAACATTTTTGCTGTAAAGGCCTGCCAATTTGGTTTCATATAAAATTTTGTGTGTTATCATTGTTTCCTGCCCCTGAGTCAGCTTTGATCATGATTACCCTGTTACACTAGTCGAACAAGATTTGGTCTGCACTAAAGCACAATTGATGCTCTCAGCTAAATGAGCTCCTCATTGAAGCTCTTGGTCAATTCATCATGTTGAGGGTTGCCCTCTCCTTTACTAACCCTAAGTGTTGTCCATCTTAATGTCCTTCACAAAGACTGAGTCCTCCTAAAATTTGTTCTAATTTCCCAAATACAGTCTCACCATCCACAATTCCAAGGAGTAATTTGGCTGTACTTCCCTTTGTCTAGGCTTTCTGTATCTGGCAATATGCTAACGCTATGCCTAAGTTTTTCAGTGGCTTCTTCCTCCAAAGTTGGGAGCAGAGTCCTACTCTGTCGTCTGTTCTTACCTTAGAAGCTCTGTGGAAACTTTCTCCTTTTGGAGGCCTGATGTGTAATTGAAATGACAGCTTCCCACATCACAATATTGCACAAGTCACCACAAGATGACAAACTGACAGACAATTGGTGGGGAACATTAATTAACAACTGAGAAAGATCTATGTAACTTGTGCTTACCAGACAACTATCTCACTTTTCACTTGAATCAAAACCTGTTAAATTCATTAATATACAGTTTAATCCTGAGTTTTTGTCTCTGGGAACTATGTGGCCTTTGTAATTAATTATAAACGCTACATTTGAAAGTAAAAGTTCAATGTGAGATAGGATAAGCTTATGTACATTCTAAATACTAATGAAAGTCTTCTATGTCTCTCCTTTAATTCAAATTCCTTTTATGGGTAAAATGATTACTACATGAATTTTAAGGAGCTCTGTTGGGAAAGGGGCCTACAAAATGAACTGTGACCATAATTGCAGTGGTTTGAGCCCACTATTTTCTCCATGAGAAAAGCAAGATGGAATATGCTACCATAAAGATGTGAAGCCACAGAAATTCAAAGAGACAGTTGTACTCTATCTTCTAAGGCTGCTGCTGTGAGTTGTTGTAGAGTCTGTATCTGTGAGTTATAAGAAGCTTCATACTATTATGTTAAAAAGACTTAGGGAATAGGAATGGGAAGCACACAGCAGCATCAATTCCAATGCAAGACCAGCTATAGTCTAGAAAGTATCTTGGAGGAAAACCAGGACTATGAGGAATAGAGGGCTTTTTGAGCAGTTGAGGACCGTGTCCAGCAGTATGTAGTTCTATGTTCCTGTGGTCTTTTCAAATGGAAGGGTAGGATTGAGATTAAAGTTAAGGGGATCATTTGGTCTGGTGGAACACATTGAAGGAATGTATGGATTGTGATAAGATATCTAAGAATCCAAATAAAAGTTTTTAAAATAAAAAAAGCAAAGAAAACTTTGTGATTAGTGGATCTCAAACGATGACCTTAAAATTATTCAACTTTATGTTGATTCAGCATTATCTTACATCCTTACTAGCTATTTTTGCATATATTCTCCAGTTAGGGTTTATATATCAGGAATATCAAGTTGTTCATTTGGCGTGTAGTATTCGAATTCCTATGACACCTTGGGACCTATCTAGGTCTTAGTGCATCATGGCATAGTGGTTATTTGTTGATCTGCCAACTGCAGGTTCAAGAGTTTGGGAATCATAGTCACTTCATCTGAGAAAGAGTATGCAATCTACTCCCATAAAGAGTAACAGTCTCAGAAACTCACAGGGTTAGTTCTGCTAATATGTCTTAGAAGGTCATTATGAATCAATTTAGACTAGATGGTAGTGAGTTTCTGTGTTTGTACATCTGGATGTAATAATGAGTGCTAGGGGGAGTTCTTGAGCAAACTCAATAATGCCATGGAAAGCATCTATCAAACGTGATCTCCAATAGCTGACTGAGGCACCATCATATCTCAGAAATGTCAGTCACAACTAAGTTGATCTCATGTATTGGAGGTAAGATGGCTGGATCTGGTGGCAGGAGTGCTGCAGTGGAATTTAAGGACTTGGTGTGTGTCCAGATCCCTGGTTGTCCACCTATATATCCCCATCCCAAGTTTCAAGATCCCATTTCTTCCCAATCAGTGGCATCACTTTCATTTCAGCAATCTTTTTGCATTTAAGAAGACAGCTGGAACTATAACTAAACCACTTTTTCTGTAATTTATTAGGTCTCATCTTTTTTGGCAATCTAATCTTTGTTGCTCCAGGAAACAGCTATTTTTCTAAAAGAAATGACTCTATAAATGGAACCCAACTAAATGATAGATATTTTATTGAATGTGTGCTACTTGGCAGATATTGTATTAAACGTGTGTGGTGGTTTCAATTAAGTTACCAGTGGAATTACATTTGAGGCAATCATTTCACCATATAAAAATTAAGAAGGACATCGTTGATTGGAACATATACTTGTTTCTATTGTAAATCACATAGCACTAATACAAAGCTGCCTGCTTAAAAAGAGAAATTTATTTCACCCATGTCTAAATTCTTTAAATCAGAAACTAAGGTATAAGCAAAGTTTGCTCCTGTAGAAGACTCTAGAAAAGAAGACAACTATTTTCTCTTCCAGCTGCAGGAAGAGTTATAATCCCAATATTTTCCTCTGTGCTTTTGTCATTTCTTCTTTTTAACTCTTTTCTACACTGTACATATTATAAGGATATGCACAATTCCAAGTAGGCCATACCATGGTCATATAGGTTTAATATCTTCTGAAAATATCTCATTCAATTTAAGCTAGTATTTACCCTTTAACATACCAGTAATATAAACAGGTTCCAAAATATGGAATGCAAAAATAGTATTTGGGGAGCAATCATCTAATAAATGACAAAAAGCATGTTTTTCCATTTCAATGTCTCCACCGAAAATGTATTAACAATATATGAAGAAGGGCAATGTTTCCTTCATGTGGATACTATGTATGATAGCCCATCTGCATCTGCAAGAGCAATCTAGAGACCGTGAAGAAAGACACCATATTCAGCTCTACTGTGCCATTTTGTTGTACTTCTGATTTCTAAATCCTTTTAATGCATGTCTAATTATTTTTTGAGCATACGTGTTAGGCCACATTGACTACAGAAACAAATCCAGTGACATATATGTGTAAGAGAGAGCTTTCTATTAATGAGTAATTGAATGTCCAGAAAACATCCCAGCCCAGTTCAAATCAAATCCATAAGTTCGATATGAGTCCATCGATCCCTTTTCAGACCCAGATAACTGCGTGCAATGATGCATAATGCAGGAACATCACAACTCTTTGGGTGAAGAGTCTTGTGGATCCAGTGGAGGTAGAAGCAGCACAAAGCTCTGACAGGTATCAGCCAAGTAGGTTACCAACAGCAAGGTGAAGTAAGGAGAGGGAAGCGGCCTCCAGTGAGCCTTTTATCTTAATTGCATTTCCCAAAGGGGTCATCAAGCTGTGGCCTGGTTGACAGACTTATCTCTACAAGTGCCCTTTACTTGTCAAGTTCATGTGAAAGCATGTAAATTCCACATCATTATAGTACCGGAGATTATACGAAGCATTAAGAAATTTCAATACCTTCTCCATGCATGATGCTCAAATATGTCACAGTCACTGAAATAACTGAAAACAAAAATCCCCCCAAAGAAAAAAACCCTGTTATTTAATTGATTCTGATTCATATTTATTCTAAAGACTTTGCAAAATTGAGTCTGTCAGTTTATGTCATTGTACATTTTTTTTGCTAGTAAAAGCCCTCATCTTTATTGCTCTGAGGAGATGATGAGTTAAAATTGCTAACTTTACAATTAGTAGCTCAATGGAAAACCAACTATGCTTTGAGGTCTCAATTAAGCAATATGACATATAATTGCAATATTGATCATGAAAATGGAGGGTAGTCATTGCTGATGCTGGAGGTCAGAATGAATCTGCCAAGAACAAGTCTTTTTCCCCCTCAGTATATTGAATGGGACAAAATGTATGTATCACACAATTGAAAATTTCAATCATAGCAAAGGATATTGGACAACCAGTACCACATCTATCTTAGAGCATTCTGCACCCACTAATCATGGTTAAATCACATTTAATATGCGACATGCCATCATGATGAGTTCTAGTTCTCCCTCTTGCCTCCCAATTTCATTATTTATTCCTGAAATCCTATTTCCCTCCACGTCACCAATCCCACACCTCTGCATTTCTTATAACACCTTACATCAGTTATTATCATTACGCCTCCACACTTCTGACCTTCACCTCTGGCAACCACAACAGAAGATAATGAGAAACAAAACATACTAAGGAGGTAGGGTAAGATCATAAGAGTATAAAGGCTATAATGCAAACAATGTATGAGAGGGGGAAGACTCCAATCAACAGTCCAGGAGCTAAGGAAGACATTTCCATCATTGAACATCTAAGACATATTTGCGCCCAGAACAAATTGAGGCCTGGCTATAGGGAAGTCCATTGGTCAAGTATCAAGTTTGATCCAGCATAATCAAGATTACAATGGCCAGATAACAAGGCTGCTTGGAAGTCAAGTCTGGGGCTGGAAGGGATTTGCCACGGCTCAGTCTGACTAGAATCTGTGATGTGCATTGTGCTCCCACTGTGCTCCAAAGTCTTCTACAAATTGGGGGATCCAAATGTTAGCTCTGTCACTTCCTCTTTGCCATAGACAAATTTTGTAATTGCTATTTTTGGATTACACAGCTGGTATGTTTCTTTGTGGGTGTGGTCAAATCCTTGTATAGATGACTGTTTTTTAAAATACATGTTTTTAAGACCACAGACACTAGTCATGTTGAGAGCCAGACACCATCTGCTTTCTTTAAAGCACTTTTCTATAGCACCCACGTATTCAGTGATTATTTAATAAAGGTTAGTTTCAAGTCAGAGAATGTTATCAAAACTCTTTTTGAATTGGAGCTAGAGTTAAGTAGGACCCAAGACTCCATTTGTATCTTTCTGGATATTGAGTGTCTCAGGTTTACTTTGGCCATAGTACTACGACAACATCAGAAGCATATAAGACCAACTGCATCAATAACAACTATAAGACAACAACAACTGAACAAACAGGTCACAAAAGACAGACAGAAAGAAGGAAGGAAGGAAGGAAGGAAGGAAGGAAGGAAGGAAGGAAGGAAGGAAGGAGAAAACTGAAAGCTACAAGCAGAAAACCAAAAACCCTTATAAAAGTACAACATTGCCCATCATCCCCTGGGGGTACAAGTCTATTGCATCATTATCACCACCAATTTTCCCAATAATCCAGCCCTCCAGACACTGTCAGTATTTAGAGGAGTCTAGGTAAGTAAAGTTCCAGTTTCACTTGACACCTATGAGATTTTGCCTTGTATAGTTTGAGTTCCCATTAGATCGTGGTCTATTCATACTAAGAATAGGGATTGATGTCAAGGGGCAACTTGCTGGATCAATTCTTCCAAAGGTAGATCCCTGCTCCATGGATAAGAATCAGTTGTGCCACTGCAAGGTGAGGATAGAGCTACCACATGTATGGTGACCCAGGGTCCCTGTCCTTGAAACACCAAATGTGTTGGGAGTTGCTCCAAATTCTAATTACTGGCACTTCTACCAAGTTTCGTGGCTGCTCTGTGCTTCCTCTCCTATTCAAGTCCCCCAGTCCTTATTCCAAGGGTACAGGCAGGGGAGAGGCAGGGCTCAGCTCATTCAGTAGGGCCTCTATGTTAAGTATTTTTGGTATGGCCCTGCATTATGGCATGATGCCTGCAAGGCCAAGCTTTCATGATTATCATGGTGCTTAGTCTATGGAGTGGTTCCTTGAATGTTGGGTAGAAACAAATTCTTGGTGTCTACCCCGGAAAATGAAATCTGGCCTATTGTCCCCCTAGTTTCCCTGCACAGATTGCTTAGCATCTCTTACCTTGGTGAGTTATTTCTCCCAAATATCTACCATGCTCACTAACTCACATCAGAATCTCCTCCACAGGAGGTCCCCTCTCCTGGTGTTGACTTGAATTTCTGGAAAGCATCTCCTTCCATTCCTGTGGGAGACCATCAATTTGCTCCAGCCTTGTTTTCATGTTGTGCAGCCTCAAGGAGATGGCCATATCTCAATTCCTCCTCTTAATGGAGTGACTCCTGTCACTGTTTCTTCCCTCAGGTTGGGTCTTGTAAAGTAGGCAAAAGGGTGATGAGGTTTGATCTGGGGCAGTAAGTAAAATTCTCTCCTCTTGTTCAGGAATCAAATATTAATATTTGTATGAGTGTGTTTCTTCTTATCATAGCGAACTCATACAATATTTGATCTTTTTGTGATTGACTGTCTTCACTCAGCATAATGGTTTCCAGGTCCTATGATGTCATGTGCTGTTTCATGCTTTCATTGCAGTTTCTTAGGGATGCATAGTATTCCATTGTGTTTATGTCCCATAGTTTCCTTTTCCATTCTTCCACAGTTGGGCATTTTGGCGGCTTCCCATATCTAGCTATTGTGAACTGTGCTGTTATGAACATGGGAGAGCACAATTCGGCTTGTGCTATGTCTCTTATTTCTTTAGTCTATATGCCTAGGAGTGGTATTTCTGAATCCTATAGTATTTCAAATTCCAGTTGCAGTTTCAGAAGCTGACAGAGGAACTTCTGCACAGACCTGTAGGTTTACTATGAATTGGTATAATCTCAGTAGCAATGAGAGAGATATAAATATTTACAAACCTATTTTCTGAATACTCAAGCATTAGAACTGTACTTTCATACCTAATATTTAAACTGAATTTTCTGAGGTCATTGATCAAGAGATAATTCTTTGGTTACCTAAAAATAAAAGATTGTCTTCCACCAGGAAAATAAATGAGGGTCCATGTTTATAGCATATATGAGGCAGA
This sequence comes from Nesogale talazaci, assembly GCA_004026705.1. Classification (NCBI taxonomy): domain Eukaryota; kingdom Metazoa; phylum Chordata; class Mammalia; order Afrosoricida; family Tenrecidae; genus Nesogale; species Nesogale talazaci. The sequence continues at coordinate 62,900 of PVJH01001563.1, read as the reverse complement.
GGAGTGCAGAAATAAAGAGAGGATGCCAAATACAGTGGAATTGACCTCAGAAGGTTAGAGAAATAACAATATATCCTATCCTGGGACAAAAGAGACAATACATGTGTTGAGTTAATGAGGACCTTTGGATATTGATCCTCCAGGGAAACAAAAACTGCAAATAGCATGTCTATAATATTGCACTTAAAGACGTCTTTCCCTTTAAGGAGGAATGATAAATGACCATACTGGCAGAGATGATTTTTTTTGCCCAGGAACATAGTGCTTCACACTACCTCTCTGTCTTTCCTGGGGATAGACCTCCTCTTTTCTACATCCAGAGTGGATGTCCACCATTAATTTTTAAGGATGCCAGCCAGGTAACCTAAACCCCTTTATTTTATGCTTTGCAAGAGGGGCAGATGTTTGGCTACAGGAAAATACAGAAACACACGCATGTGAATAAAGTGAGTGCAGGTAAAAATCAGAGTGAGTACTCTAATGAGAAACTTTTTTGTTTGTAATTTTCTGGTCAAGTTTCTTTGTATCAGTGCATGACTGCTGAAAATGTCACCAATTTGGGGGGGCTCTTGCCCTGCCTCTAAAATCAAGATGATTTTACAGTTGAGCAAAAGCAAAACATTTCAAACCACGATACATCTATCTTTCTGTAAAGATCTAGAAAACCCCGTTTTACTGTGAACAAAAATTCAAGGCATTTAGTACAATTCTATCGTTGCACAAATAGATTGAAACAGTGAGTGAAACAACAGACTCAAGATTTGAGCAATAAATAAGATGACTCAGGACACTTCAGGGTTTCCTTCTGCTCTGCTTGGGTCGTCATGAGTTGAAAATTATTTGATGTACTCTAACAGCAGTATGGTTGTGGTGTGGAAGAATGAGGCTTGTTATATTCATCTTATTCTCTTCTTTCTTAGTGTATATTTGTATTATCACTAATGTGTGTGTCCTGATCTCTAGGGAATGTGATACTGTCATAAGTTTACTAACGAGGATCACACCCAGGTTTATCATACGATTTGTTTATAGATAAATATTTAAATGAACCAATAAACATAGATAAAGATATAATAATAGAACTATACATTTGAGATCTTTATAAATATATGCAACTTTTCCTTTTAAAAAATAATAATCAAACCCAGAAGGCAGTTTTTGACACCCCCTTTATTTTTCTATCCCTTTCCACAAGAGAGAGTGGGCTTCCAGTGGTTCTGCTGGTGATGATGTTTCCAGTCACACACATCTAATTGTCTTTTTCCTTGATCTCTTTATCAGTGTCATCAACAATATAGTACCCAGAAACCAAGCAGCCATTACAGAGTTCATTCTCCTGGGACTCACAGATGATCCAGAACTCCAGCCCATCATCTTTAGCCTGTTCCTGATGACATACCTGGTCACTATTCTTGGAAACCTGATGCTTGTCCTGGCTGTCATCTCTGACTCCCACCTGCACACACCCATGTACTTCTTTCTCTCCCATCTGTCCTTCACTGACATTTGTATAAGCACATGCACCATCCCAAAGATGTTGTTGAATATCCGCACACAGAATCACACTATCAGCTTTTCAGGCTGCCTCAACCAGATTTTCTTTGTCCTGTTTTTTAGTGCTTTTGAAAATTTTCTTCTAGCAGCAATGTCCTATGACCGCTATATTGCCATTTGTTACCCACTGAGGTACACAGTCATCATGAACTCCTGCTTCTGTGGCCTGCTGATTCTGCTTTCCTTGCTAACTAGCACAATGATTGCCCTGCTGCACAGTCTGATGATTTTGCATCTGTCTTTCTGCATAGACCTGAAAATTACTCAGTTTTTCTGTGAACTTGATCAGCTCCTCAAAGTTGCCTGCTCAAGTACCCTCATTAATAACATCCTTATATATGTATTTGCTTTCATTTTGGTAGGTATACCTCTATTTGGAATTATATTCTCTTACACCCAAATTGTCTCCTCTGTGTTAAGGTTATCATCATCTAGTGGGAAGTATAAAGTTTTTTCCACCTGTGGGTCTCATCTGTCAGTTGTTTCGGTATTCTATGGGACAGGTATGGGTGTGTATATAAATTCTTTATTTACAGAATCTTCCAGAAAAACGGCAGTAGCCTCAGTGATGTACCTTGTAATGCCTCAAATGATGAATCCTTTCATCTACAGTCTGAGGAACAAAGAGATAAAGGTAAGCTTGAGAAAACTCTTTGCTAGGAAATCTTCCTTGTAATGATTGTATTATAGCTGATAATTTATTGATTACTCAGGACCCCCTGTGTTAATACCTTTTTGAGCATCAGCATCATTCATAGTTTTAGTTCATCAAATGCACAATTATATGTTCATAGTTGTTGCAAGCAATGATAGACTACATCAACATCCTCAATGATGAAGCCTTTGGGATTAATACTTAAGAGACATTTCTCAAAAAAACAAAGAAACCACCACCAACACCACCACATAAAAGAGCTATCTTTCCATTGAAGGAAATTTAGAGACTTCACCAAAATAGAACAGAAGTCTTGGGCATGTTGGCTTCATTCAAGGACTAAGTATGCTCGTGATTCTCTAGAAAATGGTCACATATGCAGATAAAATGCCGTATAGAGCATGAGACACCTACAGAAAGAAAACATGCTGCCTTTCTCAGGTTTATTGTTAGTAACGTGTTCAGCAGAGACATCGGAAGGAGTGTGTACTGTAGATAAATGTTTGCTCCTAGTCTAAAGTTTCTATCTTCTATTTTTGGAACTGTTGAAAATCACTAATATGATAATGCGTGACTCTTGCGTTTTTTCAATAAAGGTTTTTTTCATAGTTTTTCAGTTGATCAGGAATGTTCAGGATTAGTGATATTATAATCTAAGGTTTGGAATCATGATATAAAGCAGGGTATCTATGAGTTGTTGCAAGAAAAATGCATTTTCTTTTGGAACTTTCATCTAACAGTTAATTCACTATAAAATGTTATGCTAAAGGAGGGAACATTTGAGGTTTCCTAGGGTTAAGTTGAGCATCTGTCTAGGGGACAGGTATCCTAGATATCTTCAAGTACTAAGCTTATATATTTCAATTTTTTTTACTTTACTCAAGAACAGCTGCATTAGGGCATCTTAAAACAGACATATTCTGCTTCCATGGAAGTGATGCCAAATCTTAATGACTTTACAGAACCCCCAAGAAAAAGGCCAATTTAACCCTCATTGTTTCAAGGTTGCATCATAACACATAAGGGTTTTTGAGATTGTAGGTGTGTATGGGTGTGGAACACTAAGGCGTTCTCTATAGAGGCACTGGTAGTTTGAAACTCTCATACATGAGCAATGAGCCAATGAGCAACCACTAAACCACCATGGTTACTTTAATGACCTAATCCTTTAATGTAGGATTTTTAAATCTGTAAATCTTGAGGGGTACTGGTAAACTCATCTTGTCCCCCTGAAAAGGTGATAGGTTTGAAAAGCAGAAAATGCCTGCAGACAGTAGTCCAGGGCTTAACTTCCTGTGCCACCAGATGAACATCCAAAGGACCATCATATTTAATAAGTTCATTTTGAGATCTTGATGTCCTCGACTGAGAAAGATGACCTTTCTATGGGAAGACCTTGGAAAAAATGTATGTAGACTCTAAAATATGAGAGGGCTTTCCTCAGTTTTATGCATTAGAAAATTATATTAAAGTTGATGTGGAAAATTTGCCTTTGTTTCTTTATGGATAGAAATATAATGACAAAATATAAATGTATTGCTATATTAACAGATAAGCCATTATTATCAATGCAGAATCAATTGAACCACCTCGCAATTTCATCACAATTCTTGCCTCTGGTACTGATTGCTAGGCTTAATATCATTTTGATTAATTCTTTGACGCTCTTTTATTCACTGAATCTTATAGAACTACTAAAATTTTTGGGGGGAGGCATCACTGGGAGTAGGAGGCACAGCCTTTGCTCCATAGAGCTGGAATTGAACCTCCATCCCAGTGGGCCGCAGCCCCACGCACAACCAGTACGCCACCGGGACTCAGCCCGAACTACTAAAATTTTTGAGCATACTCCTATAGGCTATAGCTGCATCTTTTATCACCCCGTGGAAGCCCTGTTCCTGGTAGAATAGAGGTTATTCCTTAGACTGCTAAATAAAAGGTCAACAGTTCAAAATCTCAGTAATGCTGTGAATAAAAGATAAGAGTTTCTTTTCCTGTAAATAGGCACATTCTTGGACATTCACAGAGGTAGTTCAACTCTATTCTGTAGGTTGGCTATTAAATGGCACCATGGAAATGACCCCACAGAAATAAGTTTTTATCATATTTCTTTGTATTTGGCTATGACTTGTTCAAATTGGTTGTCTTTATAACTGATTGGAAAGTCTTATAATTTATTCATTTTATCATTTTTTATTTTTGTGGGAAAATACACATTATGTAAATTAGCATCACAAAAAATAAGATTCCACTTGGCAGTAATAACATGGTCAATGTTGCACAACTCTTAACCACTATCTGTCTCCAGAAATAGTTCATCACCCTAAAGGGAATCCCCTATCTGCAGCCACTGTCCAGGCTCCTTTGGCCACTGCTTCCCCACTCTCTGTATAGAACTGTGCTCAATCTGGGTTTCTGTGTTAATAAAATGCTATAATATGTGGAGTTTTGTGTTTGGCATCATTAACTTTGCAGAATGTTTTCAAGGCCTATCTATTTGATAGATGTTTTATTTATACAGAATCAGTCAAGGGGAGTGATTTGCCCTGTGTGCACCAGAACAAACAACATTGATAGAGATGTATATCAGTACTGGATTCCTTTCCCTAGTGGAATAATATACCATCACATGACTGTACTTCACCTTGTTTATGCAAAGATGTGTTATGGGCATTTAAGAATTTTTAATGTTTCAACAAGTATTTTTATATAATACCCTGTGTGGGCATATATTATCATAGCTATGAGGAATAGTTTCATCTAGGCATGAAATAACTATGTGCAAAGGTAAAGCATTTGATAAGCATCCAAATTATTTTCTAATGCTGCTACATCCAGTTATAGTCCCACAGGTATTATATGTTTCCCAAATTATTTTCAACAGTACCAGTACTTCATGTCTGGACTTATTGTTATTATTATTGCAAAGCCCATAGTCATATACACAATTAATGCACCATGGCTAGCCACGTGATGTAATATTAAAGTGTTCTTTTGATCTGATTCCATATAAAAATGTTGAATGTCCTCATTGATAGGTGCCACTGAGTCAGCTTTGATCATGAATACCCTGTTACACTAGACCAGACTCGATGTGGTCCTCCATTAAATGCACAGTAGATGCTCTAAGCTAGTGGATTCCATCCTTGAATCCACTGTGTCAGTTTATCTTGTGGAGGGTTGTCCTCTCTTTCACTAACCCTGAATATTGCCAATCTTAAGGTCATTGGTCAAAGATTGAATTCTTCTACAACTTGCTCTAAGTCCTCGAATATAAACTTTCCATCATCAATTCCAAGGGATATTTGGAGTGTACTTTCCACAGTTTAGGCTTTTGGAGTCTGGCAATACTTCAAAGCTTTGCATGTTTTTTTCAGTGTCTTCTTCCTCCAAAGCTGGGAGCAGAGTCCTTCTTTGCTATCTGTTTTTGTCCTAGAATCTCTCCTGAATTTTTTCACTTTGAAAAATCTGACTTTCATATTAAATGGCAGTGTCCTCCCTTCCAAAATCACAACAATGCACAAGCCAGCACAGGATGACAAACTGACAGACAATTGGTGGTAGATATTTATTAACAACCAAGAAAGACCATTATTACTTGTTCTTACTGAACAACTGTATCATTCTACTTTTGTGGCATCCTGTTATCTTCCTTAATATAAAATTTAATCATGATTTTTCCCTCTGGGGACCCTGTGGCCATTGAAATGATTTAAAAGCTCCAGATGTGAAAGTAAGAGTTTTGTGTAAGATAGAGCACACTAATATACTTTCTTATTACCAATGAAAATATTCATCTCTTTCTCCTTAATTAAACTCCTGACATGGGTGAAATAATTACTACATGAATTTCAAGGAGGTCCATTCATGAATGGCCTACCATATCAGCTGCTAACAATCAACAATCATTTCAGTGGTTTGAGCACACTAGTTTCTCCACAGAAGAATGAAGGCATGTGCTACAGTGAAGATTTAAAGCCCTGGAAACTCAAAGGAAGAGTTTTAGTCTCCCCTCCAGGCTGCTATGAGTTGGAGAAGACCCTCCAGCTTTGAATTTTAAGATCCGTAAAAGAGAACTCTTTGTACTGTTATGTTAAAGAGGGTTAGGGTATAGGAATGGGAAAATACACAGCCACATCAATTCCAACACAGGAACATCTGGGGTCTAGACCTGGGGGAAATTCAGGGCTATGAGGACAAAGGTTTTTTGTTTGTTTGTTTGTTCTCTTTGAGCAATTGGTTACAATGTTGTAATATGCTATTTTACTTTCCTATGGTTTTCAGGAAGGAAGGGAGAGGCTAAGATTAAGCTATTGCAATGACTTTGTCTGGCAGAACTTCATTCCCATTTTCCTAAGATTGAGGTTAATTATCTTTAAGGAAAATCCTTTTGGTGCTTCAGGTCAGAGGACATGGATTTGATTTTTTGGATTATAAACATGCTTATATGGGTGTGGGAGCTTGCAGTACATTTCTGCCACCACTGAGAGGATGGGTTGTCTATGTGAGTGGATCAATGTGCTAACCAGGGCTCGTGTCATATGACAGATTGGTATATCAGCCTGTCTAGTCTCTCAGTCAGTAACAGTCTCTGAACTCTGGGTCTTATTTTGGATCTTCCATTATGCTAACATTCCCAGTGTGACACCTGTGGTTGAATTTCTGATTGCATTCTTATTCAAGCACCTTGCTAATGGTTCAGGTGTGTGTTCTTGCTTTCAGGTGTCTTAAGAGAGGGCCTGCAGGTCTGACTTCAGGCAGGAGGTCTGACATCAGTGCCAGTGGGGGTGGCACTCCCCCAGTTTCTGTGGAGAGTTGACTCATTCACTATTGACAGGGCTGTAGGTTTCCAAGGACACTTATCCTCAGCCCATTTTGTAAGCTGTGAGGTAGCTATTATCTGGGTGATGTTACTGTGAAGGGGTTGAACTGGGACTCCTGATTGGGCTGAGAGCTAAGCATATTTGGCTCCCTAAAGCTTGGACCGTCAGTTTCAATAGCTAACTTTGAGAATAGGACAATGTAATCCAGAATAGAGTTGGAAAAGTGTAGGCTGCCAGTTTGTGGCAAGGACTAACGGCAGAGGGAAATCTCTTGGGTAATGATGAAGAAAGACCCAAGAAGAATTCATGCATTTGAATTTTGGCACTGGAGAAAAATAAGAAAAATGCCATGGACTGTTAATGGCACACAGATATGCGTACTGGAAAAAGTAAGGGCAGAGGGTTCCTAAGAGGCAAGGATGGCAAGATTTCCTCTTACTATCTCTAGCTATAGCGTCAGGAAAGATCATTCACTGAAGTAGGACATTGTGTTTTTAAAGGGCAGAGACAGAAAAAGGAGGAACAGGCCCTTGATAAGATGGATAGACACAGTGGTGGACTCAGTGGGCTCAGCCATAGGAACAATAGTGACGATGGTGCTGGACAGTGCAGTATCGCATTCTGTTGCTCATATGGTCACTCTGGGTCAGGCCTACATGATGACAGCAAAAGAGAAGAAGCAATCTGGGATATTTAGACTGTGGGGATACAAAACTGCAGATATCCTGAGACATTTCCCAAAAAGGGTGTTCTTCCTTTGTCAAGCCAAAATCCCTGCCAGTGAGTCTATATTGGCTCATGTTTCAGTGCCCTTTTAGTAACACACTATTCTGTTTCTTTGTATTTATTTTAGGTGGTGATCCTCTCTCTGGGATCATATTATCTTAACATTGAAGTTGTACCCTTTATAGTGAGAATATCATCAGCTGGTGAAATGCTTTATATGCGCGTGGGTCTCACCATTCAGTTGTTTCTTTATTCTCTGACATACCTTTTGGTAAATGATTGCACCCTTGTTGTTTGAAGTGTCTTTGCAGAAGACATGGAAGGAGGGGTTATCCTGACAGCCCAACTTGCTATTAATTGTATTCTTGTAACATAGACACTGCAGAAAACACAGAGAAAAATAGGAGACAACAGATCACACAGAAATAAAGGGGTCATATGGTCACAGGCCACGAGGTTCCTTGACTCATCAAGCTCATCTTGAAGCTGAAAGAGGCAATGAATACCTTCTCTTCAAGGGCCTTTCATACTCTCACACTCCCACTGCTCCTCGATTTCTGATTTATAACCTTTAAAACTGGAGGATTGTAAATTTCTCTTTAAAGAAGCCAAGTAATTTTTATTCAAAATAAACTGTATTATTTCATCAAGAATGAGTGAAGGATCATGTGCTGTATTTTTCCTAAAAAAGGTTTTATCGTCATGCAACTCACATACCATACAATTAGGGAGTTCAATAATATTTGACAGAGATAAAACCATCCTTACAAATAATTTTAGAAAAAGTTCTTCTTGCTTATCCTCATTGTTATGTGCTTAACATCTCCCCCTAAATTCCTTTTCAATGCATCACCAAAACAATAATTCAATTGCTATCTCTATAGATTTACCTATCCCATATTTCTGAAAGTGGAAACATGCAAAAACAAGTACAAAAACGAACAAGAATTACCAATGCAAAATGGAGGAAAAACACCAATCAAAAAAATATGGGGAAAATTTTTGATGGGACAAAATGGAAAACAAATGTCAAGGTGTTATATTTTAATCAACCTGTATACCCAATACACTGAGCAGCTATTGCCAAGGTTAACAGTTTGAACCCCCCAGTCTTCTGAGGATTGCTCTGAGTCAGAATGGATTCAATGACAGGGATGTCTTTGTAGAGCTTTGACTCTGTTGCACCCTCCAATAACGACAGCTACCTTGTCTTTATTCTCTAACAACTGTCCCTTGGAACTAACTCTCATGGCTTCCAATCACTCACTGTGCATTTGTGTGTCCTTCAAGTAAGGCAGCTTCCAACATCAATTTTTCTTACAGAACTACAATGGACTTCAAGAATCGCTTAAACCTCCCTTCATGAAATTTTCCCTTGTGATTGTGGTATACAATGTGTCTTTTGTGTACTACATGTGTGAGTTTTGGAATCTAGCCTCATAAATTCTCTCTAAAATGCCCAAATCCCTGAGCTTGATTTTACAGTATGTAAAGGCAAGTCTATTTCTTTTACTTGATATTGTGTCATCCAGCACACATTCTATGCTTCACTATGAAAGTATAAGTTTAACTTTCAATCTCTTAGTGCAAACCTTGAATGAATATATCTGAGAATAATGGGTCCACAATAATGAACTTAGTTATATCCAACTTTATGTTCCTTGGAGCATTCTCTTATGTCCTTACTAGCAATTTTTGTATATAGTCTCCAGTTTTGATTTATACATCAGGAATATGAAGTTGTTCATTTGGAATAGAGTATATTGTTAGGTGTCTCAAGAATACACACATACACACATGATAGATAGATAGATGATAGATGATAGATAGATAGATGATAGATAGATGATAGATAGATATAGATAGATAGATAGATAGATAGATAGATAGATAGATAGATAGATAGAGATAGTCCTTGGCTCTGGGCAAAAAAGCATGCACACAAAGTCTGTTTCATGATCTAAACAAGTTTTATGACAGTCAGGAGAAGTTTCAGGTTTACACAGGCACCCACAGAGTCCCTCATCCAAGTATGCCTGCTGGGAAACTGCTAGAGAAAAGTCATGACATTGGTTCCAGGCTGCTGCCTGTTCAGTCCTTTGACAGGGAGGTGTGGTTGGTGACCCTGGTCGACCCCATTGGCTGAATGGAATTCATCTGGCCTATGTGGGGCAATCCAATTGCAATCCTCTGGGTCAGAGGACTGGGTCTCTGAGCATGTGCAGTGAACCACCTTTCCTTGGGAAATAGCTCGAACCTCTGAGAATGTACAATGAACACCCTTCTTCCTATGCTAGTTACCTAACAGTATCCCAATTCCCATATCACTTTTGGACCTTTCTGGGACTTAGTGCTCAGTGTCATCCTGGTTATTGGTTGAGGTGCCACCTGCAAGGTCAGCAGTTCGAAACCAAAACCACTTCACCAGAGAGAGACTATGCTATCTACTCCCGCACAGACTCACAGTCTCAGAAACTCCTATGGTGAGTTCTGCTCAAATGTCTTAGAAGATTATTATAGGTCAGCATAGACTTGATGGCAGTGAGTGTCTGTGTTTATAGGTCTAGATGTGAAAATGAGTGCCATGGGTGGTTCTTGAACACACTCAATAATGTCATGAAAAGGACCTATCTCACGTGAGGCCTCAGAACCGACCCAAGCAAAATCAGAGGTGATATTTCAGTCATCAGACATACCTAAGTTGATCTCGTCCATTGGAGGTAAGAGAGCTGGATCTGTTTGCAAGAGTGTTACAGTGGAATTTGAGGACCCGGTGTGCCCAGATGCCTGCCTTCATGCCCCCATCCCAACTCTCAAGTTCCCATGTCTCTCCAATCAGTGGCATCACTTTAAAGAAACTTTTGGCAAAGGAGATTAGATTTGATATTATAACTAGGACACTTTTGCTATATTCTATTGGGTGTAATTTTCCAGGAAACAACTATTTTGCTAAAAGAAATGACTCTTGTTAATGGAACCCAACTAAATGACATGTATTTTATTGCATGTGTTCTACTGGACAGACATTGCATTAAATGCTTCCAGTAGTTATGGTTAGCTTGCTGACTTTGGCGCTAGTAGCTCAATCAAAAACCAACAATAACATCAAACCTATAAGGAAATATAATTGCTTCATTCATAATGAAATTTGAAGATGGTCCTTACTGATGGTGACTCTGAAAATAAATTTAATGAGAACAAGTCTTCTTTTCCCCTTATATTTTGATTGAGACACATTTACATATCACATAATTGAACATCTCAATCATAGCAAGAACTTTCAGTATCATATCTATCTCAGAGCATCCCCCTACTACTATCCATGGTGAAATCACCTTTAGACTGAGTTGTTCAATCACAATGAGTTCTAGTGTTCCCTTCTGCCTCCCACCTTTTTAATTTACTCCTTAAACGTCATTTCACCTATCACCAATCCCCCACCTCTGCATTCCCTCTAACATCTTGTATCATTTGTCACCATTACACCTCCACACCTCCTGTGCTTCACATCTGGCAAACCCAACAGAAAACAATGAGAAACAAATCACTCTAAGGTGGTAGGGATAAGGTCATAAAAGTATAAAGGCAAAGTGCAAACAATGTGTGAGAGGGAGAAGACCCCTATCAACATTCCAGATACTAGGGACGAAGTTGGTCATGGAACATCTAAGAGATACTTGCACTCAGAACAAATCAAGGTTGGGTCTGTAGAGAGGTTAACTGGCCAGGTACTCAGTTTGAGCCAGCATTATGATGATACAATGCTCCTCTGCATGACAGTAAAGTAATAGGGAACTCAAGTTTGTGACTAGAGAGGATCTGCCATGGCTCAGTCTGACTAGACATTCTCAAGTTGTGCTTTGGGCTCCCACTGTCATCCTTAGACTTCTACAAATTGGGTGTTCCAAATATTAGCTCTGGTACTTTCCCCTACACCACATTCAAAATTTCTAATTGCTATCTTTGGATCACACAAGCTTGTATGCTTCTTCCACGTGGACTTGCTTGACTCCATGATTAGATGAATGCTTGCTTGAATACATACCGTTAAGACCCCAGACACTGTTCAGATTAATTGCCGGGCAACATCTACTTTCTTCATCATATTTTGCTGTAGCACCCTGATCTTCAATGATTATTTCATGAAGATTAGTATCAAGCAGGGCCATGTTATCAGGACTATCTGTTACTAAATTAAAGCTAGACTTAACTAAGAACCCAGACTCCATCTATTTTCCCCTGGAGATGGGAGGTCTGAAGTTTACTTTGGCAGGAGTAATATGACATCAGAAGCATAGAAGACCAAATGTATAAGTAGCAACTATAAGACAATGATAAAGAAGAAGAAGCAAGAAGAAAAAGAAAAGAGAGGTGGAAAAAATGGAGAACAAATATAAAAATATCCCAGGTCTGTTTGCTGTTCTTTATGACTGTCCAGCAGTGGCACCTTCCAGCCTGAAGTCTTCTTTTGGGGGCTCCTTGGAGACTTTGTAGCTTTTCTTTGCTCCATCTGCTGTTCTGGTATGTTTGCTTCTTAGTTTGCCCTTTGAGGGGAGTATTTAGGCCTCATTACTTCCCCACTGTGTGAACCCAGTATTGTTCCCTTTGGTGGTCTGCAACAATGAGAAGACAATGAGACACAAATTGTTTTCAGTCACCCAGTCCCCACTGTATCCTGTTAGCTCCCCAAAGAGAAGTCATCCTCTGTGTCTGGTTTGCCACTGTGGGGTCCAGTCCAACTCTCTCTTTCTCTTCTTTCTTGGCCTGCTTCCATGTGGATGTGGCTTGCTGGCCACAAGTCCCCAACTTGTAGGGTTACTGTTGTTTTCTATCACACCTATTTCCAGTAAGGGGGACAGTTTGTCTCTGGTTGGGTACAGCCCTGTAGCTCGCCCTTTTCATTCATTTCTTCCCGTAGTCGTGTTGTCCTCATGGTTCACCATGGTAGGGTCTGCATGCCTGGTCTCAATTCTGTGGAGACAAAACCAGTACTCTCCCCTGGCAGTCGCCTAATCTGGTGTCAGTTTGAGGATTAAGAGTGTAGGGTTGAGATCTAGCCTCTCAATCTGGATATGGCCTATGTAAACTCTATGTGAACATGGCCTTCTCCTGAGAATCCTGGGAAATGTGGTCATTCCTTCTTGGAGGCAGAGATACTATTCCTCTTGGTTCACTTCCTTGGAGACTTTCTACTGACAACACTCTCTTGGAGACGCTATACTGAGAAGCCACAAAGCTGGGAGACATTGCAGCTGACAAGACCCATGGCAGCATGCTGATAGACCCTGAGCCCTGGCAGCTGAAGAAGCCACAGGGAGACCCTGCCAGTTCTTTGATGCTTCTACAGAAACTGGACACATAAATGTAATGTGACTGACCGGAATGCATGGGGTGAGTGCCAAGTGGTAGTTGTTGGAGAACAAAGACAAGGTAGGTGTGGTTAGTGGTGGGTGCTACACAGTCAAAGCTCTGCAAACCTCTGCCATTGAGTCCATTCTGCCTCAGAGCAATCCCCAATAGATGGGGGAAAGCAAATTTTTGACCTTTGCAATCAATAACTGCTAAATGCATTGGGACATGGGTTCTTTTAGATGCAGCTAGGTCAATATTTAACCCTTTAACATTTGTTCTCCATTTTGATGCATTTATCTTTTAAAAAGTAGTTTCTGAACTCTTTTGTTTGAGGTTTTTCTCCATTTTACTTTGGTATTCATGTTGATTTTTTGTATTTATGTTTGCTTTCTCTTTATGAAATCTGGGATAGTTAAATGTACAGAGAGAGGAACTGCGCTAATGGTTTCTTGGGAGTATTGTAGAGGAAATGTAGAGTTAATAACAATGGGTATAAGAAAGAAGAAACTTTTGTATAATTAGTTGTAAGGGTGATCCTATACTTCCTCTAAATATGGTTGAATTACTTAATTTTATAATATGTGCATTAGATGACAATAAAACTGTATTTAACAAAAGAAGCGCACCCGATCATACTCTCAGTGTTTATTAAATAGTGCAGTTTCTTTTTAATAAAAAGTTACTTGGCAGTTTTAAAGAGAAATTTATTATCTCCTAGTTTTGATGGTCATAAATTAGAGATCAAATAGAAACAGGAGTGTGAAAAGTTGGAAAGCCGTTGGGGAGAATGCATTCATTGTCTCTCCCAGATTCTACACGAACTTGCTGGCTCCAGGAAATCCTTGGCCTGTAAGCATATGACCCTTAATCTTCTCCATGTGATCTTGTTGCCTCCTACTTTTCTCTGATACTTTTGCAGTGCCTATGTTATAAGGATGCAGTTAATTGCAAGTTGGACTGTCAAGATAAACATCCTTCTGTTTTCTCTGCAAAGACATTTTCACCAATTAGATCTCAATCACCTATCAAAAGATGTGTCAGAGAACAAAGAATCAACTGAAAGGTGAGACCAACAAGCATAGAAAGCTTTATCCTTCTCCCCAGCTGATGATGTCCTCAATATAAATGGTACAATTTTAGTGTCAAGAGTATATGATCGATCCCACAGAGAGAATCACCAGCCAAAATGCAAAACTAAAAACAGAGCAATGCTTTACTAATAAGGGAACTACAGCAATCTGAGCACATTCACAGTGAAACTTAAAAAATGACCATGTTTGTGCTACATGGTACGTTAAAAACCATCAAACTATAGATAAGAGCCATAATGACCAAAGGAAGTAGAAAAAGTAGAACACACATGCAGGACTCCATGATAGTGTGTACCTCAGTGTGTGGCATATGACCCCATAGCACACATGGCATCCATTTCTGCAAAAAGAAACTTTTCAAACAAATGTATAATCAGGACAAACATTATCTGGTTGAGGCATCTTAGGTAAGTTTTACTCAGATATATCAGGATGTTTGCTCATTGGAAATTGGGGGATGGTAGGGTTCTTACACAGATGTTACTAACGGGCAATTTGGAGAGAAAAAGGTACATGGATTTTGTATATGGTAGTCATAGGTGACAGTCAGGGCAATGAATAGATTTCCAAGTACAGTTACCACATACATGGTCATGAACATGGTAAACAGGAGAGGCAGAAGATGTGAAACTACTATCAGTCCAAGGAGAAAAACCTTTGAAACTTGTGTTTGGTTTCTGGATTCTATATCAATGAATCTGATTTTAAAAACTAAATGACAAGACAATCAATGTATGGTCGACCAACTGCTAGCTCTAGCAACACCATGGGACACCTATTATATTGAGGTAGGATGTGGAGGAATGGAGGTAAATCCTCAAGAGAGATCTTGAGATCATCTTGGGAAAGATGGTCACATACACCACACTTTATAGGGGATATAGGAGTCCAGTTTGCAGTCAATTATGTGTTGGCCTGCCTACTGGAAGGTCAGCAGTTCAAATCCACTATCTGCTCAGTGGGAGAAAAGCAAAGATCTCTACTCTTATAAAGAGTTAGCATATTCTTAGAAATATACTGTGATAATTCTAGCCTGCGTATAGAGTATACATGAGCCAATATATACTCAATGGCAGAAATACTGATTTGACAGAGGAAGAATATCTAAGTGAAATTTCACAGGTTATCTGCTGGCTTTGTATCCCTGAAGTCTAAATATCCCAAATTTCTTTTTCTTGCTTGGTGTCAGCTTCCAAAGGAGTGTGATCATATGAACAATAGAATGAAAAACTTCATGGTCTGGCACCGTCCTCACAATTGTGTCTATGAGTCAGTCTATTGATGCCATCATTGTATCATCTTCTGGAGGGATTCCACTTTTTGGTGGCTTCTCCACTTTACCAGAGAAAATGTCCTACTCCAGAGAATGCTCTTTCCTGACAAAAAAAGCCAACGATTGTAGGAGGATGTTTTGCTATCCTTGCCTCTAAGTAACACTGTGGCCTTACATTTTATAATACAGACCTTTATGTGCTGTTAGCAGTCCATGATACTTTCCATTTTCTCCTGGAGTGCTATAATTCAAAGGCATAAATTCTTCTTGGGTCTTACTTATTCAATATTCAATAGATTTCCCTCTGTCATTGACCATTCCCTCTAACTGAAGGTGTGCAGTTCCCCAACTCTTTTCTGGACTAAATTTTCCTGATCCCAGAGATAACTAGGGAGACTCACTGGCCAAGCTGTAGGGACAAGCTCTGCATAGCTAGCCTGGAGCATCTATAAGCACAAATACACAAATACCCAACCCAGTAAAACTAAATTACCGTAGTGTAGCCCAGCGCGTAAGTACAGTGCAGCCTACCAAACTGCCTGAGGATAACTGTACTGGGACACGAGCAGCCCCATCAAGAGTGAATGAGCTAACTCTCCACACAAACTAAGGGATTTCCAGCCCCAATGAGCAAATCTAATCCCTCCTCCCTGAGATCAGACTTACATGGTCCTCTTAAGACACCTGAAAGCATGGTTATTCTCGTGTGTCCCCTCTCTGACCCATTAGCATGGGTCATACCTGACCCATTAGCAATGCATTAGCTTAACAATACAAGCAGATACTTCACCACAAGTTTCACATTGGGAATGTATGCATACCACAGGCCCAAAATAAGATCCAGAGTTCACAGGCTGCCACTGACTGAGATCCTAGACAGGCTGACCTACCAATCATTCAGCTGTCATATGACATGAGCCCCTGGTCAACACCCCAAGACACTCACATAAACAACCTGACTTCTCCATAGGCTATTACCTAATCCCTCCCTCCTAGACCATGTAGAAAGATGGCAGAAATATACCCCAAGCCCACACACCCATGTAACCACTTTCATAACCCCTATCAGGAGTCTTAATTTAAGGAGGGACTCGAAGATTTTTATTAGTAGTGAGCAATTATATTAGTGTGTTCAAACTAAAAAAAAAAAAAAGACATGTTACTTTCACATCTTCACATCTAGAGATTAAAATTCATTGCAAAGGTCACATTATTCCCAGATACAAAATTCATGATTAAAGTGTACATTAAGGAAGTGAACAGGTTTCCATTCAAGTGACAAATGATACAGTTGTTCGGAAAGCACAGGTTAAAAAAGTATTTTTGGGGGGCTTAATAAGTGTCCCCCTTTCCCTCCCACCAATTGTCTGTCAGTTTGTCATCCTGTGGTGGCTTATGCATTGCTGTGATGTTGGAAGCTTGGACTCTGTCATTTCAGATGCAAGCCAGGCCTTCTAAAGTGCAATTATTTTAGCAGAGCCTCCAGGCTAAGAACAGACAATAAAGAAGAACTCTGCTCCCAAGCATGGAGGAAGAAACCACTGAAAAACGTATGCATATTTTTGAAGTACTCTCAGATACTGAATGTCTAAACAAAGGAAACTACAGCCAAGATATTCCTTGGAATTGAGGATGGCGAGACTACATTTCTGGACTTGGAACAAGTTTTAGAAGGGCTCAGTCCTTGCTGAGGGATATTTAAATTGACAATATTCAGGATTATGAAGGAGAGGACAAGCCATAACAAGTCAATTGACAAAATAGCTTTAATGAGGAGCTCAATTAGCTTATGGCATCAATTGCGCCTATTATCAGGACCAAATCTTGTTTGGTCTAGTGTAACAAGATAGTCATGATCAAAGCTGACTCAGCGGTACATAACAATGACAAAGCACAACATTTCAATATAGAATCAGATCCACAGACCTTTTTCATATTACATCATAGAGTAAAGGCAACCAAGGACTGTTGGCTAGCAGTAGTACAAAAATTGTGTACATGACCATTGGGATTTGCAATAATAATAATAATAATGATAATAATAATAGCAATAAGTCCAAATATTGAGTTTTGGTAAGGTTGGAGATATATACAATGCTTATGGAGATATAAGATGATGGTAGAGCATTACAAAATAATTTGGATTCTTATTCAATAGATAAATATTAAGGATACTTTGAACATAGTGATTTCATGCCTAGATGACAATATATGTCCACATGGGATATCATATAAAATACTTGTAAAAACTTTAAAAATTCTTAAATGCCTATCAGCAGATGTTTCCATAAACAATGTGTGGTACAGCCATGTGATGGTGTATGATTCCACTAGAAAAGAGACCTGAAGGACGGAGCTTTATCTTTACCAGTATTGTTTGTTCTGGTGTACGCAGAGTAATTTCCTCTCCTTCACTACTCTGTGTATATATATCATAGATGGGCCTTGAAAGCATTGTGCTATGTTGAAGAAGCCAAACACAAAATTCCACATATTATCACTTTTTATTAACACAAAAACCCATAATGGGCAGATCTATACAGACAGTGGAGACACGGTGACTGTGTTTGTGACCAGGATATAGGGGAGTGACTGTAGGTATGAGATTCCTTTTAGGATGATGAAATATTTCAGGAGCCGTGTAGTGGTGTAGAGTTGTGCAATGTTGAGAATGTTATATTAATGCTGTTTAAGTGTCACTTCATTGTTTGATAGTGCTAATTTGCATTATGCATGTTTTCCCAGAAAAATAATAAATGACAACAATTTCAAAGCAGTTATAAAAGCAAGCCCTTTGAGAGTATAATGTAGCAAAATACAAAGATGTGTGATAAAACTACTTTCCGTGAAGTCGCTTTATGGTGTCATTTCATAGTGACCTTATAGAATAGGGTCAAACTCCCCTTTGAGTGTCCAAGATTGTAATTTTTATAGGAATAAAAAGTGTTGTCTTTCTTACACAGAGAACCTGGAATTTTGAACTGTTGAGCTGTTTTATAGCAGCTTTCCACTTAACTACTCTTCCAACAGGAATAAGGCTTGTATAGGGTGACAGAAAGATACAGCTACAGTGCATTTTATGAAAATTTGAATATATTCTCAAATTCCAGTAGTTGTCTAGGATTCAATGAAGAAAAGGTCATCAAAGAAATTATCAAAATGTCATCAGGCCAGCAATCAGTACTGGATGCAAGAAGAGTGATAAGATTGAGAAGAAGTTCAATCGGATGCTGCATCGATGATAATTCTTTATTTTTTAAGTTAGTAATGAATTTATATATTGTTATTATACTGCTAATCTCAAAGAAATAAAGATAATTCTGCGCATCAACTTTTATATAATGCTCTAATGTGTACAGCTTCGGAAAGGCCTTCCATATTCTAGAGTCTATGAAGTTTTTGCACAATCCTTCCATAGAAAAGACATCTTGCTCAGGCTTGAGTACATCAAGATCTCAAAAAGAACTTATTAAAAATGGTGGCTTGACTGTTCACCCAGTGGCATTAGAAGGTAAGCACTGGACTGGTAACTCCAAGCATTTTCTGTGGTTGAATCCCAACATACTTTTGGTTGGGGAAAGATGAGGTTATCTGCTCCCATCAAGAAGTACAGATTTCAAAATCCTATCTAAGGTCATCAGAGTAGATGTGGGGCTTAGTGGCTACTCCCTATGTTGCAATTCACATCCTTGACACTCCCAAACTCCCAGCAGCTCTGCAGGAGAAAGACTTAACCTTCTACACTCATAAACAGTTAGTCTATGAAACCCACAAGAGGATCTTATGAGACAGCATTGGCCCCACAACAAGGAAATTGGTCTTTTTGTTTTGGTTATGTAAAGTCATTGATATTGGGAATAAATCCCATGGCAGTAGGATATATATACATCTAGTGTGTATATATATATGCAGTAGATTATATATATATATATATATTCTAAGAAATACATATGTGCTTGTTCTTGGATAAGTAAAAGAAATTGAAATATATAAACTCAGTATGATATCTAGGACTCCTGCCCTCTAGAGAGATGCTCAATTTAGCTCTTCTTTGAAACCTCAAATATCTCCTTCTTTAAAATACATTTTTATTGAATTAATTATTCACTGAAAGTTCCAAAAGAAAATCTGCTTTTCTGACACCAACTCATCAATATCCTGTTTTGATAATAACACTTATACAAAGCCATCCCTATAAACTAAACAATTCTGCAAAAAGGTTTATTCAATAAACAAAATAGCCACCCATTATTGTATTAAGGTTCTCCAAAAGTTCAAAAAAATACGAAGTGGAAATAATATACTAGGATCAAGCAATTATCTTATGGGACACATTGGTCCGGATGTCTCTGTTGGACACTTTATTAAAAGTAAACCTGAGAAAGACAGAGCATTTTCTTCCTGTGGGTATTACATTGTCTATATGGAATTATATGTGCAGGTGAGATGATTATTTAGGGAATCATGAGGAAAATTTGTCCTAGAATGAAGCCACCATGTTCAAGATTTCTGTTCAAGTTTGGTAAATTCTCTAACATTTCATTCAAAGGAAAGACAGGTCTTTTATTTTTTGAGCAAAGAACTGTTTGAAAGTCTCTTAAGTAATGCTCTCAAAGGTTCATCACTGAGAATGCTGAAATAGTCCACTATTACCTAGAACAACTATGCACAAATTATTATGTCATTTGATGAAACAAAACTGAATGTGAATCATGGTAATGTTCAAAAGGGTATTATCACAAGCAGTTCTTAGTAATCAATGAATTAGCAGAGATAATAAACTCATTGCCCAGAAAATTTCCTAAAAAAGACTTTTCTCAAGCTTACCTTGATGTCTTTGTTCCTCAGACTGTAGATGAAAGGATTCATCATTTGGGGCACTGCAATGTACATAACTGAGGCTACTGCTGCTTTTCTGGAAGACTGTGTAAATAAAGAACTGATGTAAACACCAAAACTTGTCCCATAGAATAGAGACACAACTGACAGGTGAGATCCACAGGTGGAAAAAGCTTTATACTTCCCACTTGAAGATATCCTCAAAGCAGCGGAGACAATTTGGGTGTAAGAGAATATAATTCCAGACAGAGGAACACCCACCAAAATGGAAGCAAAAGCATATATGAGGATGTTATTAATGAGGGTACTAGAGCAGGCAATATTGAGGAGCTGAGCAAGGTCACAGAAAAACTGAGGCATTTCCAGATCTGTACAGAAAGACAGATGCAAAATCATAAGACTGTGCACCAGGGCATGCGTTATACTAGCTAGCATGGAAAGCAGAATCAGCAGGCCACAAAAAGAGGGATTCATGATGACTGTGTACTGCAGTGGGTAACAAATGGCAACATAGCGGTCATAGGCCATTGCCCCTAGAAGACAATTTTCAAAAGCACAAAAACCCACAATGAAGAAAATCTGGTTGAGGCAGCCTGTAAAACTGATAGTGTGACTCTGTGTGAGGATGTTCAACAGCATTTTTGGGATGGTGCATGTGCTTAAACAGAGGTCAGTGAAGGACAGATGGGAGAGAAAGAAGTACATGGGTGTGTGCAGGTGGGAGTCAGAGATGACAGCCAAGACAAGGAGCAGGTTCCCAAGGACAGTGACCAGGTACGTCATCAAGAACAGGCTAAAAATGATGGGCTGAAGTTCTGGATCATCTGTCAGTCCCAGGAGAATGAACTCTGAAATGACTGTTTGGTTTCTGGATGCTATATTGTTGATGACTCTGATAAAAAGATCAAGGAAACAGACAATTAGATGTGTGTTCCTGCAAACATCAACAACAGCAGAACCACAATAAAGAAACTCTCTATCAAGGAAAGTGATAAGAAAATAAAGGGATGTCCAAATATGCCTTCTGAGTTAATTTTTCCTTAAAAATGGAAAAAATTCATTTATTAATCAAAAGACTGGAATATATAACTTTATTATTATTTCCAACACCTACCTATGCTTTTGTGTTCATCTAAACATTTCTTTATTAAAAAACAATATGATAGACCAGGGTGCATGCTGATTAATAAACTTGGGACTGTCTGTCATTCCCTAGATGTCAGAGAGACAAATTTGTGACAATACAAAGATACAATAAGAATGAAAAGAATTAGATGAATATGACAAGTCTTTTTCTTCTACCACAATCATATTGTTGTTAGGGGCTTCAATCAATTTCAAATCATAAAGACCCATGCACAAAGGAAGGAAACCCAGTACAGTCCTGGACAATTTTGCTAAGTGCTATCTTGAGCCTGTTGCTTCAGCCACTGTTTCAATTTATCTGCACCCATAGAGTTCTAGTAAATGTCATGAAGTGTTGTTCACAGAAAAACTTGAAGATTTCCAGGTCTGTACAGAAAGATACATCAAACATCATGGTTTGAAAGCCTTTTGCTGCTGTTCAAATGTAAAATCAACTTTATTGGGGGCACAGCAAGAGCCCATGAGAACTGGTGACTTTTTCGATAGCCATGTAAGCATCCAAACAATCACGACCAGAAAATTACACACAAAAACGTTTCCAATGAGAGTCCTAATTTTTACCTGCACTTTCTTTATTCGCACACAAGTGCTCTTGGATTTTCCCATAGCCAATCACCTGCCCCTTTTGCAGAACATAAAGGACTTTAAGTTACCTGCCTGGCATCCTTAAGGATTACTGGCTGGCATCTGCTCTGGAAGGAGAAAGGAGGTGGGCTATCCTCAGGAAAGACAAGAGTCTGTGTGAAGCACAAAGTTCCTGGACAAAAAAGATCATCTCTGACAATATTGTCATGTATTATCCCTCCTTACCGAGAAAGAAGTATTTAAGTATAATATCATTCACATGCTATTTGCAGTTTTTATGTCTCTGGAGGATTAATGTCCAAAGGTCCTCATTAACCCAACACATGTGTCAACTCTTTTGTCCAAGAATAGTATATATTGTTAATTCTCTAACCTTGTGAGATTTTTTTCAAAGTTATTTGACATTCTCTCCTTATATCTGGACTCCTCGACATCATGCATGTTATAAATATGAGCCCACAACTATTTTCCAGTGGAAGTCAATCTTTAGAATGATCTCTTGGTCAGTGCTCTTAGAAACTGTGAATTAAGGGCTGAGCCCCTGTGGGGGCTGAGCCCCGGTGGCGTAGTGGTTGTGCGTGGGACTGTAGCCCACTGGGACTGAGGTGCAATTCCAGCAGTGGGGCTGGGCCTACTACTCCCACCACCGGAGAGCAGTGATGTCCCCCCCACTAAAAAAAAGAGAATGTGAATAAAATATTAGGTGTGGAAGTACAGTTCAAATGCTTGAGTGGTCAGAAAATACTTTTCTAAATATTCATATATCTCGCACATTGTCATTGAGTTAATGCCAATAAATAATAACCCTACAGGTTCATATAGTAGCGTCTCTGCTTCTGAGAGTGCAACTGGAAATTCAAATTCCATAGGATCCAGCAATACCAGTATTAGGCATATAAACCCTCCCCCCCCCCAATTAGAGGCATAGCGTGAATGGATTTGTCCTCTCTTCCTTATTCATATCAGCCCAGTTCACAACAGATACACATGGGAAGCAGCCCAATTACCCAACTGTGGAAGAATGGAAAAAGAAACTATAGTTTATATACACAATGGAATACTATCCATCCTTAAAAAAATGTGATGAACACATGAAACACCACGTGATATCGTAGGCCCTGGAAAGCATTATGCTGAGTGAAGTACATCAATCACAAGAGGACACATATTGAATGTGTCTGCTACTTCAAGAAGAAACACCCATTAAACAAACATTAGGAATTGATTCCTGAACAGAAGGCAAGAAGGCCACAGCTGGCCAGGTCCAAACCTCCTTGTCCTTTTGTGTACTTCACAAGTGCCAGGATGAAGAAGGAGACCCAGCATTGACAGGAGAAGAAGTCAAGCAACTTCTTATTCAAAAAAAGCCTACTATTTAATAAACAGTGAGAGTAGGATCAAATGCACTTCCATTCTTAAAAATAGAGTTATTTTACTTTAAAAATAATAATGCTGCATGCTTTCTTTCCTGATATGATTGCTGATGACGAATGTGTGCATAAGCAAATGTGGTGAAGTAAGTTGATGGTATCTTGCTAACCAAAGATACAACATCTGGGGTCTTGAAAGCTTAAAAGTAAATAAGCGGCTGTCTAGTTCGAAAGCAATATGGAAAGCCCACATGGAAGAAGCACTCCAACCTGTGTGGCCACAAGGAATCAGGTATCATGCATCAAAGAACTAAAAAATATATCATTATAAGTGAGGGGGAGTGCAGATTGGGGGCCCAAAGCCCATCAATAGGTGAAGCAACATTCCCTTACAAAGGGGCCATGGGGAAGAGACGAGCCAGTCAAGGTAGAGTGCAGCAACAATGCCCTCCCGCCCACTCTCATGATCCCAATTCCACTTAACAAATCCAACTAGAACAGGGTATGGATAGGACACCAGAATATTGGGGATTCAGGACAGATGATCCCTTCAGGACAAGTGTTGAGAGTGGGGATACCAAGAGGGTGGAGGGAAGGTGGAGTAGAAAAGGGGAACCAATTGTAGGGATCTACATATAACCTTCTCCCTGGGGTATGGACAACAGGGAAGTGGGTGAAGGGACACATAGGACAGTGTACAATATGAAAAGATAATGACATTTTTTTAATTATTAAGGGTTTCATGGGGGAGGGGTAGTGGGGAGGGAGGGAAAGTATGGGGAGATGATACCAGGGGCCTAAGTGGAAGGAGGATGTTTCGAGAACGATGGCAACAAATGTGCAAATGTGGACTGCATACAAACGATGTATGAATTGATCATGATAAGAGTGGATGAGCCCCCAATGAAATGATTTTTAAAAAATAGTGTTATTGTCACATAGTTCATATATCAAACAATTAAATAGCTCAATCGTGTTTAAATGAGGTATAGAATCAGCATCACAGGTAATTTCAGAAAATTGTCTTCTTTCATAAATGCATTGTTATGAGCTCTACATTTTCCCCTAACTTCCCCTGCCATAGCCCCAAGAAACCATCAATTCAGTTACTGTCTATAAATTTATGTATCCCAGATTTCATGTAGAGGAAACATACAAAAACACATACAAAATATCAGCAAGAATGCCAAAGTTTAATGGAGAAAAATGTCAATCAAAAGAAACCAGAAAATATATTTTAAAATGGGCAAAAAATGGAGAATAAATGTTAAGGTGTTAAATTTTAACCTTACTGCATCTACAATTACCCATGTCTGAATGCATTGAGCAACTATTGCCAAGATCAGCAGTTTGAATTCAACAGTGCTCTGAGGACTGCTATTCATCAGAATGAACTCAAAGGCACTGATTTGTTTGCAGAATTCTGATTCTGTTGCATCCTCCAGAAAGCACACTTGTCTTTATTCTCTAACAACTGCCACTTGGCGCTCACACCCATGGTTTCTAATTGGTCACATTGCACTTATGTCTTAAAGTAAGGTAACTTCCAAAACCTATTTTTGCTTACATAACCACAATTGTCTTCAGGAATAACAGTGTGAAATTGATTCTTGTTGCTGTCATATACAAGGTGCCTACTGCTTGTTCCAAGTATGGGTTTTGGAATCTAAACTCATAAATTCACTCGAAAGTCCCAACCTTCCAAAGCTTGATTTTAGAGTATGTAAAAACGAGTCTGGTTCTACACAAAAGGACAAATATCATAGGAATCAGCCACTGTTAGAAGAAATGCAGATTAAACACATATTAGGAATCAATTCCTGAACAAAGCGAAAGAAGGCTACCTACTGGCCCTGACCAAACTTCATTAACCTTTTGTGCACTTCACAAGAGTCAACAAGAAAGAGGAACCCCACATTGGCAGGGATCACTCAATTAAGACTGGGAAATTGGGAGATGACCATCCACCCATCCACTTGAGTCTATTTGACATAGAAACAAGGCTGGAGCAAATGAATGGACCTCACAGGAATGAAAGGAGAAGCTTTAGGGAAATTCAAGTCCACACCAGGAGATGGGATCATATACATTGTTGAGGAGACACTAATTTTTGTTGGTGAGTGTGGTTTGTAATTAGGGAAAATGGACCTCACGGTGAGAAGAGATTCAAAACAATAAAGGCAGGAAATCTAGGGGGACACGAGGCCAGATTTTAGTTTTCTGGGTACACACTAAGAATATGTTTCTACCTGAACATCAATGAACCACTGCAAAGACTAAGCACCATACTGATGGTGGAAGTTTGCCTTGTGGGCAGCTTGATATAACACAGAGACAACACCTAAAGGACTTGAAATAGAAGCCCTGCTGAATGAGCTTAACTTTACCTTTATGGTGCTTGCAGCTTATAATTAAGGTTGGGGGACTTGGATAGGAGAGGAAGCAGGATGTGTCTGCTGCAGCACAGTGGAAGTGGCAGGTATTGGGTCTTGGAAGAACTGCCATTTCAGTGAGTGTTTAATGGAAATGGCGCAGGATCACCATACATGTGTTAATTAATTCTATGCCCACCTTCCAGTGGCAGAAAAGGTTCTGATCCATTGAGCAGGGACCTACGTTTGGAAGAGACAGGACATTCCCCTCTGATATCAATCCCCATACTTAGTGTCAACAGACACAGATCTAATAGGAGATCAAACTATATAAGGCAAAAACTCATGTGTTGCAGCTCAAGGTGGAACTACATTCACATAGACTCTTCATACTGACAGTGTCTGGAGTGCTGGGTCCCTGGGAAAGTTGATGATGGTAATAACGGGACAGGCTTGTACCACAAGTGGGTGATGGACAATGTTGCACTTTTTTGTTTATATGGGTTATTGGTTTACTGCTGGTAGCTTTCAATCTTTCTTTTTCTTCCTTCCTTCTTTTTTCTTTCTTTTGTACTCTCTTGGTTTGGTTGTCTTATAGTTGCTATTGATACTGCTATACTTTGCCGGACAAGATCAACTCAGTGATTTAAAGAGCAAGTTTTATTAAAGAGAAAAGATAGAGAAAAACAAAGAAGGAAAAAGAAGAAACACCTGCAGGGGCCAGGCTTCCAGAGAGAGAGTGGCCCCAATCATTTGCAGGCTCACGTTTTTATAGGGCTGAGCAAACAAACTTTTCTCGGCAGCTATGCAGGCAAGCAAGCAAGCAGTTACAGAAGCAGACTTTTGTGGTTGACCTTCACGTCTGTGCTCATCCCAGGAACATGGCACGTGGAGCAATCTCCCGGAATATGAGGTTCTGGTACTCTGACGCCCACAGACAAGGGTTGAGACATTCAAGGACAGTGGTTACCGGAACCCTATTTCAACCACAGTTCAAGCTGGCTCAGTTCTACAATGGTTCCGGTATGGCTAACAATTTGGCCATCTGTAACAATACATTTGGTCTTCTTTGCTTCTAATGTTGTCATATTACTGCCACCAAAGTAAACCTGAGACGTTCAATTTCCAGGGAGAAACAAATGGAGTCTGGGTTCTTCCTTAATTCTAGCCTCAATTCAAGAACAGATAGCTCTGATAACATAGTCCTGCTTGATACTAACCTACATGGAATAATCACTGAAGATAAGAGTGCTACAGCAAAGAAAGTAGGGGGATTATGAAAATTAATATTTGGAACATGCAATTTGTAGAAGACTAAGGAGCATGGAGGGAACAAAAAGCATGCCTGAAGCTTCTAGTCAGACTGAGCCCATGGCACATTACTTCTAGCCCCACACTGGAGTTCCAAACAGCCTTACTATCAGCCCATTGTAATCCTGATTATGCTGGATTGAACTTGATGCTTCACCAGTTTACCTCCTTGTAGTCCCAACATCAAATTTTGGGTGCAGCAAGTATCACTTAGCTCTTCGATGACAGAAATGTGTTCCCTGGTTTCTGGACTGTTGACAGGGATCTTCTCCCTCCCATACACTGTTTGCATTTTTGCTGTTACATGGTTAGGATTTTATCCCCACCCTCTTAGTATGATTTGTTTCTCAATGTCTTCTGTTGGGTTTGCCTAATGTGAAGCACAGGGGGAGTGGAGGTATAATGATAATAACTGATATAAAGTGTTATAGGGAATGAATGGTGAGAGGAAGGGAACGGGGGATCTCAGAGATAAGTATGAAAGTGGGATCAAGAGGGAGCAGTAGAACTCATCCTGCCAGCAAAATTCATTGTAGAGGTGATTGAACCGTGGGTAGCATTTACGGAATGCTCTAAGATAGATGTGGTGCTGATTGTACAATTACACTTGCTATAATTGAAAAGTTCAATTGTATGGCGCATAAATTTTGTCCCAATAAAAATGTTGGCAATAAAACTACTTTTCTTGCTAAATTAAGTCTACATCTCATCATCAGCATCTATTGTCATTGAGCTTCAAGATCAATATCGCAATTATATTTTCTTATTGATCTAGATTGATATCCGATAGTATTATTGGTCATCCATTGAGCTATTGATTAAAAAGTCAGCAACTGCTCAAAGTAATAAAGATGAAGGTTTTTACTAGGACAAAAAT
Source organism: Nesogale talazaci (assembly GCA_004026705.1). Classification (NCBI taxonomy): domain Eukaryota; kingdom Metazoa; phylum Chordata; class Mammalia; order Afrosoricida; family Tenrecidae; genus Nesogale; species Nesogale talazaci. The sequence goes on along the minus strand of PVJH01001563.1, from coordinate 34,926 downwards.
TTACAACTCCATAAACTGACAGGACCGATTCTACCAAATCCTTCAGAATCAATTACATAGTAGCTTCCCTCTCCCCACTAATCTAGGCTTTTTTTAAAGGTATTTCAGCGATTGTGAGATATTTCAGCATCATGTGTGGTGAAGCTATTAGAATTTACTAATACTTCATATAATGTCAGGTACTAATATGATGTGGTAGTTACACATTTTCATGTCAACTTGACAAGGAAAGTGTAGGTGCACACTTTAGCTTGTCAACCAGGTCACAGCCAGGTGATCCTTTTGGGAGGTACAAGTGAGATAAAGGCTCACTAGAGGCCACCTGTCTCTTTTTGCTTCACCTCTCTGTTGGCTGGCTACTTGGCTGAGACCTGCCAGCGCCTTGTGATGTTTCCAACTCCATTCGATCCACAAGACTCTTCATCCTAAAACCTGTGATATCCCTGCTGCATGCATCATTGCATGTAGCCAAGTCAATCTGTAGAGGGATTGATGGAATAGTATGAGACCTATCACCTTGATTTGGACTGGGCTGGGAGGTTTTCTGGGCATTCAATAGTTCATTGATATATAGGTCTTTCTTTCTTTTAAAATTATTTTATTGTGTTTCTTCAATGTGGGCTAGATGGCCACTTGTTTTCCTTCAAGCTTTTTAAAAAAGCATTGTACTGGGGCCTCGAAAAACTCATTACAATCTACATATCCATCCATTGTGTCAAGCACATTAGTACATTTGTTGCCAACATCATTTTCAAAACTTTTGCTTTCTACTTTAGTCCTTGGTATCAGCTTCTCATTGTTCCCTCCCATCTTGCTGCTCCCCATGAACCCTGATAATTTATAAATTATCATTTTGTCATATCTTACACTGTCCAATGTCTCCTTTCACCCACTTTTTCAGTTGTCCTTCCCCCCAGAGAAGAGATTATATATAGTTCCTTATAATTAGTTACTTTTTTCTATTCCACCCTCCCAGTATTGACACTATCACCACTTGTCATGAAGAGCCCATCTTCCTGAATTCCCTGTGTTTCCAATTCCTACCAGTGTTCATTCTCTGGTGTAGCCAGACTTGTGAGGTAGAATTAGAATTGTAGTGGAGGGGAGAATGCATTTAAGAACTAGAGAAAAGTTGTAAGTTTCATTGTCACTACACCATACCCTGAGAGGCTTGTCTCATACCCTCAACCCTTCTCTAAGAGAATGTCCAGTTGTCTACAGAGGATTTTGGGTCTCCAATCTACATGTGCCCTCATTCATAATGATATGATCTTTTGTTCCTTGATGCCTGATACCTGATCCATTTGATACCTCGTGATCACATGGCCTGGATGGCTTCTCCCATGTGGGCTTTGTTGCTTCTGAGCTAGATGCCCACCTGTTTATCTTCAAACCTTTAAGACTTCACATACTATCTGATAGCTGGCCACCAACAGCTTCCTTCACCATGTTTGCTTATGCACCCAGTATACTCGTTCTTACACATACATAAGTGTAACTTGGTTTGTTTCTCAGGTCAATATGGCCTAACACAGATGCTCAAAAAATTGATAGACATTCATTCAAAGGGATTTAGACGTGGGGAGTGCAACAAACTGGGACAGCAGTCTAGATTGCGGTGTCTTTCTTCATGGTCTCTAGATTGATCTTGCAGATGCAAATAGACTATCATACATAGTATCCACATGAAAAAAACTTATTGTCCTTACTGGACATATTGTCATTATGATTTCAATGAAGATATGAGAAAACAGGCTTCTTGTAGTATATTAGATGGCTGCTCCCCAGTAGTATTTTTGCATTCAGTATTTTGAAACCTGTTTATATTACTTATCTATCAAAGACTGGCTACTAACTTAACTAAATAAATTATATTTTAGAGGAGATTAAATCTAGACAATCTGGTAAGCCTACTAGCAATCATATATATTCTTGTAATCAGGATAGTGTGGAAAACTGGAAAAATAATGATGCAACAAAACCACAGAGGGAAATATTGAGATCGTAGGGCTAGAGTCCATGGGCTTGATGGAGCTAATTGCTCTTCCTGAAGCTGGAAGAGACAATAGTTTTACACCTTTCTAGAGTCTTCTACGGGAGCACACTCTCCTGATACCGCTGTTTCTGATTTACAGAATTTATATAGGTGTGAAAAATAAACCTCCCTTTTTAAGTAGACTACTTTGTAGTAGTTTTATGTGGCTGTCTGAAGAAACAAATAAACATTTTATTCAGCAACATGCTTTGTAATTTAATTACTTATATGGGGAAATGAATGCTTGAATGTAACTCCATTGGGAAGTTAACCATAACCACTAGAAGTATTTCATACAATGCCTGCCAACTAGCACACATTCAATAAGATACAATCATTTAGTTGGGTTCCAGTTAAAGAGTTCATTCTTTTAGCAATATAGTCATTCCCTGGAATAACAAAACTTAGATTGCTGAAAATCACATCCAATAAAATACAGTAAATGTGACCCAGCTATGCCAAATGCATTCTCATTTGGAAAAGATCCCTGTATTGAATGTGAGGCCACTGACCGGGAAGAAATGGGTTCCTGAAACTTGTGATGTGAACATATAGGCAAAAAACCAGGGATCTGCGCACATTGAGTCATTAAATTCTACGGTAGCATCCTGTCAGCAGATCCAGCTCTCTTACCGCCAATGAATGAGATCAAGTGTGTCTGATGATTCTGTGGTATCCCCTCTGATGGTGCCGGGGTGGCGTCAGTTCTTGGGCATCTCGTGAGATAGATGATTTCTTTGGCATTATTTCACGTGTTAAAAGAACTCTCTCTAGCATGATCTATAAATGCAGAAAATCACTTCCATTGAGTCTATATTTATTTCTAATAATTCTCTAAGACACTTTACCAGAACTAACCATATGATTGTCTGAAATGGTTACTCTTTGTGGGAGTAGATAGCATAGTCTTTCTCTGATGAACTCTTTCAAACTGCTGACCTTGCAGTTGGGAGTTCAACAAATAGTCACTATGACACCAAGCACTAAGTCCCAGAAAAGCCCAAAGGGGACATGGGAATTGGGATACTACACTCCAAATGCGCAACCTGATATTCCTGATAGATGAATCTAAACTGGATGATATATACAAAAATGCCTAGTAAGGATGTAAGAGAATTCTGAAATGTAGCAGGGCTGAAAGTTGAATTCAAATCAAAGCTTCAAGGATACTCACTTGTGTCCTCATGGTCTGCAAACAGGTTAGGCTGACTCTCAAGGACAGGCAAATGCTCTTTGAGAAAGAATGTTTATCCTGGATTTTGGTTGGTCCCTGTTCTTTGCTTTATAGATTGTATTTTTACAGCTCCAGAAGACCTGGTATTTTTAGAAAAAGTTTCTTTAAGAAAGTTACTTATCAAATTTAAAATATTTTGAGTAAATACAACAGTCATGTATTCCCAAATTTGAGTATGAATTTAAAAAAAGAGAACACAACTCAATTCTTTGCAACATGCCTGAATGAGCTGTAGCCCTCTGCCCTCTTATAGGCTCATTCCATGTGCTTCTCATTTCTCTGTGTGTCCATTCATTTATAACAACGCCTTATGAAACATGAAGCTGAATAAGTGTAAGTCCATTGTTTTAGACCCAGTAGCCACAGATATTTCATTTTAGGTTTCCACTGAGGAATTGAAAGTTGATCCTATTCTTTAGTTGTGAAACAGAGAATATGTGGTACATAGCACAATAACAAGTTAAAGAACCAGACTTGCTTTGACATACTCTAAAATCAAGCTTTGGAAAGTTGGAATGTTAGCGTCGATGTATGAGGTTAGATTCGAAAACCCATACATGGAATGCACAGTGGACCCATTGTATGCCACAAACCTAAGAAACAAGTTTATGTTGGAATCCTCACAATTTTTGAAGACTATTCTGGTTACATAAGCAAAAATAGATGTTGAAAGCTGCCTGGCTTTTAAACACATAAATTCAATGTGTGGCTGACTGGAAACCATAGGGCTATGTGTCAAGTGGCAGTTGTTAGAGAATAAAGACAAGATAGGTGAGGTTGCTGGAGGATACAACAGAGCCAAAGCTCTGAATACAAATCAACTGCCCTTGAGTCTATTCTGACCCAGAGCAATTCTCTGAAGACCGGTGGGTTCAAATGACTGACCTTGACAATATCTAGGCAATGCATTGAGATGTGGGCTGTTGCAGATGCAGTTAAAACTTAACACCTTAGCACTTATTCACCATTTTGAACCATTTATACTTTAACTAAGAATATTTTCTGTATTCTTTCAAATGACATTTTTCTTCACCTTACTTTGATATTCTTGTTAATTTTTTTGTATTTGTCTTTGCATGCTTCTCTTTATGAAATTTGGGATAGATAAATCCATAGAGACAATAACTGAATTAATGGTTTCTTGGGTGCATTGCATGGGAAATGTAGAGCTAATAACAACAAGTATAAAAAGGAAATTTTTCTGAAATTTGTTATAAGAATGATTCTATACTTCTTTTAAATATGATTGAACTACTCAATTGTGTGATGTTTGAATTATTTGAGAATAAAACTATATTTAAAAAAGGCATGCACATCCTCCTACTCTCATTATGGATTAAATAATAGTTTCTTTTAATTAAAAATATTACTTGGCTGCTTTAAAGAGAAATTTATTATCTCTCTATTTTGAAGGTCATAAATCAAGAACCTAGCAGTTACAGGAGAGTGAAAGATTTAAAGGCCCTTGAGGAGAATGCCTTCATTGTTTCTGCCAGCTTCAAGATGAGATTGATGTCTCAAGAAACTCCTTGGCTTATGACCATATGACCCCATTATTTCTCCATGCAATCTCATAGCCTCCTTGCATTCTCTGTATTTTCTGCAGTGCCTATATTACCAAGAATGCAATTAATTGCAAATTGCTGTCAGGATAACCATTCTTCATTTTCCTCTGCAAAAACATTTACACCAATAAGTTAAAAATCACTTATCGAATAATGGAATGAAGAAATGGCTGAATCGTGAGACCTATATGCATAGAAAGCTTTATACTCTTCAACATCTGATGATATCCTCAATATAGAAGGTAAAAATTTAGTATTAACAGAATATGATTCCAGAGAATATGCAAACTGAAAAACAGAACAGTGTATTATGGGCACTGAAATAGGCTAGTATTAATATCTGAGCACATTCACAGTGGAACTAAGGATGACCAAGTTTGTGTGGAAGGATACATCAAAAACCAACAAACTACAGATCAGAGCATCTGTCATACTAATAACCAAGATGAGAAGAGCACACCTGCAGAAGTCCATGGTGCTGTGTACCTCAGTGGGTGACATTTGGCCATATAGCAGACATGATATCCATTTATGCAAAAAGAGAAATTTCAAACAAATTAACAGGCAGGGAAAATATAATCTGGTCGATTATATTTTCATATATTTCATTACATTTTATAGGACACATAGGTGTCCTATGAAAGTTTTGCTCAGATCTGTCAGGATATTGGTTCATTAACAATTTGCAGATGTTAGTGGTTCATACACAGATGTCATTGAAGGGCAATTTGGAGAGAAAGCAGTACATGTGGTATGCATATGATAGTCATAGGTGACATTCAAGACAATGAACAGATTTCCAAGTACGATTACCAGATACATGATTAGGAACAAAGTCAACAGGAGAGCAAGCTGTCCTGGATCTTCTGTTAGTCCAAGGAGAAAGAACAGGTATTTGGTTTCTGCATTCTACTTCAATGAATCATATTTTAAAATCTGAATGAGAAGACAATCACATGTTAGTCAACCAACTGCAAACTGAAGCAACACAATGAGTGGCAGCTATTATCTTGAGCAAATCAAGAGGAACTGTGGTAAATCCTTAAGAAAGAAATGCCTGTTGTCTGTCAGGAAACATGTTCATGTATTTCATACCCTTATAGGGGATGAAGTAGCCCAGTTTACAATGAGTTATGTGTTTGACTGCCAACAAGAAGTAGAGTAGCTCAAATCTACCATCCACACAGTGGGGGAAATATGGAGATTTCTCCTCTTTTAAAGGTTGCAGTCTTCTTAAAAATGCACAGTGGTAGTTCTACCTGTGCTATAGGGTATGCAGGAGTCAATATAAACTCATTGGCAGTGCTGTTGGTTTGACAAAGGAAGAACATATAAGTGAGATGTCACAGGGTACCTGCAGACTTTGCATTCCTAACATCTAAATATCCCAAATTTCTTCTTGTGTTCTGTGATCGAGTAGTTTCTGACTCAACATGACCATAAGAACAATGAAATGAAATGCAGGACATTCTGGAACCATCCTTACCGTTGTTTCTATGACTGAGCCCATTGATACCACCACTATGTCAATTCATTTTCTTGAGGGCCTTCCTCTTTTTTACTAGTTTTAATTTTTTTCCAATGATTTTATCGGGGGCTCTTACACCTCTTACAACATTCAACACATCAGTTGTATCAAGCATATTTGTACACATGTTGCCATCTTCATTTACAAATATATTCTACTTGAGCCATTGCTATAAGCTTCTCTTTCCTTTTTTTAATAAATAATTTTATTAGGGACTCATAAAACTCCCCTCACAATCATTACATACATCAATTGCATGCAGACCACATTTGCACACTTGTTGCCCCCATCATTCCCCAAAATCCTCCCTCCACTTAGGTCCCCAATGCCAGCTCCCCATATTTCCTCTCCCTCCCCTTCCTCATGAACCCCTAATAATTTACAAACCACTACTGCATTGTCCAATATGAACTTTCACTCACATCCTGGTTGTCTGTAACTCAGAGAGGATGTCACATGTAGATCTCTGAAATCGGTTTTCCCTTTCTGTTCCATCATTCTTATACTCTCTTGGCATTACCACTCCCACTACTGGTCCCGAAGGGATCATCTATCCTAAATTCCCCATGTTTCCAAATCCAGTGTACATCCCTTGGTCCAGCCAGACTTGCCAGGCAGAACCGGGATCATGACAGTGGGTATGAAGAAGCATTTGAGAACTAGAGGAAAGTTACATATTTCATTGTTACTACACTGTACCTTGACTGGCTCATCTGCTCCCTGCAACCTCTCTGTAAGGGGATGTCACTTCACCTATTGATGGGCTTTGACTGCCAAAGCTGTACTTCCCCTCATTTATAATGATATAATTTTTAGTTCTTTAATGCCGATACTGGATTCCTTCGATAACTCATGGTTACACAGACTGGTGTGCATCTTCTATATGGACTTTGTTGCTTCTGAGCTAGATAGCTGCTTTTTTGCTTTCAAGCTTTAAAGACCCCTTATATTTTGATAGCTGGGCACCATCACCTTTCTTCACCACCTTTGCATATGCACACATTTTTCTTCAGTGATTATGAGCGTCATGGAATACCAATTTAATAGAATAAAGTGTTCCTGCATTGAAGAAGTACTTGAGTGGAGGTGCAAGTCCATCTGCTGTCCTAGTACTAACCCTACAAGTATATGTACATTGATCTATCTCCCCATTGTCATATATAAATATATTCACCTATGTACATGCCTATATTTAGACCTCTAAAAATACACTTTACCCCTCCAGTCCTTTCCTCTATTTCCTTTTACTTTCCTCTTATCTCACTATCATACTCAGTCTCCATTTGGGTTTCAGTATTTTCTCTCTGTTACATTACTCTTGGTCAATCCCTATCAGACCTATCAAATCTGCTTTGTCACTGATTTTGAGTCACTTGTTGTTCCCTTATCCCTAGGCTAGTCAACACCACCTTCTTTTCCCCTCCTTCCCATTTTCCTTGTCCCCCCCCAAACCACCAGTACTGTCATTTTCACCTCTAAAATGTTCATCCAGCCTTTCTTATCTAGATAGACCTGCGGAGATAGCAATATGTACCAAATAAAGCATCCTAAAATGAAGCAACCAAAGCAAATAAAACAAAGACAACAACAACAAAAAAATAAATGTCTAATATATATGTGCATATATAAATAAGCAAGAAAATTAAAATAATAACTATATAAAAACCTGAAAATAGTTCAAGTTCTGTTCAATGGAGAAACAGGGTTAGGATTATACCCTGTCTGACCCAACCACACCATGGCAAAACACTAAGGGTATGCAACAGAGCATGGAGCTCCAAATGGAGTGCCAAGGACATACTTTGGGGCCCGGGTGTGATACCCCATCCGACTCAGCCTGGAGACACTCTTGGAGATCAACAAATAGGTCTTCCTCTTTTTTGCAGCATCTCCTCTTTAGAAGATATGCCCTACTCTTGAGTAATCTCTTTCTTGACAATAAAGCTAAAGGTTTCAGGAGGAACTTCTGCCATCCTTGCCTCTAAAGAACACTCTGGGCGTACTTTTTCCAATACAGATCTGTTTGTCCTGTTAGCAGTCCATGATTCTATTAATATTATCCTAGAGTGCCACAATTCAAATGCATAAATTCTTTCTCGTTCTTCTTTAGTCAATATCTGAGAGGTTTTCTTCTGTCATTGGTCCTTGCCACAAACTGGGGGCATGCAGCCATTCAACTCTAGTCTGGCCTAAATTTTCATGATCCCAGTGCTAACTATGAAAGCTGATTGGTCAATCCACAGAGAAATGGCTCTGCATAGCTAGCCTGGGGCAGATAGAAGCACTCATATACTTGACTCAGCCCAATCCTGGAGGGTCCCAGTCTTACTCATTCACAGTAATATCCTGATAGTAGGGAACACACATTCTACCAAACTACCTGAGAATAACTGTACTGGGCAAACTCAAACTAGTGTCATGAGTGAATGAACTAACTCTTCACAGAAGATATCATATTCAACCCCTCCTCCCTGAGGTTTGACCTGTCTGGCCCTACCTTAAGACACCTGAAAGTGTCCCAGGCATCTTCCCCTTTCTGTGTTGACAGCAAACACATCTGATGTATTATAAGATATTAGCATAATAATACAAGCAGAAACTTCACCACAGACTTCACACTGGGAATGTATGCATAATACAAGTCTCAAAATGGTTCTCAGGGTTCAGAGGCTGCTGCTCACTGAGATTCTAGAGAGGTTGAGCTACCAATCACTCAACTGTCACTTGACATGATCCCTGGTCAGCACCACAAGCCACTCAGATAAACAACATGACCTTTGAGTAGACTATTACCTAATCCCTCCCACCTAGATCATCTAGGTAGGTGGCAGATATAGCCCCCAATCCCACACTCATGTAACCACTTACATGACCCAACAAAACCAAACCCATCTCCTTTGATCTGACCCACCAGAAGCATTTTCCTCAAATATGATTAGCCTAAACCTTATCAATGGAGGAATTAAGTTCTACCAGAAAAATATTCCCTTAGCCTTAATCTCAACATATTACCACACACCACCCACAGTTGCTGAAAAAAAAACAAAACACTGTGATTGATGATTCTGATTGTCCCCCAGCTGTTCTGTGTTGGAATCTATGTTGCCCTGTATTTTCCCATTCCTATTCTCTACCCTCTTTAACACAGCAGCACCAAGAGGTCTCTTTTAAGGATGTTATAACTCACAGATAGTCTCCTCCAACTTATAGCAGCCTAGGAGTGTATACTGTCCCTTTGCCTTTCCATGACTTTCCATCTTCATTGTGGTATATATCTTCATTCTTCTCTGATGGAGCAGCAAGTAGGCACAGACCCCTGAAATTATGGTTAGCAGCTCATTTTGTAGGCCCTTTACCAACAGAGCTCTTTAAAGTCCTTATAATTATCATTTTACTCATAGTAGAAATTTCAATATAAGGAGGGAATTATGAAGATTTTAATCACTAGTGAGAAAGTACATTCGTGTGTTCAATCTCGCACAACACACTTACTTTCACATGTAGAGTTTTAAGTCATCACAATGGCCACGTAGTCCCCATAGTCAAAGTTCATGATTCAAGTGCCTATTAAGGAAGCTAGCAGGTGGGCACACAAGTGAAAAATGATACAGTTGTTCAGTAAGCACAAATTACAAAGATTTTTCTTGGTTGTTCATAAATGTCCCACGCCAATTGTTCATCCATCTGTCGTCCTAGGGGGCCTTGTGCATTGTGATGTTGGAAGCTAGGACATCATCATTTCAAATGCAAGCCAGGCTTCCCACTGTGAAGAAATTTCACGGCAGAGCTTCCAGCATAAGAATAGAAAACAGAGAAGGACTCTGCTCCCAACTTTGCAGAAGGAAGCCACTGAAAAAAAATGCATGCTTAGCTTCAAGTAGTCCCAGACCACTGAAATCCTACACAAAGGAAAATACAGTCAAAATACTCCTTGGGATTAAGAGTGGTGAGATTGCAGTTGAGGATTTAGAACACATTTTTGGAGGGACCAGCTCTTGGTGAACGACATTAAGATTGGCAACATTCAGGGTTAGTGAAGTAATGACAACTCTCAACAAGGTGAATTGATACAGTGGATTCAAAGAGGGGCTCAATTAACTTATGGCATCAATCATGCATGATTTGGTGCAGGACCAAATCATGTTGGCCTAAAGTAATAGAGTAGTCATGATCAAAGCTGACTCAATGGCACCTAACAATGATAAAATGCAACATATTTATATGGAGTCAGATTGAGGGGCCTTTTCTAATTGCATCGCTGGGTGAACCGGGAACTTTTAGTTAGAAGTGGTGCATAAATTGTGTACCTGTTCTATGGACTTTGAGAAAATTGTAATAGTAACTTCAAATATTATGTTTTGGTAAGATTGAAAATAATTTGGGAAACATGCTTGATTGTAGGGATCTAGCTGGATGCAGCAGCATTAGGAAATAATTTGACTCTTCATCAAATGGATAAATGTAGGGTTACTTTTGAGCATAGTACCTACTGCTTGTAGTTATGACAATGTATGTCCACACAGGATATTATATAAAAGTGTTTGTTAAAACATTAAAAATTCTTAAACGGCAATCAACAAATGTTTGCATAAACAATGTGTGGTACAGCCATGTGATAGTATATTATTCCACTCAAAAGAGGACTGAAGAACTGTATCTCTGAAGGCATGTATTTCTATCACTATTATTTGTTCTGGTGTACACGTAGTAGTTCACACTCCTTCATTAACTCTTAATATATATATTAATATATATCAGATCAAAAACAAAACTGAACATTGCAAACAGTGAGCTCACTTAAAGAAGCCAAACACAAAAGTTCACATATTATAAAATTTTACTAATACAGAAAGTCTGCGTGATGCATAGGTTTGTGGCCACAGGAGACTGTGGATTGATTGGAGGTAAGGGATTCCTTTAGGGTGGTGAAATGTTTCTGGAGGCCGATAGTGGTAAGTGTTGTACAACATTAATCATGCAATTAATGTGAAGTGCAATCTCACAATTTGGTGATGATAATTTTATATTATATTATATTATATTAAATAATCATTGAAAAAATGAATAAACATTGAGTTTCTAACTGGTTATAAAAACAGGTGGTTGGGTAGATTGTAGCAAAACACATAGAAGTGTAACCAAACTTACTTTTGGACTGTCGTTTCCATTGTGTCATTTCATAACTACCCTATGAACTTGAAAGACTGTAGCTCTCTATAGGAATAGTGAGTCGCATCTTTCTCCCACAGGGCTTCTGCTGCCATTTCACTCAGCGACATAATGCTCTACCACTATTCCACCAGGAATATGACTTCTTCCGCATAGTAAATGATGCAATTGCAGTTTCTGAAAAGACCATTATGCTCAAAATCCTACCAGTCATATAAGAATCAATGAATAGAAGAGCATCAAAGAAATAATCAAAACAAAACCCACCCAGCCATCAGTACTGGAGGCAAGAAGTGTGATGAGATAGGGAAGCAGTTCAATTGGATGCTGTGTTGTTGCTAATGTGCTATTTTTTAGACTAGTAATGAATTTGTATTTTGTCATTTTATTTCTATTCTTAGGAAATAGATAAAAGTTTTGCACATCAATGTGTATATAATGTATTAGTGTGTAGAACTGAGGAAATGTCTTTCATATTCTAGATTCTGGGCAAGTTATTCCTGTCTTAAGTCAGAAAAGTCATCTTTCTCAGGCTTGAGTATGTCAGGATCTCAAAAGGAACTTAAAAAAAAAAAAGATGATCCCCCAGCTGTTCAATTGGTGGCACTGTATGTAAGCTAAGCAGTGCCTTGCTAACTGCAGGCATTTCCCATGGTTCAAACCCACCATCCTTTTAGTGGGACAGAGATGAGATTATCTCCCATAAGATCCACAGATTTCCAAATTCCCATATAGGATCATTAGAGGAGTCCAGGTGGATTAGTGGTTTCTCATGGGGTGGCAACCCACAGGGTTAACAGTTCCAAACTAGAAGCATCTCTGCAGGGGAAAGACTGGGATTTCTACTCCCATAAGCAGTTACAGTCTTTGAAACCCACACGGAAGATATTATGGACAGCATCGACTCAGGGGCAGTGAAATTGGTTTTTTATTTTGCCTATTTAATTTCATTAAGATTTTAAATAAATTCTAAAGCAATAATGTATACATATACAGAATATATAAGTAGGATATAGATATATATATTAAGAGGTTCTAATGTATTTGTTGTTCTGAAGAATAAAAGAAACTGTATATGTACAAGTTCTGTGGACAAGAGTGGAGGAAACATAGCATTTCAAAATATCTGGGATACTTGTCCTCTAGAGAGATAGATGCTCAATTTAACTCCTCTATGAAATCTCAAATGGTTCCACCTTTAAAATAAGCTTGTATAGTGAATTGATTATTAGTTGAAAGTTTCAAAAGCAAAGCAGTTTGTCTTGCAACAGCTGACAGATATGCTGTTTTATAGCATGATTACAGTCCTGAGATTATAATTGATCCCAATGCATCCCCATCAACTAAACACCTCTGCAAAGAACTTTTATCTAAGACATGTGATAGCCCCCCTTCATCATTTTAGTGACATGCAAGGGTTCCAGAACATAGTAACTGGAAATCGTATACTGGGATCAAACACATCTCTTACAAATGACATGCCTTCTGAATCTCTGTTGAACACTTTACTAAGCATAAGCCTCAGAGAGACAGTAGGTTTTCTTTCTCTCGGTATTATGTTCCCTCAGTGGAATTACAGCTGCAGCTAGATAACAATTATCTAGAGACCATGAGGAAATTAGTCCTAGGATAAAGCCAACATGTTCAAGATTTTCCCCCTATTTTCATAATCCTCTAAATTTCAATCAAAGGTAAAATAGCCTACTTAGCTTTTGATGAGTGAAGTGTCTGAGAGTCTAAGTATTACTTCCAAAGTATTGATCATTGAAGATGTTGAAATAGCCCACTGTTACAAAAAACAACTATAAAATTATTATTCATGAAATGAAACCAAGTGTGAAGGATACTGATGCTCATGAAAGGGATTATAACAGGCTACACATAGTCATCAATAAATTATCAGATATGATGCAATCATTACAAAGTAGGTTTCCTAACAAGCTTACTTTTATATCTTTGTTCCTCAGACTGTAGATGAAAGGATTCATCATTTGGGGCACTACAATGTACATCACTGAGGTTGCTGTCATTTATCTGGATGACTGCGTAAATAAAGAACTTAAATATACACCCACACCTGTCCCATAGAATTAAAAAAACAACTGACAGGTGAGAGACACAAGAGGAAAAAACTTTATACTTCCCACTAGATGATGGTACCTCAAAACAGAGGAGACAATTTTAGTGTATGAGAATATTATCTCAGACAGAGAAACACCCACCAAAATCAAAGCAAAAACATATATGAGGATGTTATTAATGAGGGTGCTGGAGCAGACAACCTTGAAGAGCTGAGCAAGGTCACATACAAACTGAGAGATTTCCAGGTCTGTGCAGAAAGACAGGTGCAAAATCATCGGACTGTGCACCGTGGCAAACAGTATACTAATTAGCAAGGAAATCAGAACCAGCAGGCCACAGAAGTGGGGATTCATGATGACTGTGAGCCTCAGTGGGTAACAAATGGTTACATAGCGGTCATAGGACATTACTCCTGGAAGAAAATTTTCAAAAACACAAAGAAACAGGATAAAGAAAATCTGGTTGAGGCAGTCTATAAAATGGATGGTGTGATTCTGGGTGAGGATATTCAGCATCTTTGGGATGTGTATTGTGCTTACATAGACGTACGGAAAAGACAAATGGGAGAAAGAAAGAAATACATGAGTATGTGCAAGTGGGAATCACAGATGACAACCAATGAGCAGGTTCCCAAAGACTGTGACCAGGTATATCATGAGGAAAGGGTGAAAAGTGATGGGCTGGAGTTCTGGGTTATTTGTGAATGCCAGGAGAATCAACTGTAATAACTGTTTGTTTTGGGGGTGCTGTATTGTTGATGAATCTGATAAAAAGATCAAGGAAAAAGACAATTAGATGCTGGAAACATCAACAGCAGTAGAACCACTGGATGCAGACTCACTATTGTGAAAAGGAATAGAAGAATCAAGGGGGTGTCAAAAGCCTAACTTCTAAGTTTGAATTTTGATACTTCTAAAAAAGGAAAAATATATTTATTTATGAAAGGACTTGAAGTATCATTTTACTATTATTTCCAATATCTATGTTTATATGTTCATTTAAATATTTATCTTTTTAACAGAAAATGACAGCCATGGGTGGCATCCTGCATAGTAAACTTGGGATACTATGGCTTTCCTTCGAGATCAGAGATACGCAGTAGTGACAATACAAGTATAAGTTAAGAATAAAAAGGACAAGATGAATATGACCAACTCTCTTCTTCCTCCTGAACCACATTGTTGTTAGATGCTATCAAATCCGTTCCAACTCATAATGACACATGCACAGCAGAAGGAAACCCTGTGCAGGCCCAAGTCATCCTACTAATTACTTGACTATATAGCCTGTGGTTTCAGCCACTGTTGCAGTCTATGTATGCATCCATAGAATTTTAGTTAATGTCATGACATTTAGTTTAATGGAAGAATGGTAAATTTTCAGGTGCAAAGAAAGACAGATTCACCATGGTTTGAAAAGTTTGACTGGTACTCGACTGTAAAATCAAAGAGAATTGATGAATTTTTGACAGTGATATAAAAATACAAAGAAGCTTGACCAGAAAAATACACACAAAAAAGTATCCAATGAAAGTCCCAGCTCCAATTTTTACCTGCACTTTATTTATTCGCATTCATGCATTCTGTGATTTTCTTGTGGCCAAATACCTGTCCCCATAGCAAAACATAAACTAATGCACTTTTAAGGGTACCTGGCTGGCATCCTCAATGATTAATGGCTGACATCTACTCTGGTGTAGAAAAGAGGTCTATCATCAGGAAAGACAGAAAGACTTTGTGAAGCACTAAGTTCCTGAGGGTAAAAAAGATCATGTCTGGCAGTATGGTCAATTATTATCCATCCTTAGAAAGAATTCTTTAAATGTAACATCATACTCATGTTATTTGCAGTTTTTGTATCCTTGGAGAACCAGTATCCAAAGGTCCTCATTAAACCAACACATGTATTGTCTCTTTTATCCCAGCACAGTATGTACTATTAATCCTCTAACCTTTTAAAGTCAACTCCACATTATATGGCACTCTCACCCTGCCTCTGCTGTCCTCTATTGCACGTATGTAATAAACATGAACCCAAAATTATTTTTCTGCTGAAAGTCAACCATTTTTAAAAACCATAGCATGTCCTCTTTGTCAATGTTTTCAGAAAATGCAAATGAAGTATTAAGTATGGAAGCATACTTCTAATGTTTGAGTTTTTAGACAAGATGTTTGTAAGTAGTGAAATGGCTCTCTTCTTGCCATTGAGAAACTCCTGATTCATAGTGACCCTACAATCCATGTAGAAGTTCCCCTGTGGGTTTCTGAGATTGCAAATGGAAAATGAAATCCTGTAGTATCCAGAAAGACCATTATTAGGCTTATGATCTAAATAAATAAGAGACATAATATGAACTGAGTTGTGCTCTCCCATGTTCAGAGCAGCACTGTCCACGTTAGTTAGATATGCAAAGCAATCCAAATATTCTACTGTGATAGAACGGAAAAAAAAAAAAAACTACTGCATATACCCAGAATACCCAATTCTATTGACAGAATTCCTTTCTATCAATCCCTAAAAATAGGCAATGAAAACAAGACACACCATATAACATCAGAGAACTCAGGAGCCATTGTGCTGTTTGAAGTAAGTCAATCACAGAGGAACAAATATCATATGAGTCGACTATTGTAAGAAGAAACACCAACTAAACAAATCTAAGCAATGAAGTCCTGAACAAAAGGAGAGAAGATACCTATTGGCCTGGACCAAACCTCATTGGCCTTGTTGACATTTCACAAGAGTAATGAGTAGGAGCAGACATCATATTGACAGGAGTCACTCCATTAAGGGGCAGGAATTGAAAGATGACTTGAGCTTACACAACATGGAAGCAAGGAGGAATCAAATCCATGGGCCCCTACAGAAATGGAGGGAGATTTTTTTCTGAAATTCATGTCAACACCAGGACAGGCCACCAAGTTTATTTGAGGGGAGACGCTGATATTGTTGATGGATATGGTGAGTAGTTGGGAAAAATTAACCTTACAGGGGGAATGATACTAAACAATAAGTGTAGAGAATAAGGCGGGTGGGGAATAGGCCAGATTTTATATTCCTGGGTATACACTATGAATATGGTTCTACCCAATCTTTAGTAAACCACCCCACGGACTAAGCACTGTGATGATCATGGAAATTTGACCTTGGAGGCAGCATGGCATTATGCAGGGGCTACATACACCAAAATGGCTTAACATGGAGGTTCTGTTGAATGAGATGAACCCTGCCTTTAAGCTGCCTGTGCTCCTGGCATGAGGTTTGGGGTAGTTTGATAAGAGAGGGAGACGAGAGATGCTGCAGCAGCACAGTGGGACTGCCAGTTATCGGCCCTTGGAGGAAACCAATGGATGTTTACTCAATGGATGTAAACTCAATGGATGTTTAATGGAAAGGGATCCCAGATCACCACACATGTGGCACCACTATGTGCTCCTTTCAGTGCCACAATAGGTTCTCATTCATTCAACCTGCATCTCTATTTGGAATTGTTCAAGGAAGTTCCCAACTGACATCAATCCCCATATTTAGGGCAAACACACCTAATGTAATGAGAGATCAAACTATATGTAACAAAAACACATGTATTACAGCTCAAAGTGAAATTATACTTACATAGACACCTTGTCTTATTCTGGGTAGGCTAGAGAAACAAATTCATGGAAACACTCATATGTGTATAAGAAAGAGGTTTATATATAAGAGAAAATGAACATTGAGGAAACATCCCAATCTAGTCCAGATCAACTTCAAAAGTTAGATATTAGCCCATATGTCTGACAGCAGTCCACAAAGTCCTCTTCAGACTTAGGAACACATGCAAAGATGTCGAATGAAGGAATATCTCACATCAGTGGGTAGAAAGTCGTTGGATCCAGTGATGGTCTATGTATCTCAGCGCTGGCATGGGTCTCCACATGGCTACTCCAACACCCAGGGCTACTTCAGGGCAGGTCTATGTGCCTTCTACTCAGGAATGTCATGAAGGAAATCAGTCTTGTCAAGTGAGTGTCTCCAAAAGAGTGAGTGTCTCCAACTCCCAAGAGTAAAGTAACAGATTTCCCAGAATTCTCAGAGGCTAGAACTATGCTCTCACAGAGATCTCATGGACAATCTCCAAATTGACAGGCTAGACTCCACCCTGACACTCTTAATCCTCAAATTGACACCATATTGGATGACTGCCAAACTCCTCATACTGATGGTATCTGGAGTGCTGGGACATTGGGAAAATTGATGATGATAATAATACAATAGACCCAGATGGGGTGGGGGAGTGATGGACAATGCTGTGCTCTTTTGTTTATATAGGATTTGCTTTCCTGCTTGTAGATTTCAGACTTTACTTCCATTCTTTCTTTCTTCCTTTCTTTCATGTTCTGCTCATTTGATTTCTGTCTGTTTTGTTGTTGTTATTCAGACAGTCGATGTTTCAGCCTTTGTCATATTAAAGCCCCAAAAGTAAACCTGAGATATTCAATCTCTGGGGAGAAATAAATGGAGTCTGGATCCACACTTAACTCTAGTCTCAATTCAAGAGCAGTGAGTTCTGATAAAATGATCCTACTTGACACTAACCTTCATAAAATGATGACTGAAGATAAGGGTGATACAGCAAAATGTGGTGATGAAAGAAGGTAGGTCCCAACTCTCAATCTGAACAGAATCTGCAGTCTCAGAGGCAAGTATTCAAAAAGCAGCCACCTAAGCAATGAGGCCACCATGTCCACAAGGAAGAAGCAAACCACCTTGTGTGGTCCAAAAAAAAGAATTTCAAAATTCCATTGTGGCAAAGGTGAAATATCAGAGCCAATATTTGGACCAACCAATTTGTAGAAGGCTATTGAGCACAGTGGGAGCACAAAGCACACCTGTAGTTTCTAGTCAGACTGAGCTCATGGCAGATCCACTTTAGTCTCAAACTAGAGTTCCAAACAGCCTTACTATCAGGTCAGCGGAATCTTGATCACGCTGGACAAACTCAATAATTGACCTCCTTGCAGTCTCAACCTCATTTTATTCAGAGTGCAAGTATCTCTTTCATGTTCCAGGATAGAAATTTCTTCCCTGTTTCCTGAACTCTTGATATGGATCTTCTCTCTCCCATACATTGTTTACATTTTTGCCTTTATCCTGTTATGATCTTATCCCTCCAAACTCAGTATGCTTTGTTTCTCATTGCCTGGTATTTGGTTTTTCAGATGTGAAGCACAGGGGGTGTAAAGGTATACTGTTATTAACTGATACAAGGTGTTATAGGGAATGCAGAGATGGAAAATTGGTGTTGGGGAATTTAAGGAGATTTTAGGAGTAAATCATGAAGGTGGACAGCAGTAGGGAGCACTGGAACCATTGTGATTGTCCAACTCATTTTAAAGACTATTTGACTATAGGTAGTGGTGCCAGAATGTGCTAATATAGATGTGATGATGATTGTATAGTTATCCATGATGTGATTGAAATATTAGATAGTATGATACATAGATATTGTTCCAATAAAAATGTTCATGTAAAAATAGACTTATTCTTGATAAAGTCGGTCTAAGTCTCAGCATGAACATTGACTAATATCAAGTTTCATTATCAGCATAGCAATTATATTTTCTTATTGCTTTAGATTGATACCTGGTAGCATAGTTAGTTATCCATCAAGTTACTAATTCCAAAGTAGGCAATTTGAATTCAGTATCTTCTCAAAGTAATAGAGATGAGGATTTTTAGTGGCATAGAATTTTACAACTACGTAAACTGACAGGACTGATTCTACTAAGGCCTTTAGAATAAATATGAACAAGAATCCGTTAAATAGCTCCCTGGAGGACAGACAGTAGAGAGTGGATGAAGGGAGATGTAAGATATAACAAAATAATAACAACTTATAAATTATGACGGGTTCATGGGGGAGAGGGGATCAGGAAGGGAGGGGGAGATGAGGAGTGGGTACCAGGGGCTCAATAGAAAGCAAGTGTTTTGAGGATGAGAGAAACAAATGTTTAAAGATGCTTGACACAATGGATGCATGTGTGGATTCTGATAAGAGCTGTAAGAGTCCCAAATAAAATGATTTAATAGAAAAAAAATTAAAGAATCAAAAAATGGCAGGTTTTTTTTATCCTTTTTGAGGTTTTCAAAAAGTTAGATCAGTGATTGTGAGATATTTTAGCATCATGAGTGCAGAAGCAATAGGAATTTATTACTTCATAAAATTTCAATTGCTAATATGATGTGGTAGTTATGTACTTTCATCTCAACTTGGCCAAGAGTGTAGGAAAAATATAGGTGGGGACTTTATCCTGTCATCCAGATCACAGTCTGATGACCCCTTCAGGAGGTGTAAGTGAGATAAATGGCTCACTGGAAGTCTATTTCTTTGCCTCACCTTTCTGCTGGTGAGGTACTTGGCTGAGACCTGCCAGAACCTTGTGATGTTTCAAAGTCCTTTGGATCCACAAGATGTTTCATTCAATGACCTGTGTTCATCCTGTATTCTTGTATCATTGCATGTAGAGTGTATGTCTGAAAAGGGATTGATGGACTAGTATCAGATTTATGGACTTGATGTGCACTAGTCTGTGATGTGTTCTGTATATTCCATTACTCATTGATGTAAAGCTCTTTCATATATATATATATGTATATATATATATACACACATTTATATATATGTCACTAAATTTATTTCTCTACCCATTCTGTCCTAAAATACTCAGCAAATTATTAGACATGCACATAGAAGAGTTTAGAAGTAAAGAGTACAACAAAATGGGAGAGCAGTCCTGAATATGGCTTCTTTCTTCAGGGTCTCTACATTGTTCTTCCAGATGCAGATGTACATCACATGTAGTATCCACATGGAGAAAACTTATCCTTCTTGGACATATTGTTAATAAAACTTTAATGGAGACATGAGAAAACATGCTTATTGTAGTATATTAGATGGCTGTTTCTCAAATTCTATTTTTACATTCAAGATTTTGGGACTTGTTTATATTACTGATATGTTAAAGGGTGACAGGTAGCTTAATTGAATACGGTATATTTTCAGAGGAGATTTAGTCTAGATGATCCTGGTAGGCCTACTTGCAATTGTGCATATTCTTGAAATGTGGACAGCATAGAAAAGAGGAAAAATGAGGAAATAACAAAAGCAGAGATGGAAATATTGTAATCATAGGACTGTGGTCTATGGATTTTTTGGAGCTAATAGTTTTTCTTACAGTTGGAAGAGACAATAGTTGTATTCTATTCTAGAGCTTTCTAAGGGCACACACTCTGCTGATACCTTTGTTTCTGATTTATAGAATTCAGATTGTGTGATAATAAACTTCCCTTTTTAGTACCAGAATCCAGCCTTTTATCCACTATGGTATACCACCTTTTTAAACTTCTCTTTTTAGGTAGTCAGCTTTGTAGTCCTTTTAGGTGACTGACAAAGAAACTAGTCATAGTTTTATCAAGAACATCCTTTCAAATTTAATTAATTCCATGGGGAAATGGGTACCTTGAATATAATTCTTTTGGAAAGTTAACCATAACCACTAGAAGCATTTCATGCAATATGCACATTTCATGCAATGTGTGCCAAGTAGCACACATTCAATTAAAAATATCTTTCAGTGGTGTTCCATATACAAAAGATAATTCTTTTAACAAAACTGTTGTTTCCTGGAGTTCAAAAAATAGTTTGCTGAAAAACAAAGCTGATATGATACAATAAAAGTGGCCTAGTTACAATGACAAATGTATTCTCAATTGTAAAAGATTTCCATAGTGAAAGTGAGGCCACTGAGTAGAAAGAAATGGAATCTTGAAACTTGAGATAGAAACACATAGGAAGAAAACCAGGGATCTGGGCACCATGCATCCTTAAGTTTCACTGCACATCCAAACCGCTTACCTCCTATGGATGAAAGCAATTTAGCTGTATCTGATGGTTCTGAGATATCACCTCTGATGGTGCTTGGGTCAGTTCCCATCATCACATGAGATGGATGCCTTCAAGGACATTACTGAGTGTATTTAAGGATTGCCTCTAGTGCTCATTTTTACATCTCGTACTATAAATGCAGAATCTCACAGCCTTTTAGAATATGCTGATTTATAATGAGCCTCTAAGACACTTTAGCAGAATTAAACATATGAGTCTCTGAGATTGTGACTCTCTGTGTGAGTGGATTGCATTCTCTTTCTCAGATTAAGGGGCTGTGGAATTCCAACTGCTGACCTTGAAGTTGGCAGCTCAGCAAATGATCACTATGACATCAAGCACTAGGTCCCAGATAGCCACAAAGATGACATAGGAAATGGCATACTGAATTCCAAATTAATAACTTGATATTCCTGATATATTGCTCAAAACTAGACAATATATACAAAAGTGGCTATTGAGGATATAAGAAAATTCTGCAAAGAATGTCATGCTAAACAAGTCTAAGTTCATTGTTTTGGGCCCACTAACCATAGATTTTTCATTCTAGTGTTCCACTGAGAGATTGAAACTTAAACCTATCCTTTATCTGTGAGGCATAGAAAATGTGGTACATAACACAATGCCAAGTTAAAGGACCAGACTGGTCTCTAAAATCAAGCTTAGGGAAGTTGACATGTTACAGTGAATTAATGAGGTTAGATTCCAAAACCCACACATGGAATTCACAGAAGACACGCTGTATACCATAACCATAAAAAAGCAAGTTCAAGAAAAGGGTCCTATCATTCTTGAAGACTATTGTGGTTATGTAAGCAAAAATAGATGCTGGAATTTGCCTTCCTTTAAGACTCATAAATGCAATGTGATTGACTGGAAACCATGGGGGAGGATGCCAAGTGGCAGTTGTTAGAGGATAAAGGTGAAGCAGGTGTAGTTGTCAGAGGGTGCAACAGTCAAAGCTCTGCAAACAACTCACTGCCCTTGAGTGCAGGCTGACTCACAGCCATCCTCAATAGACCGGGGGGTTCAAATTGCTGACATTGGCAAGAGCTGCTCCATGCATTGGGGCATAGATTATTGCAGACACAGGTTAAAATTTGACACCTTGATATTTGTTCTCCATTTTGACCCACCTATATTTTAGAAATATTTTCTGTATTCTTTTGATTGACATTTCACTCCATTTTACTTTGGTATTCTTATTGACTTTTTTGTATTTGTGTTTCTGTTTCCTTTTTATGAAATTTGAGATAGGTAAATCTATTGAGGTAGTAACTGAATTAAACATACTTGGGAGTACTGCAGGGACATATAGAGCTAATGATAATGAGTGTAAGAAAGAAGACAATTTTCTAAAATTTGTTCTAAGGATGACTCTATACTTCCTTTAAATATGGTTGGACTACTTAATTGTGTGATCTGTTCATTACATGACAATAAAACCATCTTTAAGAAATAAAGTAAACATGATTCCACTCCCATTTTTGATTAACTTGTACAGTTTTCTTTGAATAAAAAATGACTTGGACACTTAAAAAATTTGCTCTCTCCCAGTTTTGAAGGCTATAAAACAGAAAGCTAGTAGTAGCAGCAGTGTGAAAGCTCGAAAGGCCTTGACGAGCAAGTTTTCTTTGTCTCTCCTACCTGCAAGATGTGCTTGATGGCTCTTAGAAATCCTTGGCCTGTGACCGTATGACCCTGGTGTTTCTTCATACTATCTTGTTGTCTCCTACTTTTCTGTATTTTTCTGCAGTGCTTAAGCCATAAGAGATAAGTTCGTTGCAAGTAAGGCTGTCAGAATCATCTTCCTTCAATTTACTCTGCAAAGCTATGTTCACCAATAAGGCAAAAATCACCTGTCTAAATGTGTGTCAGAGAACAAAGACACAACTGAAAGGTGAGAGCAACATGCATAGAAAGCTTTATGCTCTTCACCAGCTGATGATAGCCTCAATATAGAGGGCAAAATTATAGTGTTAAGAGAATGAGAACACAGAGAGAAACACCAGACAAAATGCAAAATAAAATTCAGAATAGTGCATTAATAATAAAATGAAACATTTTAATATGAAATCAGATGGACAGGCCTTTTATATATTGCATGATAGGGTGAAGTGAACCATGAACTTTTGGCTAGTAGTAGTTAAAATTTGTGTCTATGACCTACGGGCTTTGCAAAATAATAACAAGTCCAAATATTAGGTGTTGTTAAGGTTGAAGATCAATTGGAGGCTTATACAATACCTTGGGGCATATAAGATGATGTAACAGCTTAGAAAATAATTTGGATGGTTTCTTGTTCTTTTACCTAAGATTAAGTGCAGTAGAAAATAATATGGTTGTTTATCAAAAAGATAAATATAAGGTTACTTTGGACATAGTGATTTCATGTCTAGATGAACTTATTGCTCACATGACAATATGACAGTATGTGTCTATCTAGGATATAATATAAAAATACTTGTTAAAATATTAAAAACAGGTGTTTCCACAAACTATGTGTGGTACAGCATGTCATGGTGTATTAAATCACTAGAAAAGGGATTGAAGTACTGAGGTATATCTCTATTAGTATTGTTGGTCTGGTGTACACAGAGTAACACATTCTCCTTTACCATTCTGTGTCTATAAAACATCCATAACATAGATGGAGCTTGAAAACGCTGTGCTAAGTTGAAGAAGCCAAACACAAAAGTCCACACATTTTTTTATTAGCACAGGCCTCCAGGTTGGGCAAATCTATACAGACAGTGGGGAAGGAGTAACTGTGTTTATAACTAGAGTAGAATAGGGAGTGACTGTAGGTATGGGATTACTTTTAAGGTGATGAAATATTTCTGGAGCTAGACACTGGCTTAGGGTTGTGAAATCTTGAGAATGTTATTAATGTGGTTTAAGTGTAATCTCATTTTTATTGATGCTAGTTCACATTATGTGTATTTTCAAAAATTAATTAATGATAAAATGAATAAATGACAGCATTTTCAGACCAGCTATAAAAACAAACATATTAAGGGGTATAGATTTTATCAAAATGCAAAGAAGTGTGATAAAATCCAATTCCATAGTGTCATTTCATCATTAGCCAGTATAATAGGGTCGAACTACCTCTGTGAGCTTCCAAAACTAACTCTTTTTTTTTTAAGGCCTCAGGTGGTGGGAGTAGGAGTAAGACTAACTCTTGAATAGAGAGTGTTATCTTTCTCCCAGAGTGACTGAGATTTTTAAATGTTCAACTTTCATTTATCAGCTTACTGCTTAACTACTACTCCATCAGGAATCGGGCTCCCACAGGGTGATGGAAAGATGCAGTTATGGTACATTTTATAGAAATACCAGTATGCTCACAAACCTCAGTAGTTGTATAGCATTCAGCAAATAGATAGTCATCAAAGAAATCATCAAAATGAAAGTCAGGCTATCAATCAGTACTGGAAACAAGAAAAGTGATAAGATTGAAAGACAGTTCAGCTGGATTCTGTATTGATGATGCTACTTTATTTATTAAGCTAGTAATGAATTTACATGTTGTCATTATATTGTCATTTCTACAGAAATAAAGGCAATTTTGCACACCAACATGTATATCATGTGTTAAAATGTATAACCGATCAAAGAGCTTTCATATTCTAGAGTCTTTGAAGTTCTTCCACAGTCTTCTGTAGAAAAGTCATCTTTTTCAGACTTGTGTACACGAGGATCTCAAAAGGAACTCTTCAAAAACGGTGGGCTCTGGGATGTTTTCCAGGTGGCAAGGTCAGGTAAGCACTGGACTGGTAACTCCAAGCATTTTCTGTGGTTCAAACCCATCATTTTTCAGTTGGAGAAAGATGAAGTTTTCCGCCCCATCAAGATTTACAGATTACAAAATCCCATCTATGGTCATTAGAGGAACTTTGGTGGCTGAGTGGTTGTTCACTGAGCTGCAATCCATATCCTTGACAAACCATCCTTGCGAAACCATCACTAGCTCTTCATAAGAAAGACGTAGCCTTCTCTTCCCATGGACAGCTACAGTCAGTGAAACCCTGAGGAGGAGCTTCTGACACAGCATTGACTTGATGACAGTGAAACTGGTCTTTTAGTTCTGGCTGTGTAAAGTCACTGGCATTGGGAATATGTGCATAGCTGTAGGATACGTATATTTTAAGAGATCCTAATGTATTTGTTCTTGAATAAAATAAAAGAAATTGAAATATATAAAATTAGTTCTTGAAGATATCTAGGATCACTGTCCTCTAGAGAGAGGGTCAATTTAACTCTTCTATGAAACCTCAGCTGCTCCATCCTTTAAATTAAGCTTTTATAGTGAGTTAGTTATAAGGTGACAGTTCCAAAGAAGTTCTGCTTTTCTTGCAACAAGTCATAATTGTCCTTATTTATGATTACAAATTCCAGATGTTAATAACACCAATCACAAGTCATCCCCATCAACTAAACACTTCTGCAAAAAAAATTATTCAATAAATGAAAGAGCCACACTTTATTATGTTACTGCTCTTCAAAGTTTGTGAAAAATAGAAGGTGGGAAGAGAATCACAGGATACATTAATGTCTCTGTTGAACACTTTATGAAAAGTAAGCCTGAGAAAAACAGGGCATTTTCTTTCTGTAGGTAATACCTTCTTTCCATGGTATTATATCTGAAGGGGAGATGATTATTTAGAGAATCCTGAGGTAAATTAATCCTAGGATGAAGTCACCATGTTCAAGAATTTTGTTCGATTTTGGTAAATTCTCTAACACCCCCTTCAAAGGAAAGACAGCTCTTTTATTTTTTAAGCAAAGAAGTGTTTGAAAGTCTCTTAAGTATTAATCCCAAAGGTTTCTTCATTGAGGATGTTGAAATAGTCCATTATTACATAGAACAAATATGCATGTATTAATACATCATTTGATGAAACGAAGCTCACTGTGAATGATGCTAATGCTCAAAAAGGTACTATCACAGGCAGTTCTTGGTAATCAATAAATTATCAGAGATGATAAAATCATTACCTGGAAGAGTTCCTAACAAAGAGTTTTCTCAAGCTTACCTTGATGTCTTTGTTCCTCAGACTGTAGATGAAAGGATTCATCATTTGGGGCACTACAATGTACATCACTGAGGCGACTGCCGTCGTTTGGGAAGATTGTGCTAATAAAGAACTTATATATACACCAATACCTGTCCCATAGAATAGAGAAACAACTGAGAGGTGAGATCCACAGGTGGAAAACATTTTATACCTCCCACTAGATGACGATATCCTCAAAACAGAAGAGACAATTTGTGTGTAAGAATATATAATTCCAGACAGAGGAACACCCACCAAAATGAAAGCAAAAGCACATATAAGGATGTTATTAATGAGGGTGCTGGAGCAGGCAATATTGAGGAGCTGATCAAGTTCACAGAAAAACTGAGGGATTCCCAGGTCTGTGCAGAAAGTCAGATGCAGAATCATTAGACTATGCAACAGGGAAATCATTATACTACACAGCAAGAAAAGCAGAATCAGGAGGCCACAGAAGCAGGGATTCATGATGACTGTGTACTGCAGTGGGTAACAAATGGCCACATAGCGGTCATAAGCCATTGCTCCAAGAAGAAAATTTTCAAAAGCACAAAAGACCAGGACAAAGAAAATCTGATTGAGACAGCCTGTAAAACTGATAGTGTGACTTTGTGTGTGGATGTTCAGCAACATCTTTGGGATGGTGCATGTGCTTAAACAGAGGTCAGTAAAGGATAGATGGGAGAGAAAGAAGTACATGGGTGTGTGCAGGTGGGAGTCACAGATGACAGCCAAGACAAGGAGCAGGTTTCCAAGGACAGTGACCAGGTACATCATCAGGAACAGGCAAAAGATGATGGGCTGAAGTTCTGGATCATCTGTCAGTCCCAGGAGAATGAACTCTGTAATGACTGTTTGGTTTCTGGGTTCTATATTGCTGATGAGTCTGATAAAGGGATCAAAGAAAACGACAATTAGATGTATGTTCCTGGAAACAGCAACAGCAGCACAATCACTGGACACAGACTCTCTCTTGTGGAAAGGGATAGAAATATAAAGGGAATGTCAAAAATTGTCTTCTGGGCTTGATTTTTTTTATTCTCAAAAGAATGAAAAAATAATTTATTTATAAAAGGACTGGAATTTATAGCTTTATTATTATTACCAATATCTGTGTTTGTGTGTTCATTTATATATTTATCCATTACACTACTATGATAAACCCACGTGCCATACTGATTATTAAACTTGGAACAGTATGTCATTCTCTAGAAGTCAGAGGCACGACAAAGATAATACAAAAATGAACTAAGAATGAAGAGGATAAGTTGAATATGACAAGTCTCCTTCTTCCACCCCAATCATATTGTTGTTAGATACCATCAAATCAGGTTCCAATCATAGTGAACCATGCACAAATGATGGAAACCTGTACAGTCCTATATCATCTTAATGGCTTGAATATTGAGTCTGTTGTTTCAGCCATGTTTCAATGTATTTCTGCAAGCATAGAATACTAGTAAATGTTATGACATTTTGTTCCCAGAAAAACTAGGCGGTTTCCAGTCTGAACAGAAAGATAGATCCATTATGGTTTGAAAACTTTTTGCTGTTCTTCAAATGTAAAGTCAAGTTGATATTAGGGGCAAAGCAAGAGCTCACAAGAGAAGTGGTGACTTTTTTGATAGCCATATAAAGATACAAAGAATCTTTACCAGAAAATTACAGACAAAAATTTTCCATGAGAGCCTATCACCAAATTATGCCTACACTTACTTATTCACCTGCATGCATTCTTGGATTTTCTATAGCCCAACACCTGCCCATCTTGCAAAACATAAACTAATGGACTTTAGGTTACCTTGCTGGCATTCTCAAGGTTTAATGGCTGACATCTTCTCTGGATGTAGAAAAGAGGTCTGTGTGTAGTACTACGTTTCTGGGCAAAAATGATCATCTCTGGCAGTATGGTCATGTACTATCCCTCCTTACAGGAAAGAAGTATTTAAATATAATATCAGACACATGCTATGTGCAGTTTTTATGTCTCTAGAGGAATAATATCCAAAGATCCTCATTAACTCAACACATGTATCATCTCTTTCATCCTAGAACAGCATACATTGTTAATTCTCTCACCTTTTGAGGTCAGTTCCAGGTTGTTTGGCATTCTCTCCTTATTTCTGTACTCCTCTACATCACATATGTTATAAACATGGACCCTCAATTATGTTCCTGAGGGAATTCAATCTTTCTTTTAAGATAACCAAAGAATTTTCTCTTGATCAATGGTCTCAGAAACTGCAAATTAAATATTAGTGGTGGAAATACATGTTTGTATTCCTCAAACATGTGGAAATAAACGTTTGAGTAGTTAGACAATGGGATTCTAGATATTCATAGCTCTCATAGCCACCAAGTTGATGTCAACTGACAGCAGCCTTATACATCCACATAAAAGCTTTCCTGTGTGTTTGTGAGACTGCAACTGGAAATTTAATAACCATAGGATCCGTCAATACCACTATTGGGCATAGAACCAAAAGAAATAAGAGATATAATGTGAGTGAATTTCTGCCCTCCCATTTTCACATCAGCACAAGTGTGGAAGAACGGAAAAACAAACTATGGTACATACACACAATCGAATATGATACATCCCTAAAAAATACCAATGAAAGCATGAAACAGTGACATCATAGAACCTGGTAACCATTTTGTTGAGTGAAGTAAGTCCATCACAAGAGGACAAATATTGCATGAGTCTACAATGGTTAGAAGAAGCACCACTTAGACAAATGTTAGGAATTGATTCCTGAACAAAAGGTAAGCAGGCTACCAGCTGTCCAGGACTAAAGCTAATTGCCATTTCACACACACTTTACAGCAGCCAAGATGAAGAAGGAAACCCAACAGTGACAGGAGTCATTCCAGTAAGAGTGGGGAATTGGGCTCTGACCTTCTACTTGAGGTTATACAACATGGAAACAAGGTTGGAGCAAATTGAGGGGTCCCCACAGGAAGGCATGGAGAACCTGTTCAGAAAATCAAGTCAATAGCAAGATAGGGGACCATCTACATTCTGGGAGAGACACATATTTGTTGGTGAATGTGGTGGGTAAATGGAGAAAATTAACCTCACAGCAGAAAGGGATGCTAAACATTAAATGTGGAGAACCTAGAGGGGCAAAGATCTAGCTTTTATTTTCCCTGTGAATCTGTGTCTACCCAGCATCCAGCATCCACTCCAGAGACTAAGCTCCATGATGGTCATGGAAGCTAGGCTTTATTGACAGCTTGACATAACACAGGAGCTACACTACAGGAATTAAAACAGAGGCCTTGCTGAATGAGCGGGACACCGCCTCTATGGTGCCTGCATTCTTGGAATGAAGATTGGACAGGAGAGGATGCAGAGAGTATTTGTTGCAGCACAGTGGAAGAGGCAATTATTGGACCTTGGAGGAACTGGCATCTCTGTGAGTCTTTAATGGAAAGGGATCCAGAACCACCAAACATATAGTACCTCTATGCCCACCTTGCAATGGCACAGCCGGTTCTGGTCCATTGAGCAGGGATCTGCATTTTGAAGAATTGTTCCAGGAATTATACCCTGACATAACTCCCCATACTGTGAGTCAACAGACCCCCACTGATTGAGAGATAGAACTACACACAGCAAAAACTCCTGTGTTGGAGCTGAAGGCAGAAACTTATTCACTTAGACTCCTCAGACTGATAGTATCTGTATACGGATGCTTTGGGAACATTATGATGTTAATAATGCAGTGAACTATACCCCAATGGGTGATGGACATGACTGTACATGTTGTTTATATGGGGTTGTGCTTTCTTGCTGGTAACTTTCATTCTTTCCTTTTCTTTCTTTTTTTCTTTCTTTCTTTGACTGTTTCTTGATTGCTGGTTGTCTTGTAGTTGCTATTGGTAGAATTGGTATCATGTGACCCTGATTTTGTCATATTGCTACTGTCAAAGTAAATCTCAGGGGTTCAGTGTCCTGGGAGAAGCAAATAGAGTATGGGCTCCTTTTTAACTCCAGCCCCAATTCAAGAACAGTTAGTTCTCAGAACAAGGTTCTTCTTGAAGCTAATCTTCATGAAATGATCACTGAAGATAAAGGTGCTACAGTACAGTGTGATGAATAAATAGATTGTGCCAAGCTATCGATATAGACAGTGTCTGGGCTGTTAACAGCTTGTATTCTATAAGCAACCATCTGAACTGAGAAGCAAACACGCCCACCAGGAAGAATCACCCCAGCTTGTGTGATCCAAAGTTAACAATTTCAAAGTTCAAACATGGCAAATGGGGAAGGATCAGAGCTAGTATCCTATTTGTAGAAGGCTATGGGAGCACAAAGCACAACTGCAGTTTCTAGTCAGACTGAGTCATGGCAGATCCTTTGTAGTCCTCGACTAGAATTGTAAACAGCCTTACTATCAGGCCATTGTAATCTTGATAATGCTGGATCAAGCTCCATACTTAACCAGTTGACGTCCTTATATTTATTCTGGGCAGAAGTATCTCTTAGATGTTTCATGACAGAAATTTCTTCCCTGCCTCCTGACCTGTTCATAGGGGTCCTCTCCCTCTCACACATTGTTTGCACTTTGGCCTTTATACTGTTCTGATCTTACCCCATCACCTTAGTATGATTTGTTTCCCATTGTCTTCTGTTGGGTTTGCCAGATGTAAAGCAAAGGAGGAGAGAGGTATAAGGATGATAACTGGCATAAGGTGTGATAGGGAATGCAAGGCTGGGAGGTTGGTGATAGGGTGGGAGAGGGGGTTTCATGAATAATGAAAGTGGAAGGGGGAAGGGAACACTAGAACTCATTGTGACTGCACAACTCATCTCATTTAATGGTGATTTAACCATGGATAGGATAGGGAAATGCTCTGAAATAGATATTGTGCTCATTGTACAGTTACACTTGAGACCACTGAAATCTTCAATTGTATGATACATAAATTTTGTCCCAATAAACACATTGTGGGAAAAAAGATGAACTCTTGCTAAATTCATTTTCAGTTTCAGCATCAGCATTGACTATCATCAGGTTTCATGATCAATATCGCAATTATAGTCTCTCATTTGTTTAGATTGATAGCTGATAGCATGCGTGGTCATTCCTTGAGCTACTAGTTGAGAAATCAGCATTTTGGTTGCAGAATGAACTCAGAGCCATAAAGGTGAGAGTTTTCACTCGCATAAAAATTGAAGATGGCAGCTCAGTAACATCCATCAGAGGGACGCAGCAAAGATCATCCCAGGATAGTTAGTGAAAGAGAAACACAACAATTCTGGATCACAGGAGGAGCATCAGAAAGATACGTATGCATAAATCCACAAGGTTTTGTAGAGTGGGGATCATTTAGTTTACAACAATGAAGCCTGCCACTGTCTCTGCCACTGCCTCAGTTGGGACAATTGGAGATGGCAAAGGGGTTTTATCACAACAGAGCCACAGCCTGCCACCAGCACAGAGTAGGGACTGGGATCTTGAAGACTTGAAAGTAAACAAGCAAGACATATAGTTCAGAAGCAACAAAGCCCACATGGAAGAAGCACTCTAGCCTGTATGACCAGGAGGTGTCAAAGAGATCAGTTATCAGGCTCCAAAGAACTAAAACTTATAATATTGTGTGCCCAACTTCCTGATATAATTGCTGATGACACATATGTGCATAAGTAAATGTGTGAAGTAAGCAGATGGTGCCCAGTTATCAAAGGATAGCATCTGGGGTCTTAAGTGGACCAAAGTAAACAAGCATCCAACTAGCTCAGACGGAACAAAGCGTACATGGAAGAATCACACCAGCCTAGGGGACCACAAGATGTCGAAGGGATTAGGTATCAAACATCAAAGAACTAAAGCTTTCACCATGAAAAATGAGGGGGAGTATAGATTGGGGACCCAAATACCATCACTAGGTGAAGGGACATCTCCTTACAGAGGGGTCGCAGGTTGGAGATGACCCAGTCAGGAGATGACCAAGTTGCTACAGTGTAGCAACAATAAAACATGCAACTTTCCTCTAGTTCCTAAATGTTTCCTCCCCCTCCCACCCCACTCTCATGATCCACTTCTACCTTACATAGACCAGGGGATGCACATTGGTAGTGATAGGAGCTGGAAACATGAAGAACTCAGGACAGATGATCCCTTTGGGACCATTGGCGAGAGAGGTGCTATTAGGAGGGTCGAGGAAAGGTGGAATAGAGAGGGGGCAGCAGTTTCAGGGATCTACATGTGACTTCCCTCTGGGGTAAGGTTAGCAGGAAGAGAGAACTGAGAGAACTAATTCTACTAAGTACTTTAAAGGGAATCAGAATCATTTATGGGTTTTTTTCCCCAGCCTTGCTCCTGGAGAGCCACTGCTGGATTTGAACTGCCAAGCCTGTTGGTCACAGTCCTGCACTCAACCACTACGCTACTGGGGCTCAGCCTCATCAGAATCATTTAAATAGCGTTTTTTCTTTAAAGGGGTTAAAAAAGGTTATTTCAGTTATTGTGAGATGCTTCATCAGCATATGTGGAGAAGCTATTTGAATTTATGAATACTTAATTTATCTCAGGTACTAATGTGATGTGGCAGTTATAGACTTTCATGTTAACTTGCCAACTACAGTGTAGATGTAAAGTTTAACCTCTCAAGCAGGTGGCATCCTGATGACCCCTTTGGAAGGACAAGTGAGATAAATGGCTCACTGGACATCACCGGTTTCTCTTTGCTTCACCTGAGTGTTGGTGGGCTGGCTGAGACCTCCAGAAACTTGTGATGTTTCCACCTTTAATGAATCCTCAGAACTCTCATTCAAATGATCTGTGAGCTTCATACATTCTGCACCACTACAGGTAGCGTGAGCCTGAAGAGAGATTGATGGACTAGTATCAGCGTTTTGAACTTTATTTGGACTGGTCTGTGATTTTGTCTAGACATTTAATTACTCATTGACATAAAGTTCTCTCTTATACATGTGTAATTTTCACTGAATTTGTTTCTCTACTCAATCTGGCCTAACACATACACCCAAAAAATTAATAGACATTCAATCTATAGGATTTAGGAGTGGGAATAGAGAAGAATGCTATAGTAGTTCTGAATGCGATCTATTTCGGCATAGTCTCTACATTGTTCTTGCAGATGCATATGGACTATTACACAGTATTCACAGGGAGGAAACATTGTCCTCCTTGGACATATTGTTAATACATTTTCAATGGAGACATGAGAAAGCATGCTTCTTGTAGCATGTTGGCTGCTCCCTAAGATCTATTTTTGCATTCAATACTTTGAGACTCTTTTTTTATTGCTGATACATTAAAGTGTGACTTTTAGCTTAATCGAGTAAGGTATGTTTTCAGAGGGATTAAACCTATATAATCCTGGTAGGCTTAATTAAAAATCATGTATGATCCTGTAATGTGGACAGCGTGGGAAAAAAAAAACAGGAAAAAGGAAGAAGTTACAAAACCATAGAGGAAAATATTGGGACCATAGGACCATGGAGCAACTGAATCCAATAATTTCCTGCAGCTGGGCTGACAATATTTGTATTCTTTTCTAAAGCCTTCTGTGGGGTCACACTCTGCTGATAACTTTGCTTCTGATTTACCAAATGCAGATTTGGGGGACAATGCACTTCTCTTTTTATTTTTATTTTTTTGTTTTGCTGCAGCAGTTTCTTTAAGAGCAAAAGGATAGAAGCAGCAACAACAAAAGATGGAAACAATAAAAAACTCCAATTTTAGAGAAATGAATAAACGTTGGTACATTCATACAATTGAATATCATGCATCCTTGAAATGTGATGAGTCTCTCAAACACTTTAAGACATAGACAAAATTGGGCTGAGTCCCGGTGTCGTAGTGGTTGTGCGCAGGACTGTGGCCCCCTGGGATGGAGGTTCAATTCCAGCAGCGGCTCCACAGGAGCAAAGGCAGGGCCTCCTACTCCCACCACCAGAGGGCAGTGAGGCCCCCCCCAAAAAAAAAACAAAACAAAGACATAAAATTATAGAGCATTTATGCTTAGCAAAACTTGTCAAACTCTTCAAGATAAATATTTTATGGAATCATCACTATAAAGAAAAATTTTTAAAAATGTTTTGCACACCAAAGAATAAGATTTTAAAGACTATGAAATCCAATAAAATTATTATTTTTATGATGATTTTTATTAGAAATCATTTTATTGGGGGCTTGTACATCATTTTTCACAATACATAAATACATATACTGTGTCAAGCACCTTTGCATGTCTACTGCTATTATCATTCTCCAAATATTCACTTTTCCACTTGAGCCCTTGATATCAGCTTCCCATCCTTTCCCTTCTTCCCCTCCTCTCCCTTCCCCAC